>OX439129.1:27166124-27367338 GCA_949318235.1 Ecdyonurus torrentis
ATAATATTTATTTTAACTATTGTTGAATCAACTATTATTACTGTAATAAATATATAGAGAATAAAATAAGAATGTAACAAGAGTACATAAGAATATGTTTCTTTTTAATTGCATGCATAATGCTATCTTTTTAAAATATGAATTATTAAATTAAATTTTATTATGTTATAAATACTTTATAGCTACTATGCATCGTTTCTTTGACATGAACACTATTGTAGGAAAGTAAGATATAAATAAATTTAAAAAAAAAAAAAAAAAAAAAAAAAGCAACATTTTAATAATAATTAATGAATAATGATGAATAATTTACCGATAAATTAATATAAATTAAAATACAATATTTCACTATAACAGCTTAATATGTTTACAGGTCCTATTAGCATTCCGTATTTGGGGGGGCATGGAAAATAAAATTTTACTTTTATTGATTAGTTTCAAATATATAAAAAAGGATAAAAAGCAATAACAATAAATATAAGCAGTATATTTTAAACTTTTGTACACAGATTCTTTTGCATTTGAAATTTTTTTCATCGCGCAAAAAATGTAATTTTTCTGGCCTTGAGTCATGTAAGTCCAATTCTCAAATATTTTTGTACACATATATGTACGTATGTATGTATGTATGTATATAAGTAAGAAAATGAATAAATTAGACACGAACACCAGCGCGCATAAACGTATATATTATCATTGTTAAATTATGTAAAAGTAGAAAAATAAATAATAAGATGTGGACAAGATATACTGCCTTTAAAGTAATTTATTTTATATTGCTAATAAAAAATATTAGTAAAATTTTATTAAAATAAAGAAATTTTAAGTTAAACCAGATGGTATAACATTCTTAGAAAATATTCATGAAATTTTTAAATAAAAATGTGATGAAAACAATTTAGGAAACTTGCTATATTTATATTATATTTTTAATATTAACAATAAAAAAAGAACAACCCTCAAAATTAACAACCTTCTTTTCCTTAATGAGAATATTTTATTAATAAATATGTTAAAGATTATAATATAAATTTGAAGATTATTCTAATATTTAATTTTTTAATTAAAAAAAATTTTTGTTAGTACAGCCGCACGTTTAAGTGCCCATATGTAAGATGTCACTATCTGCAGGTGATACCTTTAAAATCTCAACCACATCAAAATGTAGATTTTATTTCAACATTTTAAAGTATGTATTCAATATTTTTTACATTGACCACTATACATATTTGATGGTGAAAATAATTAATATAACGAAAGCCAAACCCTCTTTTAATAATTAATAAAGCCATACCCTTTCAATTATTCTCTTTTTTGTATTACTTACGTTCAAGTTTAAGGGTATAGTTCCGTTTTTTTTTTTTTTTTTTTTTGTATGTTTACCGTCAAGTTACAAATTTATTTGATAAAATTAAAGTTTATATAATATTATATTTTAAAACTTTGTTCTATGGTGCTAAAATTATAGATATAACTCAAAAGCTTTAAAGTTTGAAATTATTGAAAATAAAACAATATAAGAATAAGATTTCTTTATTGACCCAGGCAGTTCATAGTAACATGTGTTACAACACAACAAGCATTGGTCTTGTCAAAAAATATTTACAATAAATTATAATTAAATATATATAATTATATAAAATTACTTTCATAAAATGTCAAAAAGCCTTATCAATCTGTATTCTTAGATATTTTGCTTTTATTTTCTCTCTCTCTCTCTTTCTCTCTCTCTTTCTCTCTCTCTTTCTCTCTTTCCTACCTACTTTTCTTTTCGTTGCTTTTCGTTGTTTAATTGGATGTTGCATTTTTTTTTTTTTTTTTTTAATCTTCTTTTTCTCACTATCATTGCTGCTGTATAGAAAATTTCAGGCATTCGGGTTAGTTGTATAAGAGAGCGTCATATAGAATAGACGTGTGTTAGGAAGGCCTAAAATTAGTCCTTTCAATAAAAATTAACATTTTAGTTAACTAATATTAAGAACTAAATGTTTCAAAAATCTGCAAATAAAATATTTTTCGAGATGCGTCCTTGCACATATTTTGCATGAATCATTATACACAAGTTTTTTTACGTCTTTTTTATTGTTTAAATACTTTCTTTAAGAAAAAAATGCAGTTCATTGCCGTGAGTATGAAAAAAAAAATGCACATTATAAAATTGATAACAGTTTCATCTTACAGACATTTCTCTTTATAATTAGTCATTTGCATTACAGGATAATTCTCTCATAGATCAAACAAAGTAAATTTTTTTTATCAATGAATTTTAGGCCATGAAGTCAAGGCCATAATACTCACGGTCGCATAAAAAAATACATTGCACTTCCTTTGAATATTGTATTTTATAATAATAATCATGATAGTTGCCACACACATTAACTCACATATTGTATAATGGACTAACTATGTCTGTAGTAAATTGCATTATATTAAAATATTTATTGGATGATTTTTTTTTTAATTTGAATATTATATGAGTTACGGAAAAATGACCAAGTTTGTTACTTTTAATTTTTCTATAATTAAATTTCTTTGAAAATTAGATCTCATTAACATACTAATTTATAAACTTTAATTCAATTGCGACACATTATTACTTAATAACAATTAAATAAAATATTGACCTAAATGCTAAATCATCAATGAAGAATTGTATTAAAAAAATGATTTAATAATTATTATGATTTCTTATAAATATAAATAAAAGAAATAAAGGTAGCGGTATTTTAATTAAATATATATTTTTATTTTATATCAATTACTGTTAAATTTCTTGAAAAAAACAACAACTTTAATTTATAAATGTATAGCAACTGCGATTATTTATATTTTTATTTGAAACAAATAAAACTGTGCTCTAATTGTTATGTTATGAGTGAAATTTAGAAATTCAAAGTAGTATAATCAATGTTTCAAATTATGCAAAGAAAAGCAAACATTCATATTTATTTTATGTAGTTTATATGACAGTGCTTTTTTAAAGTCTGAAACATCATGAAATTTAATGTACGTAAATATCACAACTAAGCAACAGAAATTTATGTTCGTATACAATTTTTTTATTTATATTTGTTTAATTGTTTAATAGTTGATTAACTATGTATTAGTTTTTAGTTCTAATAACAGCAAAACGAGTACTTATGCTTCAATAACGCTTAGGTCAATGTTTATAAAACTTAAATCTTTACTTGTGCTTGCTATTCTTAGCTAGCATAACTTTACATTAGCTATAGGTTATTTTTCTTTTGCAAAAAAAAAAAAAAAAAAAAAAAAGTCTATACTATACTGTTTCATGAAATAGTAAAAGAGTTTAGTGAACTTCATAACAATTTTTTTTTCTACTGTGCTTGGTATACAAGTGATTAAACTTCAAATTTTTCTTCTTTCCATTCTTTTTTTTTTTTTTTTTTTCTGATGAAGAACACAGACGAATGAGTCACTTTTTTGCTAAGCTTCCACTTGGAATGCTCAACCAAAAGGTATCTCGGCCACAATCATTATGCTTACAAAAGTATATTCTATGCTACTAATATGTCTAAATTATAATATGTCTATATATTATTTATATATAATATATATTATATATATATATATATATATATATATATATATATATATATATATATATATATATATATATATATATATATATATATATATATATATATACATTTATATATTTATTATATATAAAATATATTTTCTTTATTTATAGGCCTAAAAGTTTTAGTAGTAATTTTAATATTTGCTTTATTTGTTTAAATATTAGCACATGCACGCACTTAATAATTTTTCAGAAGTTAAGTTTAATTATGAGTTAATGAGATTTAAATTTTCAAAGTAAATAAATATTTAATTAAAAGTGACGAGTGATATATCATCATGAATAATAGATTAGCCTTTTTTTTTCTTTTCTCTCTCTCTCTCTCTCTCTCTCTCTCTCTCTCTCTCTCTCTTTTTTTTATTTTTAAATCCCTGCTGATGTCACAGAAGCTTTTTTTTAGAGAGAAGAATTCAAAGGTTCAACTTTTAAACCATTGGTGTGACAATTTAAGCTATATAAGAAAAATGGGAAGAAAAATAAATTTATTTTATTTCCCTTTATTTTTAAATTAAGGTACACTAACGTCTTATTCAAAATACGTACCAAAGATAAAGCTAAAAAAAAAAAAAAAAAAAAAAAAGCTTTAAATATATTATAAAAACAGAGTTTTATTGAGGTCTTGAAACTACGTAATTATTTTATGATCATTGATCATTTCATGTATTTGTGTGTGTGAACACACAGCACGCACATATATATATATATATATATATATATATATATATATATATATATATATATATATATATATATATATATATATATATATATATATATATATATATATATATATATATATATATATATATATATATATATATATATATATATATAATATACTGTATAAACATGCTGACGATGAACACGCAATTAAATTAAATAGGTAAAAAAAATTTAGGATCAATAAAAATAACACTCAAATTGTAATTTTAGAAACCAAGCGAATTGGTTAATGATGAAATGGGTAAGGTTTCCTACGTAATGATTTGTTTTATTTTTAGTTTATAACGATTGTAAGTATTCATTGCTCTTTTGTCCTGTTTTTAAGAAATCTTATCCCAAATTTTAAATATATAGATTATGGAATCAAACTATACACAATTAAGGTACTACTTTAGGGTAGGAGTGAAATTTTTTTATTATGACTTGGAATTAAGTTAAGGCTGGTGTACCCAAAAATGAAATCAAAAAAATTCTATCTTAAAAACTCGCGTCGCAACAGAGCGTCAAAGTATCGCAAATGCCCCGCCCCCTAATGCTAATGAATCTATATTTGGACCCTAATTTTGAACAAATTCAAAAATTTTTCAGCGGTTAAAAAAAATACTAGCTTGTTCTTCGTGTTGATTTTTAATGAAAAATGATTTTTCAGATTTTTCTAGAACGAATCTGCCGAGAAAAAAATTATCGCAAATTGACCCATGTTAATGGGAATATGCAATCTTCATTAATTTTTTTCTCTATAAATGTCTCGTAAAAATCGTTTAAAAAGTCAAATTCATTAAAACTTGATCTATAGAACACACTAGTACTTTTTGTTTAGAAGTTGGTCAAGAAAAATTTTGCACACGGGGAGCTTGAAGTTTTGTATGTTTTGCGTGTTAAAGGGGGCGTATCCCAACGACTTTTAATGTTAATTTGCGGAAGATTTGATTTGAGCCGAAACTTTTTGGAGTATAGAGAATTGTTCCTTGGTTCATTATGAACCTAAAAAGTGATATTAAATTAAATTTTACGACAACATCGCTACCCTAAAGTAGTACCTTAAGTATAGCCTCTTCAGTCCCCGACATTTTAAAGAATTATTTTACTATCATATATTTGAACCACGTTTTTGTGCGGCTCTCAGAATGACAAAAATTCTCTTTTGTCAAAAAGGTTTTCTTGCTTTTGCGGACCCACTCTAGAATGCTCAAAATAGCTTTAAAAATTGCGTAAAATCAGGGGCATTTTCTGGTCAAATTTTTGAATTTTTTCTCAAATTTTTTTTTTTCGAAATTTTGTCTATTTTTTATTGAATTATCTGATGTCCACTGTATTGTATACTGGATTTGAAGAGGATAGAAAAATAATTATTACAGTAGAAAAAAAAAAAGAAAAAAAAAAAAAAAAAAAAAAAAAGAAAGGAACTACATCAACAGTGTATTAACAGTTTAGCAATTTTATTTTTCGTCTTTGTAATTTATAGTTAAAAATAGTTAAAAAATAAGTAATAACTATAAAGAAATATTATAAATTTCTCATAACATAGAAATGCTGAGTTTGTAGAGATCTAAAATTAAAATGCTGAAGAGTAGAGTATACATTACCTTCTATAACCCTTTGAAATCGCAATGTTCCGTTGTTTCAAAGTTTAGATTAATTTGATCTTTTTTTATGACATTTCATACAGCATTATAAAAACCTCAACAATTACTGAAGTATAATTTTATACGTTCTATTGTTTTATCATTTGTTGAGTTTCATACATGTTTTATGCAGTGCAAATAGTGACAGAGAGAGTAGAGAGAGAGAGAGAGAGAGAGAGAGAGAGAGAGAGAGAGAGAGAGAGAGAGAGAGAGAGAGAGAGATGTTTTTTTCTGTAACTGAATATATTATTTTACGAGCTGCGAGTCATAAAATATACTGGGAATAAGAAAGTGTAATATCCTATGTAAAAGGAATTGTACACAATAACGTAATAAAATTACAATTATTATGAAATGTTAAAAAAGAAGCATAATAAATATTGCATTTTTTTTATACTCATTATTGCATGGAAGAAAAATGTTCCTTTCAGCTCGAGCCTAATATTATATATATATATATATATATATATATATATATATATATATATATATATATATATATATATATATATATATATATATATATATATATATATATATATATATATATATATATATATATATATAATATGCGCAAAAAAATATTTAAGTTACTCTATGAACGTCACCATATAATTTCTTTAAATTTAAACTAATCTCTCCGTCTGCTCTCTTATCTTTTCGAAGTTTGTTATTATATTGTAATTATTATAATTAAGCTTTTTAAATATTCATAAATTCAAACGGTGCATATATACGATCATTTTATAAACTGCTTACTATATTATAAAATGCAATGATTTATAATTGATTAATCCTATAGTTTAATTGAATTTCATTTAATTTAATTTAGTATTAGTTAATTAGAATATTTTTTTTTTAAATAAAGAAAAAATAATTTAATTACCACACATTCTTTCCAACTTACTTACAGTGGTATTGGTATTTAGCAAGAGTAATTCTTCAAGAATGTTTTGATTCCACCTCAACTGTTAGTTTTGCAGTTGAAAGAAGCAGAGAGTAAATAATAGTAAGGTTAAATTTCTTAAACTTGGCGATGAAAGCATTTTACTGTGCGGGACCTACAATGAATAAGAGCTAACTTTATATTTATCCAAAATTAAAACATTCAATTGCATTCAAATAAATGAATAGTATATTATATTTAAAAAGAAAGAAAAAGAAAAAAAAATCTATGTAAAGCATCTCAAATTACACAAGAATTAAATATATTTTGTAATAATATGAAGGTCAGTTGAACTTTAATATATTTAAGAGAGAATTTGAACTGCCAACCATCAAAATTATTTTTAATAAATAATGGGTATGGTGGATAGCATAAGCAAAAGGCTTTTTTCAAGCTAAGTGGCCCATAGTTCCCATTAAGCATCTGCTGCTGGTGTCAGAGAGACTAGGAGTAAAACTTCTCAACGTCGTCTTGTACTTATCTTTGACTCTCTCTCTCTCTCTCTCTCTCTCTCTCTCTCTCTCTCTCTCTCTCTCTCTCTCTCTCTCTCTCTCTCTCTCTCTCTCTCTCTCTCTCTCTCTCAATTTTTCATGTTATGCGTTATGCGTGTCCAAACCCAAAGCGTGGGACACACAGAAATGATGCTCCAAACGCTAATGAGAGGAGAGAGACAAATTCATACCAATAAAAAATTAAAATGTCAATGACATGTTTTGAATAAAATTATCAATTATATAAATTGGAAATTAATGTATTTTAAATTAACGTTCAAAATGACCTGATTCCTAAATTTTTTTAATAAATAAATTATCACACAATATAATATCTGTATCTAGGTATTTGTAATTTGTATACCAAGCATGTGAATAAAATTTTAATTGTTTTTTATGCTTACAAAATATATTTATATATATATATATATATCTCAGTCGGTACTATTGCATTTCGTGAGAACGTATAATACTAAATTATTATTACAAAAATCAAATTGAGATTTCAATAGTCACACTTTAAATTATGTACGACGTACAACATAATTGATTAATAAAAATATTGTAACATTGTTGTTGTTCATGTTTCATATTATTTGATTAAAAATTGAATCGTAGTGTTGTTATAATATTTAATATCATAATTTTTTATATATATATATATATATATATATATATATATATATATATATATATATATATATATATATATATATATATATATATGATTGCACTTAAAAAATAACTGAAGAGGAAGATATATAGAGAAAAACCATGAAGATTTAGTTTCACTCTCCTTTTTATTTATTTCTGAAATATAGTTCAGTCCCACACGGATGTGCTGGACGTACAAAATTTTTATGTAATTCCCTACGTTTTGCAAAGTCAGTCTTGCATGACAAATACGTACACTGTGTATATCAGATGTACAGTATGTTCACTTTGTACAGTATAAACAGTGCAAAGCATTGAAGTTTGATGAGTGAAAGATGAAGACGTGATAGCATAATGTAACTACTTAATTTTTTTTTTTCCTTCTTCTTTTCATTTTCTTTTGATATTTTACTGATATAAACGTGCGGTGACCCACCAGAGTAGGAAACAAAATCTACATATTATTGAGACAATACAGATGATGGTACTTTTGCCTCATCAAAGCAATCACATGAAATGATCTTTACGCCTGCTCGGATCTACCAGCACAGCCATTTGATATGGCCTTGCCCCAGGACGTATTATATACTCTACTCTGTATTCCACACAATTTTTGCCGGACGTTGGATATTATTATAACCGTGACTGCATGTATATATTTTTATTTTTATATATTTGAACATTGTTGTTTAATCACTAAATAAATTGCTCCGGTTTATAGAGGCGGCGAGATAATTTAGACTATAGGTATATAGAGCTATAATTCAATAAATAATACAATATACAATTGTACAAATGGACTGTTCGAGCAATATTTTCAGTAATGTGTAATAAATACAAATGCGTGATAAAAAAAAGGTGTATTATGCACTTGACAATATTGCTCCGTGTGAAATGTCCATACTAAATTTAAATAAACGCACTTCTTGGTAGAAATTATACAATTTCTATTATATAGTTTGAAGATTTTTTTTTATAAAGTTAATAACATTACATATTTCAGTATACGTTCGTTATAAAAAACAAACATAATATTTAAGTTTGATTTATTTTTATTATTAGTATAATTTACGCTATGTATTTGAACACTGTTCTATAAATTAATAAAGTTGATCAATAACTTATATATATAAATCCCTTTATTTATTTTACAAAAAATAGCAAACAAGGTGTTTGAAATTTGTATATTTGAATTACATTACAGTACTGCTTTAGATCCTACAAAATCTCTTCTTCCTTTATCAGGACTTGCAAAAATGGTGTCAAACTTTGTATACAATAATTTAATATGAGATTAAAAAACATAATTCATACTATCGTCTCTACGTGCAACTTCTAATTGCCTATATAATTAAAGTTTCTTTCAAAACTGTTTCACTCTGCCATGCTTATTTTCTAAAAAAAAAAAAAAAAAAAAAAAAAAAAAAAATGAAGTTGAAATTTATATTTGTATTATTTATATGCACTTGTTTTTTGTTTTTACTTCCTAAAAAATTTCAAATGAATATAGCTTAAAAAATGTCTCCTTGATTCCTGATGTGAATAATAAACAATAGAACAATGTAAAAATGTTATCATTGAATGATGAAGCATTTTTTTTTTTTTTTAATTTACAAATAAATTGCGTGTTAAAAATGATACATAATTTGGCGCTAAGAAAAACTTTATTGGTATTTTCAAAAATCCAAGGCTGTAATATTATGATTTCAATAATATTTCATTGAAGAGTTATATTTATGTAATTGTTTTTATTATAATTTTGTTAAATGACATGAATATTTTTATTCTGACAGTGAAAAGTTTTCAAACTTTCAAAAAATTAATTTCATTATCACACGAAGATGTCAGTGTTTTTTTGAGAAATGCTTCCTTTTTGTCTCCATTTTAACTTCGCACGCAATCAATTAAAATGTTTCTGACTTTTTAGCAGTCCATGAATCTTTTAAGAAAGGGCCAAGGTCTATTCAAAATAATTAAAATTGCTAACATGCGAGTTTTTATTATTAATAATTTTAAAGATCAATGGTGAGTCGGTGAGTCGACATAGTAAAGATAATATGATAAATATAGATTTTTATAGAAATTTAAATTCCTTATAATATGATATTTTGCTACATTAATAGCAATTATAAAAGTATCTACGAATTAAAAGATATCAATATTCAATATTTATGATTTGAAGTGTTTATAGTGATTTGTTTATTAATAATAATAATAAAATAGAAGTTTTAATCCAATAAATATTAGAGTAGAATAATTATATTAATATTAATGTAATAATTGATATGATAATTAAATTGATCAACAAACAGAACTAAAATGACAACACAACTATATAAATACACTGTAAGTGGAAGATATTAATTTAAACTACATATTTTTTTTATAGCGATGTGGTGACATTTAATTTCCATTTCATTTCAAATGAAAATTACACTGTTACCCTTTAAAATTTTAAATATGATATTTTTATTATTGCAACTTTTACATCCTGAATTATGTCCTTGAGCTATAACTATTTTGCTACGGACTATATGACATTTGGTACACTTAAAAAATATGAAAATATAATACTATACCTTAAAAAAAAGCATCCTCTAAACCATATATTAATAATTATATACTTAAATACACTAGCTGTCACATCATATATTTGCACAAAATGTTCTAAAATATTTTGATTAAGAAATTTATAATAAATAATAACAATAACTAATAATCATTTAAACATTTTTTTTTTTTTTTTTTTATAATATAGTACATTCTTGGGGTCTGAAGTTTTAGTTTACGTATACACATACACCTATAAATTGTTATAATTATGTACTGTACATCATCGTAATATGCATGTAGCTAAACATAGCACACATTTTGAAGCGTGGATATCGGAAATCAAAGAAGAAGAAGGAAAAAAAATTACAACGGTTTTGTTCTATTCTATTAACGTATTGTAACATTGTTATACTATGGCAAATTACGTACATACTGTTGGCGTGTGAATTTGTTGTCAGTATGTATTATATGATCCAAGATAGTTATAGGTAGACTACCACATGCATGCAGCATTTACGATTACAATTCAAGTTACTTTTGATCAGGTTCAGGGAACATAAGGCAAAGTGTATTATACTTTTCAGTGTTGTGCAACATAATGAACACTATAATAACAATTTCTCAAGCGCAAAATAAGTAGATTTCATGTGATTGTATAAAAGAAAAAATTAAAAAATGTTAGTATGAAAAAGTGTATGAATTTGAATAGCTATAATGTTTATATGTGCACTTTCTCGAAAATGCGGAAATAATTTTTAATTAATTATAACAGGGTGGTACTATACTGTATAACAATTAACTTATTTTAATTTTCTTAAAATACATTACAGAGAAATTACACACACACACATATATAATATATAATATATTAATTATGTACTAAATTAGTCATAGGTTTGGTGATATGCAATAGAGTAATAGAAGTCAAATTGCTTGTGATGCAGAAATAATAACTTCCGCTATCAAAATTATGAATGTTTGATTTTTTTTTAATCATGATTCTGCATGTGCAATACATTTTGAAATAAAAACTTGTAATTTTGTAAATTAGATAATATAAGGAGTACTGAAACATTTTTATTGACGTCATTATACTATTATTTTGTAACATATAAAAACTATAAACTATATTATATATAGATTGAGTTTCTAATCCAAAAATTTATTACATTAGTTTACCTGTATTACTATAAGTACAAGGATAACAAAGGATATCCTATACAGATAGGATAAGGATAGTTAAATACTAAAATTACGCAAGCTTGAATTTTACATTCTAATTTTAAATGCATTGCATAATATATATTTTTTTTAAATGACATACCATATTGACTTAACAAGGGCTGTTTTTTTAAACGTTTAATTATGTATCATTGCACATTTGAAAATTAATAATTACACATGCACACACACACACACACACACACACACACACACACACACACACACACACACACACACACACACACACACACACACACACACACACATACACATACACATACACATACACATACACACAAATACGTACATATACATTCACACACGAACAATTTAATTTAAGTTATTAAAATACTAATTTATTTTTTATTTATTAAACTCAAAAAAAGCAAATCACAATAATGCATCACAATGTATATAATTATATATTATTATTACAATACGAATGCAACGTGAAATGCATTACAATAATTTTATGTTATTATTTCATTGTTGAACTTATACTCATGATGGTGGTTTTTGTTTTTGTCGCAGGTGACTGAACACAACCTGCGGCGTCTGCTAACTTCAGAGGAGTGGCGAGCACTCGTGGGCCCAGAGGAGGAACAACCTGATGGTAGGTTCATTTGAATAATGCCAAGATCAACTTTTTACCATTGTACGTTAGTACAAAATTTTCGTATTATAATAGAGAGTACCTTCACCTCAATACATCCTCCATGTCTATATACGTGGTCGGTTCAAATATGTAATATACAAGATTTTCATAAATTTATTTTAACAAGGTATATACAATTTGGTCATATATTTTATATCTCACTATTATTATTATTTTTTAATATTCCGTTGATCCAACTTCACGGTCATGCCACCTACATATTTCACTGCTGCACACATAATTGTTAAAGGTGTGTTTCTTTCTTCTGTGATGTGTTATTTTTGTACTGGAAAAGATGTGATGCACTCTGCAATGTAGCCGCAACGAGCTGGAAAATGAGCTTCTTGCGAGTATTTGTTCCGCTGCTATAAAGACGTATAAAAAGAAAAATATGTATTATGAAATATCCGCTTTGGAACAAGTATAGGATGTTCCCTATTTTATATAAAAATACATATTTAAGGATGTGGGACTGCTCTGCAAATTATATACTTTATTTTAGATTATCATTTGTTACATAAATTATAATTTATGAAATATAAAAGTACAATAGGTAATTCCTAATTATAACATTATAAAACAAGGTGTGCACCATCGAGATAATTTTTTTTTCATATTTATATATATAGGAAGGTCAATTTTAAAATTATAATGTAAAAAGTTTATCTATATTACTCTGTCTCCATTAAGTAGTGTAAAAAAAAAAAATAATAAAAAAAATAAAAACAATAATTTACAACAATATTTTTTAATATCTTTAAATATTTTCTGTGTAAGTAGGTTTAACCACAGAAACGTTCATAACACCCGTATTTTAGGAAAATATACGCAACAGAGAAGAATTTTATAGAGATTTAGAATATTATTTTTACATAAACCACAAACTATATTATATATCCTTTTTATTTTTTATCTTTAAAGGTGCCAAAAATTAAGCGGCAATTTAGTGGTTATACTTTACTGTATAACACATATTATAGGTAACTGTCTTATTCTCGCTCTCTCTCTCTCTCTCTCTCTCATCTGCTAAATTTTTATGGGCATACAAGGTGCGATAAAATTTAAACATCATACGATTTTTACTAGTCACGCTCCATTTTCTTCTTAGCGATATAATGTTGAAGACAATTAACATAATTTTTTTGGCCTGACTTTTTGGTTCTCACCCCCGCACATTGATGTACCTACCTAGAACCTTTCTAGGCGACCCGCCCTCAACGAAAATGACGTCATTGTTCCGCACCCACCAACACGCCTAGACAAGCGCCAGACAAATGGCGTACAAGTAAATTAATGACTTAGCAATAATTATATATAGGATAATTCAAAAAAATTAATACGCCCTTTTATTATCGATAAGCAGGTCAGAATGATACATGTGCATGTAAAAATGAATCTCATCTGCGCAAATAAAAATATCTGTAAATAACACTGCTGTCAGCAAGTCGGCATAATTTGTTAATAAATATACTCTAGATAGCCTTACAGTAATGAATTATTTTATCAGAGAAAAATGAATGTTTGTTTCATTGATCTATTACAATATGTTATTCAGGGTGCTTACAAAAACGAGCAATTTTTCTTCTTATTATATATAATAACGAGATTATAATCCTTTTTTTTTTTTTATTATTTACATACAATTAAATAGCCGAAAGCTGTACATTTTTAGGATTTTCTACAAAATTAAAACCAAATAAAAGAAATAATTATTGACATCGGCGAGCGAGAAACAAAAATAATATAGATTATCCGTTAGAAATTTTGTCACTATATTAGCAGTAAAGATTTCTCATTTTGTCTTTAGAACACTGAATTCAATAATGGGACATGGGAGGTTTACTAAGAGGAAATCAAACACTCTGTTCATGTTTCGGATTCAATATTGAAGAGCGCTAGTGTTGGGATTAATGTGTTTCAATAGACAACTTCATATAATCAGGGCACAGCACTAGCAAAGGTCATCAGGATGATCACTGGCAAGGGTTATCATTAGTTTTATGTTAATTTTGGCCTGGTATAGGGCTTTTACCATGTTAAATTGAGGGTTTTAATTTTTGAATTTCTTGCTTCAGAATTGTTAAAACCTGTTAAATCACACATCTTCATAAAGTAAAAAGCACAACTCAAAAAGTATTTAGGATATGAACGAGCCCCAATGAAAGGAAAGAGGTGAAAAACGTGCTCAAAGTTGACTCCAAATGAGGGTCTGGGTTCCACCAGAAATGTCAATTTCTCAAAGCTGAATTTTTAAAATATGGATTAAAATGACATTTTATTACCATATTTGAAAGGTCGACAAAGAGAAACTGAAATTTCTGGTCGAACCCAGACCCTCATTTGGAGTCGACTTTGAGCACATTTTTCATTTCTTTCCTTTTATTGGGGCTCATTCACGTCCTAAATACTTTTTGAGTTGTGCTTTTTACTTTATGAAGATTTGTGATTTAACGTGTTTTAATAATTCTGAAGCAAGAAATTCAAAAATTAAAACCCTCAATTTATCATGGTATTAAGCCCTATATTCCAGGCCAAAATTAACATAAAACTAATGATGACCCTTGCCAGTGATCATCCTGATGACCCTTGCTAGTGACAAGTGCTGATTATATGAAGTTGCCTATTGTGCATAAAAAAATATATATAAAAACTTATAATTTTTTAATTTTGACTTTTTTTTTAATGTTGAGCTCACACTATCACCAAGGTCACATCTATTAAATCTGATTTTTCTATCATTTTAAATTAAAATCCGAACTCTCCAATAGTCAGAGGAAATCGTTATATACTGTATAGTGTGTAATAATTATATTAAAATTAAAAACATGATTTTTTTTTTTTTAATATTGTCGACAAAAATGTCATACGAATAAATCTAAAAAAAAAAAAAAATACACAGAATACACTGTTCACGTGTCAATAACTTTACCGATTTGAATTTTGCAAAAAGGATATAAAAATATGTACAGATATTTTAGCTTGTAACTAACGGATGGCAATCTAAAAAACTTAAACTTTATAGGAATATTACAAAACAGGCTGCCTTTCAGCTGAGCTAGAGAGTTAAAACAAAAATACTAAAAAAGAGAGGAAATTAGAGATTTTATATAAGAATATAAACACAGAAAGGCGGTTTAAAATATAATATTTTATAAGGTAATAAAAACGATTCCGTTTTAATTTTTATATATCATCAATGTTTTCGTTTTATTATTATTATTATTATTTTTGCTTCCTAATGTACGTGCGCATTTTTTTTATTCATATTATTTGCAATAATGATGTTTCATATTATTACCAGCTGAAAAAACATCATGCATGTAGAAGAGAAAATAAAGTAACAGAACATGAAATGTATGATGAGTAAAAAAAATATTATGTTAAAACTGTGGATGACTGCAATAATCTTTGCATACGTGCTTAAAACCTAAATTAAACATTAAACTTAAGTGCGTCATGAGTAAAAAAAAAAAAAAAAAAAAAAAAAAAAAAAAAAAAAATCTTCTATTTTGACACGCTACTATTTTTTTCTGATTTATTTTCTGCCTGTATGTCTGTTTGTATTTTAAGATAAAGAAAGCATAATATTTAAACTATATAATTAACTAATACGTTAAATTGACAAAATTAACGTCTTTGTATGAAAAACAGAATATCATATATATTTATTTTATATTATACATACATCATATATATATATATATATATATACATATATACACACATACATTCATTTATTCCCTTACTGAATTTAATTAAGTAATTAAAGTTTGTTATACTGTTTTTTCAGATGCAGATTTGGAGTCTCGGTTGAGCGTGGTCTGGCCACGATTAACCCGACGTTCTAAACGTTCGTCAGAGGACGAAGAGACGGGGCGCACAGTGCGTCTCGTTTACAGCAACCATACACGCAACCCTCTGACCCTCTCATTGAAACCACTTCCAAACAGCAGTAAGTAAAAAAACGTGTACTCTACCTATACTTTTCAATAAGCCTAGATATGAAAGACGCCCCGTTCTAAATTAATACTCTGCGTAGATGATGAGTATATTAAAAAAAAAGAAAAAAAAAAAAAAAAAAAAAAAAGAGTGGGTGCGTTCTTTAAATGATATCATCTCTATTGTTATACAAAGAGGAACATTGAGAAATTTGCTTCGTCTATTTTAAATTAATGGACAGATTAAATTTACTTTTTCCAAACAATATAATATCAAATAAAGTCCAATTTCTTTATTTTAATAAATACAATAAAATAATTTTGATATAATTTAATCACTTAAAACTCTATTTTTCATCTTGAATTTGAACATTTTCATAATATAGCGGTATTCGTATTACATTTATAAAAACATAAAATTCTATTATTAATCTAAATAAAAAATATATCTAGCGTATTTTTGCTAAACATAATATTTTTTTTTTTGTTATTATACATAAACCGTTTTAGGGTGCCATTAAAAACTTTTTGCTATTGTATTAGTATAAGCAGAAAAAAACATAATATGTAGTTCTTTCTATCACAACAAGTGTGCGTGATTTCTACACATCTCATGCACTCCTAATACAACTACTCGGAATATATATAAGCAACAAATATCTTACAGTATACTTGTATACGTATGTTATGTATATTCTTACACTTTGAGTTTTAAAAATAGTCGAATAAAACTTTGTAGTTACTCCGTTAACAAAAAACTATATATGAAACAAAATATATAGCTATATATTATATATACATTGATATTAGATATAGTGCCGTCTTCACTGAAAATTTTCTGGTCTCGGTGTCGGTGCAGCAGTTTTCTCTAAAACGCTGAGGATGGTTCCGCAATGCTTTAAGATATTAGTGAATAGTGAGAAAGCGTATTTTCCACACTGCCTGATTGATAATGGTAATATCGCTTCATTAAAATTTTATATTTTAAACTCTCGCACTATACATATAATTGAAAATAATATCTCCTTGCGTAAAACTCACGCGATTTAATCAAACAAATTATGCACTTCATCTTCACACATGCATTACATTTATTATTTTATGTTGTAAGTTTTATCATACACATTAGTAATTAATTGCATCTTGAAATATTTCTCTATATCAATTGAGAGCAATGCAAGCAGCACTTGAAATAGAAAAAAAAAAAATTGAATAAATTTATTTCTAAACTTATGATAATTTGTAGAGATATTAAACCTCATTTTTCATTAGTATTCTTTATTATATGGTATATTACTTTAGTAACTTATTATAATATTATATAGCTATAGAAAACACGAAACGATGAGTAGCTATATATAAATGACATGGCAACGTGGAGAGTCCGTGAATTCATCGTTAAGATTATTGTTTATTAAAAAGACGAAGGAAAACGAAAATATTTTTTTATGTCTTAATGGCATATGGGCATTTACGGCAAAAATTGTTATTTCAAAAATTTGGTATAGCTTATAAAACACGTAAAAGTGTGTGTCTTCTGTCTTCTGTAATATTATATTGTAAAAGTAAAGATGTTAATTGTGCAAAATGTGTTATTATTATTTAAAATAACAACAAATTTCTTGTTAGAAGTTCCACTGTTTTGTATATATGTCTATAACTGCAATTTGCAATGTATTGCTAATAGTTAAAAAAAATGTATCTACTCGTTAATAGCTGTATATAGCTTTACTGTCTTATTAAACTTTATTATTTAAATATTTACTGTTCTGTTAATTAGGTGAAAGCCGTGTAGGGTTATTTTTTCTATTATTTTATATTCAAATACCCATGTAAAAAAACTTATTTTTATTTGTTATTTATCTCTTTAACCGGTAAATATTTTAATGTACAAATTTTGAATGAATAATAAATAAGAAAATATTTTTTGTGTAAATTTGAATAGAAAAAATTATTTTCTAAATTAAATTTGTCCAAGCGATATCAAAATCGTTAAAATTGAGCTCCATTGGAAGTATGTGCTCCTGATAATTGTGAGAAAGGAGTGGAGTCAAGTCCATATCGCGAACTGTTTTCCGCTCTCGCTTGTCAGCCGCTCCTCTCGCGGTGCTCTCTCGACTCGCTCTGGTCTTTACTTCAATGTTTTGTTCGCTACGTACGCTAAACGCCTCCGCTCAATACCACGCGAGCGGCAGATGCGAGAAAAACAAGAACTTCAATTCAATGATTAAAAAAAAAAAAAAAAAAAAAACTTTTAAAAGTCTTCCCTAAAGGGGCTAAAATATCAAGCATACTTGTATATATATAATATTATATATATATATATTTAAAAAAAAAAATCTTTGTTTTTGCTTACAACATATATACTATGTTGTTGCGTTGTTGTATATGGTGATTCTCGATTATTAATTGTTTTCTTGAAATGTGCAGGTGTCCTCGACCCTGGTCTATTAGTGCTCGCTCGATACACCAACTCAACATCTCAACTCCCTGACAATTTGGTGCGCAAGGAAGAAGGTTGTTTATATCGCGGTAATGCAGCATCACGCGGAGATACCGATGGATCCGGGAAAGCTGCCGTCTCTCTTTGTGGTGGAGTTATCGTAAGTTATGATGGAGATGCAGCCAGTGTCAGCATCCTATTGCCGCTGATGAATATATCATGATATTAATTATTTTTAATTTATTATAATAATAAATACTATAAAATATACTGCACATGCAGTCAGTAATTTACACTCGTTTCGTAACCATGTCAACCATGTGTGTGTATATATACATAAATATGCTTAACTTATACAGATAACAAAATTATTTGAGTTATAAGCATCAATATAAATAATCATAGAAAAATGTTAGACAAATTGCAACATGGTGGGGATAGCGAATAATAGCGCCAAACTCGGAAACCTTTTGCTGTGTTATTTATTTGTTTCAGCGCTGTATCCTGTAGAGTATGCAACCAGTTGAACTTTTGATCGCACTTGGTAGAAATTACACTTACTTGCTTTTAAAAATACTCCATAGCACATTTAAACTACAAAAATATCAATACTTCACTATACTTTATACGAATTACACTAAATAAAGGAATCATTAAATATTGTTCAATATTTTGTATCATTTGTCAAGTCAATATATAAAACCATAAATGAGCTATACAGTATATATATCATACAATAAATATATTATATTCTTTATTGGATGATATTATTATTTACTAACCTTAAAAATATGTAGTGTATAACGAAAGGAAAGTTAAGTATAATTTGAATATTTTTTTTTCAAATTTACAGACATAAGGACAATTTAAAAAAACAAAAAAAAAAACACACATTATCATGCAACAATTTATTAAAAAGGAAGAATAGTAAGAAATAATTTATTTTACGCGGTTAAATTTTATTTACAGCATCTTTTACATTTTCATTATATATACGTACACTGGGAATGTTTTCTCCAGCCTCCAGCAGTAAAACTATAATTACTTTTTAGTGCTTCTTATTGCGTGATAGGGTCGTCTGACTAAAATAAATAAATATATATGTACTGTACGAATGAACAAAAAATAAATCAGTAAAATTAAACATTTTGTAAAAAGTAATACATTTACAGTAAATTGATTTTTGGTCTATACAGTATTATTTTGTTATGTTATTATATAGTTTGTTTCCAAATTCCTCTTTTAAAAAAATCTGTAAACATGCAGTATGCATGGAATTAAATTCGCACACGCATACACATCAAAATATTAAGAGACAAAAATTCAGGCCTTTAATAAAGATAGAAATTTTATACGGTTAAATTTATTAAAGTATTATAAATTTAAAAAAAAAAAAAAAAAAAAAAAAAAGGATATATATTTGTTGAGAAGCACGTGAAATGAATATGCCAGTCACTTTGTGTGTAACTAATTGTGAGGAGATATGCGCTTTTGTGATTGACTGACTGAGAAAGGTGCTTCTCGTCCGTGACCATGAGATCGGTCACCGTGAAGGGCTGAGTAGTGCAGTGGGTCAGCTTATACTAAGGTTCAGCTTGACCAATTACTCTCCCCGTGGTAGAACCAACGTCGTATATATTATCTCCATCACTACAGCTTTCAAAATCCCCCTTTTTTTCCATAACAAAATGTCAAATCTATGAATGTAATTCTCATGAGAGATGTCTATAAAAAAATGAAATGCCATATATTTTTTTTCGTTTTTTTTTTTTTTTTTTTCCCATTTCTTTATCATTATTAATATTTAAACTTTCTGTGAATGTCACTTTATTTTCTCATGCTGTATTACCAGTATCACGTTCATGCATGTATAGTTAAGCTTTTTATTATTACTATCTTAAATTTTTTATATAATAATACATTCAAACTCCTGGTGTATGAAAAAAAGAAGAAGTTATTAAGTGTGATGTAAAATAAATTCTTTAATTATAATGAAGGGAGCGAAAACACAAATAATTATACAAAATGACGATTGAAATATTTTTAAAATGACCTTGGTTTTGTGGAACCTCTCTATTCACATGCGTGTCCCTAATTCCCAACTGCATAACCTCATACTCTTGTATATTAACACCTTTCATTCTGCAACCGCACGGTGAGTTGCCGTGACCTGAACCAACGCAACCACGTTTCCGAGTGTCTGTCAATACATGCATAGTTTCAAATGATTTTCTTTGTTATACGTATGTTTTAAAAATGTATCATTGTTAATCAGCCGCGAATCATTATAAGTTCAGGTAATACTTGGATACATGCAATAATTGAAGGCTAATCTTGCTGTAAAAAAAAATGATTTCTCTCCCAAATTTGACCTTCATTCAATACTTTTATTACTGTGCATTGTTTTATTGTTTACTTTTCTCATTAAGCTACAATGAATTGCAATAAAATTCATATTTTGTAATGTTTGGAACTTTATATAATAATAAACAATATAATGAATAATACTAATAACACACACTATTAACACTGTACATACATAAGATAAATAGGATTTATGAAGAATTAATTATACTTATAATAATGTATTATGTATAATATACATACATACTGCAAAACGTAAAGGTTTGCAGTAAAATCTTGAAAAGTCAGATTGTGATGTAGTTGAAAAATAAAGTCTTTAAATTAGTTAATTTTAGTAAATTAGTAGGTCAATCAATTTAATTATTTGTTATTAATTATTAATGTTTTATTTTTTATGATTTTATGTTTTTATTACTATAATAATTATTTAAATATCATTTTAGAATTTTAGTCTAAGAATTGCATAAAAATGTTTTAGCGTGGCATTATTTCAACCCCTCGAGATTTTTATGTGATCAATCCGCTACCTCGGCGACTGAACCGGCGGGCTTCGTCACGACGTTCACCAGCTCTAGGTGACACGCCTCACGTCTTGATCCGTGGTCAGCTACCACTTGAACAGCACGAACTGGAGTGCGCGTCCGAGCGACGATCACGACGTTCCGTCCAGCCTCTTATTGGAAGGGTGAGTAATATTATATAGTTAATTCTAAATAATAATATATTTTATTGAAAGTTTCAGTTAAATTATATATATTATGTATACTGTAAAGTACATTATTATTATACTGCACCTAGGGTCGCCAAATTTGAGGTGCACATTATTAAAATATTTAATTCATTTACGTCAGTATGTTCAAAAGATCAAAGGACCTATATTTTTCAATGTGAAAATTTATTGCACTCAATTTTGCCATTAAAAAACATTAAATTTTAATGCACTCATTTTTATTAGTAGAGACCGGATTTAATGTTGATTTTTTTGACAAAAATGTCACAAAAAAAAGGTGATTTTTTGAGTTGAAAATGTTGAAAATGTTGAAAATTATAAAATAGCACAAAAATTATTTATTTATGCTTCCGCAATGATTACACAAACTTTTACAAGTTTTTTTTATGGTTGCTAAAATTTCAGAAAAAATAAATGTTAAAAATACATTAAATAATAATAATTGACTTGTATAGAAATCCAGGTTTTAAGATATTTTTCTATATCTACTAAAATTTTCAGTTGACAATATTTTTCAACGTTTAGATAAAAAGTCCATATCTCTCAAATTCAAATTTTTATCCCAAAGATTTTTGTTGTTATTCAATGTACTGTATAACAACACTACCGAAAATACTACTGAATATTTTCAGAGCTCATCGTAGTTGTCAGATGAGGGATTTTTTTTTTAAATTACCATATAGGGTATCATGAGTTTATTTTTATATATATTTTTTTTATTCACTCTGTTTTTAATTTTGAGTTAATATTATTACATGCGACGTCATCAAAAAAAAAAAAAAAAGAAAAAAAATAAAAAAAATAATAAAATAATTGGCTTATTAAAATCTCAAAATTTCGTAATTCAAAATATTTAATGCTCTCCCCCCCCCCCCTCCCCTATATTTTGTATTAATTTTATTCTACGATTTCATTAATAAAACAATTAAAATTGTTGTTTGTTAGCTTTTGTCATGCGTTATCCTATATGGTGAAAAAAAAAATTTTTTTGAACTAAAATCATTTGAACTAAAAGTTTATGTACTTTTTTTTTTTTTTCACCATATAGGACAACGCATGACAAAAGCTAACAAACAACAATTTTAATTGTTTTATTAATGAAATCGTAGAATAAAATTAATACAAAATATAGGGGAGGGGGGGGGGGGAAGAGCATTAAGTATTTTGAATTACGAAATTTTGAGATTTTAATAAGCCAATTATTTTATTATTTTTTAAAATTATTTTTCTTTTTTTTTGATGACGTCGCGTAATAATGTTAACTCAAAATTAAAAACAGAGTGAATATAAAAAAAAAATTAAACTCATGATACCCTATATGGTAATTAAAAAAAAAATCCCTCATCGGACAACTACGATGAGCTCTGAAAATATTCAGTAGTATTTTCGGTAGTTGTTATACGTTGAATAACAACGAAAATCTTTGGGATAAAAATTTGAATTTGAGAGATATGGACTTTTTATCTAAACGTTGAAAAATATTGTAAACTGAAAATTTTAGTATAGATATAGAAAAATATCTTAAAACCTGGATTTCTACAAGTCAATTATTATTATTTAATGTATTTTTACATTTATTTTTTCTAAAATTTTAGCAACCATACAAAAAAAAAATCAAATTTTAATGGCACCAACTTATTCCAATGTTAAGCTAAGTTATGTAGTAATTTAAAATTTCTCCCTAAAATTGTGATGTTTTCGTTTTCGTTTTCGTTTTCGTTTTTTTTTTTTTTTTTTTTTTTTGACGCAATATTATGCAAAAATGTTGAAAAATGTTGCAAAAACATTAAAAATGTTGAAAATATTGAAAAATGTTGAATATGTTGAAAATAAATGGGTATTAAACGACTTAAAATTGCGCAATTCGCACTCATTTTTCATTAAAAGTGACCTAAATATGACAGATAAAAATGTTGAAAAACTTTAAATCCGGTCTCTATTTATTACTCTGTGTGGACCCTGTGGACAGGCCATGCATAGTTATTTTATCAAATTAAAATATGAAAACTATATGGATGTATACTTTTGGCTTGGACCTACCTTTTGCATGCCTCTTAAAAATTATTAGTTTATATATATATATATATATATATATATATATATATATATATATAATATAATCGTTCTTTTTTATTAAAGACATAAATTGAATCTTATTTAATACTCTCAGAATTCCATTGTTATCATTATCACTTGTGGTTTGTACATTAATGGATAATAATAATATTATTAATGTATGTCGTTAATTTCAATTATTTTGCCTAATGGTTACCATAAAATAAACCTTTGATAGTAATTGCATTTTAAAATATTAAATAAACTAAGCTAAAAATTCATTTAACTCACACCGATCGGAGCTAAACGGAATACATAAATTAAAATATACAATATTATATTCATCAACCGTGTGTGTATGTATAGTATATAGGTCTTACTCTTACATAAATTACAGATTCTTATCAATATTTTCGTAATAGCAACATTATGACTTTGATAAAAACCATCTCATGATTAAAAAAAATTACCTTAATACCTATCCACCGTGTAATTAACAATTCTTTCAGTATTGTTCATTTAAATTTTATTTCAATAATAAATAATATAATATAATGTGAAGTACGTATATAATAGAATGCGTGAAATTTACCAATATTTATTGGAACAAACGCGATATAACACAAATGTAATGTAACTGTGTAATAATCTCATTCAATCTAAAAAAAAAAAATGCTCCATTGTTATCTGCATTTTAATGAAAGATTATACTTCGCTCTAGTTCCACCAGCTTTATTTATTGCTATTTTCGCACTAAAATTTCTCCTGAAAACTATTAAAAATTTTACATTTTTATCTGAGAACACAGAATTATCTTGAGATAAACTTTCTAAAAAGAGAGAGAGAGAGAGAGAAAAAAAAATAGTGTGTGTTACTAAAATTTGTTATTCAGTTGCGAATAAAAATAAATTTTGTACGTAAAGAGTATAACGAGAATGTGAAATATTCAAATAAAGAATATTTATTGTGATGAAAATTATATAGTCTGTGCATAAAAATGATAATAGTAAACAAGTACAGTGTACGCAGCACTTAACTAATCAGGGTTTACAAATTTAATTATTATAATTTCAAAATTTCATATGACAAGTATACTTTTTACTATTGTAATATACTACTGCACACACACGCAAGCATATACTTACTCACTTGTCAGTTCGGTATAATATACTCTTCGTAAAACGTACCTGTGTACCCATGATGCAGTAATACTTTAATAAAACACTTTAATAACGACCTGAGTAAAAATTTGACGAGCGCAACTGGAAAATTATAAATATTAATTTTAGTTGATATAAAACAGTCTAGAATTCAATCTTGAATTAGGATCTTACTGCGATGTATAGTAGACTATAGGCTTTATTGTTTGTTCGTTTTGTGATACGCAGGAAATGCATAGTAAAAACCTTAATTCCTAGATTGTCAGAAACTCGATACACATCGCAAATAGCCTATACCTTTTACAAAAGATTCAATCGTCAATCAGATATAATTTTTTTCTATAGTCGACTCGTATAACTACTTATAATTAAAGAGTTTATGTGATTTCATATTATGATAAAACAAAAAGTCAATGTTTTGCGATTTGTAAAGGTTGCACTTGGTTTCACATTGCAGTCACTAGGGAAGACCACTTAGGTACCACGGCCATACACCAGCAGAGAAAGTTTAACACTATAATAATTACTTTCCCTCTTATTCTCATGTTATTGTTTATAAACTAATTAGGCTAAACTTAAATAAATTATTAGATAATTATGCATTTCTTTTGTTACGTAAAATTTATAATACAGTATAAGCGCTTTTAATTTGTATATTTTATCTATAAGCATCGTATATTTATAATAATATACTATCAAAAATAGGCTATCAAATTTTAAATAGTAGTTAAATTGAGAATTTATTAAAAGTGTAAGTGAAGAATTTTTGACTGGTTCTGTTATTAACCAAAAAAGTTGTAAAATTTGATGTAAATAATAAATAAACAATTAACAAAAACAATCAGCTTTCGCGAAATATACGAATACAAGCATCTTGATTATATATAAATTGAATAATTATATGCATGTTTTTAACAGAAGAATCACCAAGCTCAAGCTGCTGCAACACCTCCGCGTTCTAGTGCAAGGACCGTGGGGTGGTGGAGACCATCACCAGCGTCTTTACGTCGTCGCAGTGGTCGCGGTGCTGCAATCACAAGTGCAGCAGCATCTCCTGGGCGACCCCTCTACGTTGAACTTGCCGTGTTTGTCGACCGAGACCTTTTCCGTCACATGGCTGTCAATTTTCCACGAGACACTGAGCGAGAGGTCACCAGAATTGTGCTCGCAATGGTGAACGCCGTAAGTATATTATATTATATTATATTTTTTTATTCTATAATGAGCACGATGGTTCTTGCATTTTTTAAGAAGTCGTCAAATGTCAAATGCATTTTTATGTTCCTAATACGCATATTAATTTAGGGGAAAGCTGGGGTGTATATGCAATGGGAGGCTCTTTATATAAATCAATATCTTGTCTATAGAACCTTTTTTGTATATAGGCGAAGGGTATATACATTTAGAGCTATAAGCCGTACATCACCTAAAAAAAAAAAAAAAAAAAAAAAAAAAAAAAAAAAGCCTTTTGTCATAATACTATTATTGTATATGGGTTTATTTTATTATATTTTTTACCACGTTTATTAAACCAAATAATTATTAAAATAAAAGTAGAACTCCATTTGATTTTAGTCGAAAAAATCAATAAATGGAAGATTATCTTTATTTAATAATTATTGCCATAACAGGTGCAGTTGCTGTACCACGATCCATCCTTGGGCCGAGCAGTCACGTTTGTATTGAAAAGATTGGAGATCTTACACGCGGAGCCAGCGGGATTAACACGTTCTCATGACATTGACCGATTTTTATCGAGTTTCTGCAAGTGGCAGCGTCTTGAGAACCCTGCTTCCGATGCAGATCCCTTGCACTGGGACCATGCAGTTTTACTCACCGGGCTAGATCTCTATGTGCAACTCGGGGGAGGTGGTGGAGGCAAATTGGGCGGAGGCGGAAAACTTAGCAGTCAAGTCGTGGGTGAGTGAATGCAAACCATCAAGATGAAACATGGTTTTTGTGTTTAAAAAGGTGGTTTATATTATATTTAACATTATAGCCAACAAAGCGTAACGTTCAAAAACTATAAAATGCAAAATAAAGTAAAAAATATATTATATATCATTAATCTTCACGCTTTTAATTTTGATCGGCGCATACAAAAAATATGTACAATAGTTTTCCACTTTCATTTTTTCAATTGTATTACGTAAACTTTCAACCTTTTGATTTCTTGTTCACAGGTTTAGCCCCAGTGGGAGGAATGTGCTCTCGAGCTAGCAGCTGCACTGTCAACGAGGGACGACACTTTGAAAGTGTTTACGTGGTTGCTCACGAGATTGGACATAAGTAAGATTTAATTCGTCCATCAGCATTTAACCATTTATAATTGCTTATAATATTGTGGATTTGTTTATTCTACTTCAATTATAAATATATTATGTGTGTTTCTATGCATCTATAATATATATATATATATATATATATATATATATATATATATATATATATATATATATATATATATATATATATATATATATATATATATACAGTATATCAAAATTATTATGTTCGAGATGTGCAATGATATAATATATACGTTTTTAAATATAGCCTCTGATGAGTCATATATTATAATATATTAGCTTAATAAAATTTGCCAAATTAATTTTATCCATGTAGTACAGACTACAAACACGCCGTGATTTCATTGTTCATTTTGCAGTTTGGGTATGAGACACGATGGACCGATGTCAGATAACGAATGCGACCCCGGCAGTTACATCATGTCCCCCACGCTTGGCTCTGGCAAAATCACGTGGTCCGCCTGCAGTCGTCGTTATCTTGAAGCATTTCTAGAGTACGTGTGATGCACATTATACCAATTTAACTTTTTTTTTTTTTTTTTATTTTTTTAAGTACAAAAGGTTAAAGCCATTGAAGATGAATGATAAAAGTGAAAGTTTTAGAACGATATTTTTCATTGTAAAATTTAATGTTGATAAAATAAAAAATATTAGCAAACTATATACTATATTTGTGTTGTAAACAAATACAATTCAATCATTTCCTGTATAATTTTAAAAATAACATATTTTAATGTAATAATACAGGACGGAGCAGGCAAGTTGTCTATTGGATCACAGCTTACCGGAGCCTGGGTTAGATCACGCAACTGGAGGACTCTTACCTGGGGAAAGATTTTCTGCTGACCAGCAATGTAAGAGTGTATTAAAAAAAAAAAAAAAAATCAACATCTATAAAAGACTCCCCTAATTTAACATTACGCTTATGGGGAAAAACACGTTTTTTGAGATTTTTGAGAAAACTACTCCACCGATTTTGGAGAAATTTAAATGAGAAATACTACACATACTTTTACGTGTTTTAAGACATAGTAATTTTTTAAGAATTTTTTAAACCGATAACCTCCATATATCCCTGACCATTGATTTGTTTAAAATCAATTTTATTTTCATTTAAATATCTAAAAAAATGCAACTTGAAATTATTTTAGTTTACGCACAATCCAAATAAATAAAAGCGCATTGCATGCACATTTTTGTTTTCGTAATATCTCACAATGTGAAAGTTTTTATTTTATCAATAATATTAAATTGGTTATAATAATTATTTTATACATTATTTGAACAAGCAAATAATTTTGTTATGTCTTATAATTCTTGTTTTGTTTTAGGTATGTTAAAATATGGAGGTGGAAGTTCACACGCTCGAAGTCAGCCTCTTGATGACGTATGTCGTGATTTACATTGCCAACGTGAACGATACACCTGGACCTCACATCCAGCGCTGGAAGGCACAGCGTGCGGGGCTAGTATGGTAATATATCGTCACGCATTTTCAAGTAGCAATTAAGTTATATACAAAAACTAAAATATATTTCATTATAATTTTTAAATGCAAAAAAAAAAAAAAAAAAAAAAGAAAAAAAAGTTTTCTATATTGTGCTGAATTTTAATTGTAAATTAGCCAATGACTTTTTAAATCCTCTTTATTATTATTTTTTAAAGTAATTCATAAGGTATGTCGATTGGAGTGCTGTATTATTGCAGAACTTTATATAATTATCACCAAACATAATAACTGCGGTATGGTATGGTGCATAGTTTTAATTGCTCAATGCATATTATGGCTATATGCCTTATTTTAAAGATCATTATAATAATATTAAAGAAATTTAAAATATATTTCAATATAAATAATAATAAATAAGTAAAATACAGTACAAACGATTGTTATATAATATATTTTAAACCATTTAATTTCAGCACTTTCAAAATTTCCATAAGAATTACATTGAAAATTTAGCGCAGTTTTTTGAATGGTACAATCGTGTGTATACTTTAGTGTATAATTTTTAATTATTATAGTAAATAAATAAAATAAACTTAAAGAAGAGAATATTTTAAATTTAAGACATTTTTAATTATGCTATAGTGGTGCCGCAGTGGACGGTGCGTGTCACGAGGATTATCAGCCCAGCAAGCGGGATATTGGCCTGAGCGACGTGTGGCTGGTTCGTGGGGCGAGTGGAGCTCGTTCTCTGAGTGCGCCTCGAGTTGTTTGCATGGTCCAGGAGGCCTCGAGGCTGGTAGCACAGGCATTGAAGTCGCGGCGCGACGGTGTGATCGGCCAAGGTATATTAAAATAAAATTTATCTACTTCAACTTTTTAACAAATACTAATATAATGCAATTGTACAGTATTTACTTCTTCTTTTTTTTAAATGTCATATTATACGAATATAATTAAATTGTAACATTTTACAACGAAAGAATTCAAATGTATTTTTAATACATTTTTTTGCCCCTAAAAGTACAGCACATTTTTGTACGCTACAAACTTTTAGTTGGAAGAAAGTGTAATGTACTACATTTATATAGTATATAAATAAATTAATGAAAACTGAGGTATTTTTTAAAACTATTTAGAGGAAAATAAAAATAAAATATTTTCAAGGCCCGAGAATGGTGGCCGACAGTGCTTGGGGAGTGATCGTCGTTACAGAGCTTGTGAAGCTAATCAGGTAAATTTTTATCATTATATTGCAGTGTTGTATAAAACAACTTCATTATCCTATTTTCTTAATTGATTAATAGATTTGCGCTAATGTTCCTCGCACCAGTCTACGTGATTTTGGTGACGAGGTGTGTGGCCGTGCAAAAGAAGTTGATCCAGACTTATTAGGGACCGGTACTCAGCGGGATTCAAGCGACCGTACGTAAATTTTCGTTAAAGATTATCAAATTTCATACCATATGAATTTTAATATTATACATTTGACAGCTTCTCTTGTATATATAATAAGCAAAAATTTGACGATTTTATTTTTCAGCTGTGGAGGCATGTTCAGTGTGGTGTTACAAGCGTAGAGGAGGCGCTAAAAATCGTGGTTGGACATTCCCTGATGGAACTGCATGTCGCACGCAAACACAAACGAGGTTTACATTTTTATTCCACCTTCTGAAGTTTTTGAGAATTAATAATTTAATATCAATTTAACTACCCCCCCTTTTTTTTTATCTATTTTATGACAACATGTAAATAATTAATTTAATTTAATTCGTTTAATCAACAGTGTCAGCAGATCCGGAAATACGCGTATAAGTCGCCGATTAGGAATCCCTGGACATGCTATTCGACGAGGATTCTGTGTATCTGGACGCTGCGAAACCTTCTCCTGTGCTACAGATGCTGCGTTTGGAGAGGACCCAGATTTGTGCGGGCTAAGTGGTAGTCGAGCTCGAGTTGCCAATTCAGTTGTAAGAAAAAGTCTCAAATAATCGATATTATTATAAGTGTTAGAATAATCATTTTTACGAATACGTTAGAAAACAAGTTTTTTTTTTCCTCCGTCAATCAAGATTCAAAACCATTTAAAATACACTCCGTTAATTTTATTTTATTCGTTCTAAAGACAATAAGCTTGCAATAAATAATATTTATTCAGTTTGGTCCATTCCATTCAGCGCAGTTCTGCCTTATATCATAAATAATTCAGCATTACATTTTCACTCTTTAGGTTTATAATATTCTGAGCGACCCGCTGAACTGGGGCCCATGGAGACCGATGTCTGGGCCAGGAGGTCAATGCAAGTCCAACTGTATTGCACCTGGACGTGGTCTTCGGCTCGTCACTCGAGAATGCCTATCACGAGGCGGAGGATGTGGCGGATCCGAGCTGGACGGAGGAAGTATTCAGCTATGTGAGCCAGAGGATGCCAAGGTATAAACTGCTCTTTTTAATTTAAAGAAATTTGCATTTACCTAAATTTCACTATTATATTTGTAGAGTTGCTCACGACTTAAAACACCATTTGAGCATGCCAGCGCTGTATGTTCACGTTACAGAGAACGTGTTCGTCGACTTTCAGGAATCGGAATGCAGATTTCACCTTCTATTGGTATGATTTTATACTTTTCACATTTAAAATATCTGTTTAATTATTAAACTTTTTTGTTAATCGAATTAATCATAACATTTATAGAGGATCCTGATCGACCTTGTCGAGTTGCTTGTCAAGACGAATCTGTATCTCATCGTTTCTACCTGGTTAATGGAGAAGAAGGGTGGTTTCCGTTTGGCACTGATTGCGGGCGTGGAGCTAGGTCAAGGCAAGCGTACTGTGTCAGTGGTAAATGCTTGGTAAGTAAAATTTTAAATAAAATACAAATAATGCATTGTATGAGAGTTTATAAAAGTGAGGTATTATTTCCAGGAATTTGCCACCGATGGAACTCCGCGGCAACAGTCACAACGACTTATTCCACCGGGAGTTCATCAACTTCTGTCAGTGCGACGACGGAGACGAAGCGTGTTGCCTGGTAACGAGTCATCTCTAGTAACGGCTCGACTAGATCCGGACACACTTACCAAAATAATAGAACATCTACGTCACGAAGGTTTGAAATCATTTCTATTCTAAAAGCATTTTACACTCACGCATTATTGATACAAAAAATATCAGTTTCAATAAATTAATAAATAACTGTAATTATTTATTTTTAAATAAGATTAGTCCACTTTGATTTTTTCCCTCCAGAAAAGCACTTATTTGAAGAAGAGATTAAAAGCAGAGGAGAACCATCACTAGATTTTCAAAATCCAATTCACGTCATGAATCCACCAATAAAAATGGGTAAAGTTCATCTTATTTTTATAGTTACTCTTTTTAAGATTGTATAATAATATACCAATTACTACTTGACAGCCATGAATTTAAGTATTTTTATAGCTCTAAAATTTCTAATTTTTCTTTTCTTTCCTTTTTAATTTAATTTAAATTTTTTTTAAGGCAATGTCACAGTTATGGGGAGAAACTCTGCTGCTACTTCTCATGATACATTGCATTGGATTGCCATAAGTCTGGGGACAATGATGGCATTGCTACTTCAAGTCATCAGTAGTTGATGTTTCTCAAATTTAGAAGTTGATTACGTCTGAAACTTTAGTAATATGTGGTGCGCGAGTGTTTAAACATAATCATAGCAAGAAAGACTTAAAACCATAAAAATATCCAAGTGCAATAGTTAAAATAAAAATTGTAAGATTTTTAAACACACAGAACTTACGTAATTTGTTTTCTTCATTAAAAAAAATAATAATAATAATAAAAAAAAAAAAAGCATTAAGCATACTACATTTTTTTTTTCATCCATTAATATTATCTAATGTAATATTTTACAAAAGAAAAAAAATACCCTAGGAGTTTTTTTTTATGTCAAAAAATAACCCCTAGAAAAATAACTTTAGTAAGAAAAAGAAGAAGTTGATGTGTACAAATAATTTTTATATGCTTTCTTACTGTACGATGTAAATAAAAAATAAATATAAGTAATAACAATAGCAAAGTATTTTAGTGACTGACTCCATTTCATGCTTATATATTATGCTATCCTTCAAGACCATTAGTGTTCCCTAGAATACTCTAGAATGCATTACATTATTTTAATGACGCATGACCTAACTTTTTTTCCCCCCCACTTGGTTTAGGATATTAAATCTCTGGATTACAAAGGAGTCAATGTAATTCATATTTTACATAAATAAAAAAAAGTATTTAATTTAGTCAAAGCACTACGTGATTATCATTTAATTATTTCATAGACATTTAAAAACATCACAATACAATAAAATTGAAATGATGAGTCATCTTCTCTCTAAAGTTAAAAATAATATTACTGCACTCACCAGTCAGTATTGAAATATCAAATGAATCAAATGATCAAAGAATCGAGTGATTCAGGCGTTATAATAAATTTAGCCCACAAATTATTACATTTTCTTAGAGCTTGACACTGGTTCTGACGCTCCTGAAAATACAGGTACGTATTATTGTTTACTGAAGTTTCATATTGTAAAATAGGATACATCTTTGACTCTATTATCTCAGATGATGGGTGGGCCAGGGCGAATCCTGTTTGTTTAATTGGGCATGAGTTGTAGCTTACCAGACCACAGACCTGAAACACCATACTTCTCCTCTGGGTTCCTAATACCAAACCTATACAACTTGGACCACCTATTATCAAATAGCAGAACTATGAATGTGTAATGATCTAAATGCTTGGCCTGTTTCTGCACCACGCTAGTAATGCACTCATTTAGACATGCCGATACATCACTGCTAAATACCATGCACTTACTAGTTAGTCATCAAGACCAACCAGTATGGGCTCAGTATTGACTGACCCTCCACGCCAGACAAATATGCTAGTCACTAAGCAACAGGGACAAGTTACACACAAGTTTTAAATTATTATTTCTAAGTTTGTGTTACCCTCCCACTTTTTGTTTATACAACTCTCTGGTTGTTGTAGCAAAAACAAAACATACATACATACATACATACATATCATGACGCTATAAATCCCTTTCGGGGTAAGCCAACAACACAGATGTTTTATCCTGACCCAGTGATAGACCTCCACAACTTCCTATCCTGACATACTTCACTTGCTTCCGCCAGTCTCATACCTTGTTTCATACATTTCCTTTTGCATTTCATACTGCGTACATTCTTATTTTTCAAACATCTTCCAACCACCTCAGACCATGATGTTTTAGGCCTGCCTCTATCTCTCCTTCCACCCACTCTACTATGAAATACCTGCTTTGCTATTCTTTCATCACCCATTCTCTCAACATGACCAAACCACCGTAATACACTGTTCTCATACTTCTCAGTCACAGTTTCTTTTACTCCACATTTCTCCAACACCCAAGTATTCCTTACCCTATCTAATCTTGTTTTACCACACATACTTCTAAGAAAACTCATACCAACAGCATTCACCCTACTCATATGCCTACTCTGACATACCCATGATTCAGAACCATATAAGATAGTTGGGAGTAAGACAGAATTGTACACTGTAAGTTTTGCTTTGTTTGATAAAGCATCACTCTTGGCCAATCCTGCCATGCTGCCAACTACTTTCCTACCTGCCGCCACTCTCCTCTCAATCTCCCCATCTATACTTCCATTCTCTTGATATAATCTTCCCAAATATACAAACTCTTTCACTCTTTCCAGCTTTTCTCCATTCAGTGTGAATTCATTTCCATCATCATTTTCTCCACCAAATACCATTACTTTAGTTTTCCCAACATTTATTCTCAGATCCATTTGTTCTGTGCTTTCTTCCAACCTATCAATCATCTCTTGCAATTCTTCCTCACTCTCAGCCACCATCAACGCATCATCAGCGTACAACAACATCCACACCATTAACAAACCTACGTTTACTCCACTTCCATACTTTTCAGGCTGAAAACAAAACATTTATACATATTTGTCATGCTATAGTTGATAGGCAAGTCTTAAGGCTGGCCCAAAATGTAAAAATAAAGCTATGTCAATAAAAACAAAAATCACGGTGTACTTTTGGATTCATCAATTTTTGTCATCATGACAGTTTTATTGTTTTCACTAACATGTGAACTAATCTTCATGATAAACTTGAGAGAAAAGTAAAGTCAAAACCAGCAACGGCCTTACCATTGTAAAGAGAGTAAGTCCCATAGCCTGGTGAAAATCTTGCTAGCACAGAAAATATACAGGGTGCATGTTTATAAAAAATGGTACGATTTTAAACACCTAAAAAATTTAGAAGATTTAAATTTTTTATGTATGAAATTAAAGCCTAAATCTTGGGATTTTTGGAAATTGTTTTTGGAAATTTAAGTGCATCAAGTGGTTTGCAAGCTAGAGACAAAAATGCAAAAAATGAGACTTCCAAAAACATTCCCCTTTTTTTTTCTGCTGTAACTGTTCAAAATTGACTTTTTTTTTTTTTTTTTTTTTTTTTTTTAGCTATTTAAAGGTCACCTGATGTCAAATAGGTGCCCTAACTCTTTGCTGATGCCTTAAAATTATTAAAAGTTAGCTACAGTTGACCTGGGGCAAAAAGGCAATAATCAAATGAGAAGAACAAAAATCACGATTTTAAATCAAATTCGATTCTTTTTCCTCGCAACTCTCGTTTTTCTCATGAAAGATTTCTTCTGGATTTTTTTTTTTTTTTTTTTTTTTAAATTAATGGTTACATTGGACATTCTGATGAATTTTGAAGTCCTTTATTCATTTCACAAATTTAAAGGGGCATGCTGGCATGCTGAGGAGTAAATTACTTACAATTGTGCAAACCTGCAATTTAATCACATAATTTTTACTGTCTCTCTCCTACAAATGAATATTGAGAAATTCTTATATGAATTTCAATATCACAGCAGTTATTTTTTAACTTAATCTTAAAGGCGTAGAACACCTTGAACAAAAAAGTTGTGTAATATCCTAACAAACCTGAAAATCAACGTTGATTTGGCCGGAGTCATTGATTTCTAATTTATTTTCCATTCACAAAATGCCGCTGCCGGTCACTGACGTCACAGCTCGCCTGGTCCACGCGCAAGTAAACCGGGCGAGCTGTGACGTCAGTGACCGGCAGCAGCATTTTGTGAATGGAAAATAAATTAGAAATCAATGACTCCGGCCAAATCAACGTCGATTTTCAGGTATGTTAGGATATTACGCAACTTTTTCGTTCAAGGTGTTCTACGCCTTTAACTAATTTTTGTTGTTTGAGTTTCAAAATTTTGTATTAACTCGTATTAAAATTATTGCAATAAAATTCAATAACTTTATAGGAAAACGATAAGTGGAAAAAGAAGCGAATTTGCTGACAAACTATGATTTTTGTTCGTTATATTTGATTACGTTCTTTTTTAACCCCGGTCAACTGTAACGATTTTTTAATAATTTTAGGACACTAGCAAAGATTTAGGGCACCTATTTGACCTCAGGTAACCTTTAAATAGCAAGACAAAAAAAAAAAAAAAAAAAAAAAAAAAGAGGAAAGAAAAGAAAAAAAAAAAAAAAAAAAAAGAGGAAAGAAAAGAAAAAAAGGCACAGTTAAAAAAAAAAGGGGAAGTCTCTCAGTTTTTGTATTTGTGTCTCTAGCTTGCAAACTACTTGATACACTTAAATTTCACAAACATTTTAAAAAATTGCAAGATATAAGGCCCGCGCAGCTTTTTTTTTTTTTTTTTAAATTTTAAATTAATTTGAGAAAATAAGCCGCTGTGAATGACTGAGAGTTGATTCTCAGCCAATCACAGTGGCTTATTCTCTGAAATTATTTATTATTTAATAAAATAAGAGGGCTGCGCGGGCCTTTAGGCTTTAATTTCATATATAAAACGTTTGAGAAAAATTAAAGCTATTCTTAATTTTTAAAGCGTTTAAAATCGTGCCGTTTTTTATAAACTTCCTGTAGTATAACAGATGTGCTGCCAAGATTTTCACCAAGTTATGGGACTGGCTCTCTTCACTATGTTAAGTTCCTTACTGGTTTCTCCAAATTTTTTTTTTTTCAAATTTATTATACCTAAGCGCAATGGTTTATTTTCCTTAATAACTCCAAACTAAACTTTAAGAAGTGTTTTTTTTTTTTTTTTTTTTTTTTTCCTACAACATTTTACAAAACGTTTTAGCAATAAATATAATAAATATAAATAATTACCTATCACCTACTACCCCTAATTCCTAATTATATTACAGCTACTTACCAAACTGATATAAAATTCATTGACTTGTAGGTCCAATTCATGCTTCAGATTATAAAGGTTAAGGTTAGGTTTCAGGTTGCTATTTTCCTCTTTCTGATTGGACAGCAGTTTCCTAATGTTACTGTTGCAGCTGAAAATAATAATATTAAAATCACAAGAATTGATTGTTTAAAATTTAATGTATTGGCAGGCTTTCAAGCTTATTCTCACCTTATTTCTCCATGAAGATCTGATCTCTTGTTTTGTACAAGCTGAAGCTCATAATTTTGAAGCATGTTATGAAGCAGCGATTTGGTCATGAAAATATCATGGCATTCAGTTTCATTAATGGTTGCAATTTCTGGCAGTAAACATTGCAGAAGCTGCATAAATCTGTCATCATGTTTGACAGAATCATTATTCTTACTTTGAAACTTGCACTCTTCCATAGAGCTCTAAAAAATTAGATAACACAAATAATAATAAATTGAAAATATGTTTTTGATAAAATTTACAAGTACAGTACTACAGAAAATCTGATCAGATGCCTATCTTATTTAAGCATACCATTATGCAACATAACAAGATGATGTTCGTAGCTAGATAAAAATCTTGATAGCACAGTTCACAAGAATATTTACATGTTGACTAACAGCAAGTTAGCCGTTACAACATCAAATGTCTTAATCAATTTCTTGTGTAAACTGCACCATCAAGATTTTCAAATAGCATAGCATTCACCATAGTACGCAGAACCACGATAATATATTATACCATTCAAAAACTCGCGCTTAATTTACAATGTTATTCTTATGAGAAAAACAGGCCCGGGATTTAAATGGTAAAATATATCAACGCGGTCCTGTGTATATTATGGCGCTTGTTAATTTTTCTGTTCTCTCCTTTAGTAACATATAAAACAAAACAAAATGGATTCCAATTTCCTTAAAATCAATCATGAAACCAACAAAAGTATCATTTACTTAACTGATAACAGTTACACACACAGATACATAAAATACACTCACAAATAGAACTTACCAGAACTAGACTAGTTGAATTGACCGTTTCAGAAATAATATGCTGCATATCATCCATAAAGTCGCAAGCCTGATTGACCATGGTTCCTTCAAGCTATAGAATTGAAAAAAACATTAAATGGAAACAATGATGAGTATTATTGATTATTAAAAAAGCAACTGTTTTGAGGCCACCTATAAGCAATTTTGCTCACATCTGCGTCTGTTTCAATGTACTGCGCATGCGTATAGGCTGACCATAATTAAAAGTGTGCCAGCCGGGACACTACCAAGCAATGCACAGAAGAGACAGAGAGGCCCGCGCGAAGCGCGGCCGGGGGTCCCCGCCGGAGGCAATTTTTTTTAGAAAAGGGGGGTTGGCTTCCGAAATTTCATCATTTTTATGTCTTTTTGCAAGAGTTTATTAAAAAGTACATTGATTTCTTTCAATGCTTTTTGCCATCTATTTTTAATTTTTTCACTGCAAAAAAAAAAAAAAAAAAAAAAAAAAATCTATGAAACAATTTTTTAATAAATAGGCTAATAATAGTTATATCACAAATAACATATGTAACGTACGGTACGTGTACGTCCTATTTGAGCCAAAACACCCGCTCTCTCTCTCAAAAAAAAAAAAAAAAAAAAAAAAAAAAAAAAAAAACTAAAAATTTGGCGTAACTATGGTGTATATAATTTAATATGCTACGAAAAATATTACGAAAATGCATCGACTAGCTTTTTGACTTTTTTGAAGCAAATATGAGTAAAATTGCTTATAGTCAGCCTCAAAACAGTTGCTTCTTTATTAGTCAATAAATTAATAAATTATAGCAATTACCTGAATATAAATGCAGAGAAGCTTGTCTAATGCAAGTTGTTTCTGTAGCATGATTTCCAAGATATTAAGTTTTTCAAGATAATAGTTTTGTCGTCTTTGTTTCACAGTGTAATTACCAATCACTAGCGTTCCAATTCTTCTAGCTACACACTCTTTAGCTGCAGTGTGCACTCTCTCTTCTGCAAGCTGTATTACGTCTAGACTCAGCCTTTCAAAAATTAAAATACAATATTTAAAAACTAAGTTAAGCGAGAAGCATATATTATGCAGTCTATATTAATTTTTACAAACCTGGAATTGAAATGTCTTTGTAATCCAGAATTTTCTTTGATTTGTTTTGCTTTTTTAATGCCAGCTTCAAGGCCAGCAATTTTTGCCTCTTGAACAGAAGTTACGTACAGCGATTCTGCAAAACTATATTATATAATTATTATATAGTTCATATATATATATATATATATATATATATATATATATATATATATATATATGAAAAAACCATCGCGGTTATATATATATATATATATATATATATATATATATATATCGTCGTTGATCCGATGTCCAATTGACCTTCAAAAAACATATTTCATCGAATCGACCCCAAATTTTGGATTTTTCCACTTCAGGCCATTTGCAGCAAAAAATATTTTTCAAGGTCAAATGGACACCGGACAATATAGCGGACCTGCGACGAGATATATATAGGCCTGTAATTTATATGAGCAAGAAACACAAATAATTTCAGCAATTCAGTCATCATTACCTTATTTCTAATTGATCCAGTTGATGAAGTTGTTGGTTGTACAAATCTCTGTCAGGACCAGACACAAGATGTTCAAGCTCTCTAGGATTTTTTTGAACACATGTTGATGGTTGGTTTTCCCCAGCCAATTCTGCCATTTTCTGCAACATTAAAAAGATAGATTAAGGAAAATAAACCACCGCAGTTAGGAATGGTAAATTTGAATGAAAAGGATAGGAGAAAAAACAGCAGGGAAAAACCATATCATAGTGAAAAGAGTCACCTAGTTTGGAGAAAATCTTGCTAGCAGATATAACAATCTAACACATTTGGATAACTTTCGGCACTAACCTCCATGAGAAACAGAGCGTTGTTGCCTTAATCAGTCCTTACAGATTCAGAGCCAAATTTTAGTTTCTCTCCAAGTCTGTAAGGATTGACAAAGGCAAAACACACCCTGTTTCTCTTAGGAGCTTAGTGCTGAAACATATTAGTTTTATATTTCGGTGCTAGCAAGGTTTTCACCAAACGATGACTCTTTGCTCTATGATAAGGCTTCTGCTGGTTTTCCTTTACCCTTTACTTTAAAATTTATCACATTACAAAAAATATAATAATATACTTCAACAGTAGCCACTACAAAGATGAAATCCAGAATATGTGTGTTGTGGAAGTTAAGTTTTCTTTCCAGTAAATGTGTGCAACCTTTAAAACTTCACTTAAGACTCCACGACTGCCTTAAATTCAGCTGATTAAGACCCAATTGTTTTTATTATTATCATTATTTTTTTTTTATTCTGCTGGGTTTAAAAATTATGTACAGTATTACAGTAAAAAAGTTACAAACCTCTTCAAATTGTTTGACAATATAAGTTTTGATGTGATTTTCAAATGAACTTTTATCAGATCTGTAAGTATCTAATGGAAGTTGAAATAAAAGTAATGGACTTGCATCATTTTTACATATAAATTTATATAGCTCATTGTAGTCCTCTTTTAATGTCTTAGAGCTGTTCTTAAACAATGCAATGTTCCCTTTACACGTGGAGAATACATCTTCTTTGATACTGCATAATTTTGAAAGCAGAATATCTGACTTGCTGGTACAATTACTTAGACATTTGATGGACTCCTGTAATCTTGAGTTTTCTTCTTCCAATAATTTCAAGTAATTTTCAATTTCACAAACTTCTTCGGCACATTTATTCATTTCTATTTCTAATTCAGCAACTGAATTATTTAATTTTGGTTCCCAAGTTGTCAAATTCTTCTCTCTGAAATTAGCAAAAATAAAATAATAATTATAAATAAAATACTGTAGTAATATATATAAATAATACTATAAATGCCTAACATAAAATGTAGTGTGCCCATACATTATCACACAAATTAATAAATTAATTAGGGGCAACGTTTTTACATGGTTCATAATAACACTTTTTTTTCTTTTTTTTTTTTTTTTTTGCCAATACCACAGTCAGCAGCTGTGACATCACGTGTTCCTATAAAGGCAATGTTAACCTTATGGGCAAAACAATTCACGTGACGTTACAACACCCTAGTGAGCCTATCTTTATTATACTATCTTGTACCAGTGTATGGTATTTGGTCACCCTCTTGGGTGGATTATTATTGTGTTTGGGGGTCTCTCAATGCGCGCCATTTATGCGGTTCCAAAATGTTGTGACCAAGGATCAATCAAGTTCACAAAATCCGTTCGATGTCATAAAGTTTGTTTCAATTTGTCGATAGACCTACCAGGGACTGAGCAAATTTGAGCCCCAAACAAGAGAGCACTATAATAACATCTACTTAAATAATGACAATTGTGACCTAGCTCACTCAACAAAAAATGTAAAATAATAATAATCCTTAGGCACATGTATTGCACATTACTTCAGCACAGTTTCAAACTTTTCCAGCTGATGGTGTCTTTCAGAGTCGGCCTGGGAGGAAAAGGCCCGGTCCGCGAAATTACAAAAGGGCCCGTGAACAAAGGGGGGTTTGGGGGCGAAGCCCCCAAAAAATGCGCCGCAGGCGAAAATTTTTTGAGGCCACACCCCCTTTTAATTTACTTAATTAAAATACTTCACTTTTGTATGAGATTTTTATGACATGCACACTACAAATAAAATCATTATAATGTTTTTAAATGAGCTAAGATAATGGAGAAAAATATGGCGTTAAGAAAAAAACTTAAATTAAAAAATACAATTGAATAAAATCAACTATTTTATTTAAACGCGGAGAACGACAGCTTTCTTTGTTTAGGATCATTTCCACACTTATCCAATTCTTTTCTATATAGCGGACTGAGTACGTTTTAGTGCACCAGTTTGTGTTTATATTCTGGTTTAGAAAACATTTAGGAGCGATAATTTAATTATAAATTTATCTTTACTAATTAGTATTGTCACACCGACACACTTGCCAAACCAAGTCACATTTCTTCCCCGCCGTTCAATCAAAAAAGCAAATTTTTTAAAATTATTTTTACCAATATAAAGGGGGACAAATTATATGAAGGAGGTGAACAATAACAATAGCAAAACAATTGCTAACTGACCTCTAAAGTCTAGACTATAGAGTTCACTAGTATTGCAATTTTTTTAAAAATTAAAAGCGGATAGAATTTTAAGATTGGATGTAATTTCTTATCGTCTTTTGAAAGAAAAAGAAAATTTATCAGTCTGAAATTGTCCTTATAATTTTCTTCTTCTCCTTTTTTTTCTTTTTTTTTTTTTTTTTTTTTCTTCTTCGTTTTTTTTTTTTTTTTAATTTGAGTGTTGTGGGCACGGCAAGGGCCCGCGCCAGGGGGGGCCCGGTCCGCAATCGCGGACTAGCGGACCTGGCCAGGCCGACCCTGGTGTCTTTGTAATTAACTAATTAGTAACAAAAAATGACTTTTTTTTGTGTAATTTTGAAAACAATGATTTGAAAAGTGCATTTCCTCTGAAAGTACATGAGATAAAAATTTCAAAGTCAAACAATCAATAAAGGAAATATTGATTATTCATGCCATGCATACAAAAAAAAATTGCAACCAACCCCTTTGCCAAAAAATGCAAAAAACGTAACTTTGAAACTACAAGGATTTAGAAGCTGAAAATCAGTTTAGAGCCATAAATTTGTATTGGTAAAATGATTTGATACTTTAATTGAAATAACCTTAAAATAACCCCAAATTATGATGTAAAATTCTTGAGAGCGCCTAATAAATGCAGCCCGCAGCACAATCAGCCTGTAAAATGCAACCCGGAGTACATATACTTTTTAAATAAATATATATTTCCTCGCACAACTAACTTAACAAAATAATTTCAATGGTTTCATATTACCAATACACAATTCTACCCCTAAAGTGATTTTCAGCTTTAAAACCCTTGTAGTTTCAAAGTTACGTTTTTTGCATTTTTTGGCAAAGGGGTTAGTTGCTTTTTTTTGTATACATGGCATGAATAATCAATATTTCCTTTATTGGTTGTTTAAGTTTGAAATTTTAATCTCATGTACTTTCAGAGGAAATGCACTTTTCAAATCATTGTTTTCAAAATTACACAGACACCATCAGCTGGAAAAGTTTGAAACTGTGCTGAAGTAATGTGCAATACATGTGCCTAAGGATAAAATAAAAGTTAATTTTTTGTAATTTTTTTTTCTGAGCTACAGTGCTACTGTAAACTTGAAAACATCAAAATCTGAGATACGAGGTTACTATTTGATTTCGTCGATATGTACTTGGTAATTTCTAATAATGTACTTTAATGCAGGGCTTAAAGTAAGCCGGAACGCACCGGTATGCCGTACCGGTAAGAATTTGTCTGCCGGAACGCAGTTCCGGTAAGAAAAATTTGAGGTAAAACAAATATATATTGAAATTTATTAGAATTTTCGTGAATTATTTTAGTTCAGTTTTTTTTTTTTTTTTTTTTTTTTAGACATCTGACATCTGCTGATCAAACCCATTGCGAGATGACATGAAATATCACCAAAATCAAACTTATATTTCCATTGGTTTTCTATAACTTAGCTTTATTTATATAATCAATTTATTTTAAAATTAAAAGTGATGATTTTTTGCTGAATTTATAGATTATTAAAAAAGTAAGCTATAAATTCTATGAGCACTGGCCGTTGTTAAAAAATAAATAGAATGAAATGTTTCTCAAATTTCACTCATAAGTCAGCATATTTTCATCAAATAATCAATCAAAATGCTATGGCATTGCATACTCATAATTTTAATATTAACCAGTAACCTTTTGAAAATATATATAAAAAAAAATCTTGTCTTGTCTTATGTAATTTGTTTTCCTAAATTAAATTTGAAAAAAAAGTTGTTTCAAAATACAGTATATATTAATATTATTATAAAATTGTATACAATTTTTTTGTATTCAAAATCAAAATAATTTAAAAATTAAATTAATTATAAGTAGAGACCGGATTTTCAGGTGAAAATTTTGGTAAAAAGGTGTCTAAAAAAGGTAATTTTTTTTGCACAAAAAAGGTGAAAAAAGGTGATAAACCTGAAAAAAGGTGATGAATTCAGAAAAAAGGTGATAAAATTTAAAAATAAAAAAAATAAAATAAAATTAATTTTTTTTTTTTTTTTTTTTTTTTAGTGTATGCTGGACTGCCTATAGGTATTTTGTGGTTACAAGTACAACCTACAACAACAAATATTATGATTCAAAAATAAATTTAAAAAAATGTCACTATAGATGACATGAGATGACATGTTGTTCGTAAACCCTGTTCTCTGCTCCTAAAAAAACGATCGCCTTTGGTTATTCAAATCAAATGGGATGCGCATTTTTTGATGTAACAGAACAGGGTTTACGAACAGCATTAATGCTGTTCGTAAACCCTGTTCTCTGCTTCTAAAATGACGATCAACTTTGGTTATTCAAATGGCATGCGCATTTTTTGGTGCAAGAGAACAGGGTTTACGAACAACATTATTATTGAATCTCTGTTTTAAAAAATTGGGGTAAAAAAATCTTTTTTTTTTTTTTTTAACGTTTTGTAAATTCTTAAAAAAAAAAAGAAGAAAATCCTCATTTAGGTAAAAAAATTTGATGAAAAGGTGAAAAAAAGTGAAAACCTAAAAAAAAAGGTGAGAAAAAATAAAGTTGATCTCAAACGGCTCGAAAGTTGCTAGTTCGTGGACATTATTCTTATAAAAAAGGAACATATTATTCATAGCAACAAAAAGGTGATCACCTGAAAATCCAGTCTCTAATTATAAGCAATTTAATTTAAAATTTTGAAACCTAGGGAACAAAATTTTAGCTTAAAATTAAGCGAAAAATAAGAGTGCCACGCTCTTTTTTCAAAAATTTTTTCGCCTGCGGCGGGAAACTGGGGGGCTGCGCCCTCCAGCCCCCCCGAAGGGGTGTGGAATAGTCTAACGATTGCGTTCCGGTAAGACTTCAGATCTACTTTAAGCCCTGCTTTAATTGCTATAGTTGATCGACTTAATATTATAGCTGCTGTTCAGTCAGGGGCGGATTGAGCCTCCACGGCCCTTCGAGATATCTAAAGAGACGGCACCCACTCACTGGGGGGTCTGGGGGGCAAAGTCCCCCAGCACCGCGCCGCAGGCGAAAATTATTCGAAAAAGGGAGCATGGCGTGCTAATTTTACACTCGTTTTACATAAGAAAAAAATTATTTCGAGGGAAGAATAGAAAATATTCATACATTACTTTAATATGACTGTCGATTTTTTTTTTTATAAATTTAATTGTTTTCTTTAAGTACGTACGTCATAAGACTATGGGTTCAGATTGTTTTGTTATTTTCTATTTAAAACCTGTATCTTGTAGGATCAGTCATGAGTCATCACCATATAAGATCTTATTAAAATTATAACAATTTCTAAACTACCCATAAAATTCAATAATTTCCTTTCTTGCTCGTGCTTCTTCTTCTTCTTTTTTTTTTTTTTTTTTTTTGCTTTTCGTGCCACTTGCATGAACGACGGCCCGACCAGGGCCCGACGGCCCTTCGAGATAATCTCGAAATCTCGGCGCTCAATCCGCCACTGTGTTCAGTCACTGAACAGCAGCTATAATATTAAATCGATCGACTATAGCCGTTCAGTCCCTATGACTACGCTGGATACTGTGTCCATAAATGCACAGGGATAATTAAGGCTCGGACGTAAACAGCGCAGGAACATAAAATACATACCGGTACATTAAAGCCATAGACTAGACCACATAAAACAACATGTGCTTTTTAATGAATACTGTAAACACGAAATGGGATCTTCAAAACTAATGACAATTTTTACCAGAATGTTAATGTAGCCCCACGAGAGATCAGAAACATGCAAAAATTAGTAAAAAAAATGTTGTGCGAGTTGCATAAATCGAAATTTTCTGATCACTGCCACGGAGCTATATTGACTAATAAAGGAACAACAGTTTTAAGGCCGACTATAAGCGATTTCGGTCACATCCGCTTCCTTTTCTCCTTACTACGCATGCGCAGTAAGTCGAAACGGAAGCGGATATGAACGAAATTGCTTATAGTCAGCTTCAAAACAGTTGTTCCTTTATCAGTCATCAGTTGGGTTTTGAGACAAACTAAAGTTATTTATGTAAGTCCCATGCGTTCTGTTATGTATTTTATTTATTGTTCAGTTAAAATTAACTTCCATGAATATAAATCTTCGATATAGATATAATCTAATTGAGAATTTAAATTTCTTACACTTCTATTTCTTCATTAAAAATAACGTTCTTAGCAGAGAATGACCGACAGATCCCAACTATGAAAGCACGAGAATTCTTATTTTTCATGTGTAAATCAAGAGAATCTGATTTAATCTTTGTGCCTAATGGAACACCTAGAGTACGAAGAAACTTAATCAAATCGTTTCCATCCATTTTAGTGGAATAAAACGATGATATTAGTACTTTCTCTTCTGAAACAATAGTACACTATCTGCAGACTGTACTGCTGCACTGCAACAGTTGGTGGTTGGTATGATGATTGTTTTGTTTTTGTTTTGGTCGGGTTCGTTTTGGCGGGAACAGAAAACAGAAACAAAGCTCAAAGCGGTTTGTGGTGGTTTGTGGTTGCTGCGGGTTGGTTGACTTGACCAGGGGGTGCTCAAGCGCAGATTGGTGTGTGTTCGCAAAATCATCGAGTGCTGACTGAGAGTGTTCACAAAATTACTTTTTAATAGCTACCTGCGCAGAAACGAGTTTCTCACCTCACTCTCGTTTTGCGCATGTGTCCAGTTTGTCAACTTTTACGCGCACCGGAGCTGCGCAAACGCTTGCTAGACTTTTTACGCATTTATTCCTAGCACCTGTACGAAATAATCGGAGAGTGTTTTGAATTTAACCTTAAATTGCGGGAATACAAAAGGAAATATCGGTAATCGAAGATAGCAGTTCATAGTAAATCGACATCGATTTTGTGGAACAGGGCATCAAATTTCTGAAGTTTTATCAGAAGTATGTGGAATTAATGGTTCTTCAGGGTTTGGGGGACCTCATTGAAAATGCATACATATACACCAGAACAGCTGATCGAGATGTCGTGTATGTGGTGCGTGGAAATGGTTGCGCGCGCAGGAGGTAGCATTTTGAGAGCCTGGCATACGAGGCTAGAAGCTATACACGAGTATAGGGTGTATGCGCAGGACTCCATATGTAATGCGCTTGGACGCCATACTGGAGCAATGAATAACATTGTTCAGCATATGACAACCTTCGTATTTTGGGGAAACCGGTTAATTTTTTATTATTTTTCTCACATACTTATGAGATATACTAATCCAACCTATATTAACATTAAAATAATTAATATATAATTGTAATTTATATAGTGCACATATGGGGTCCACTTTTAATTATTAGCTTAAGCTAATAATTATAATCTAGCAAGAGATTTGACTTTTTGTTATAAGTATTTACGATAGATTGTATTAGTTCTAATAGTTAAAATTTAATAAATGCATCCAACCCCAAATTTTGCAGTCTCTATAAGATATGTTTAAAGACCTTAATTGCAGGAGTTTTAAGTTATACAAAGAAAAAAATATATATAATATATATATTATAATAAATTATTGTTGGAAGACATAAAATACAAGTAAAGCGTAATATCCCCAATTTGTAGAGGTGCGTACAGCTCTGGCTTTAAAGTTCCCAAATAATTTGCATAAGCAAACCGCAACCACCCTATGCACTATATTATAATGGCTTTATTTTCTTTATGCATTACTTAAATTGCATGGTAATATTATGCTATCATATATAATAAAGAATATACTATATAGATTTTGTGTGTTTATATATTTTTTTTAAGTGTATGCACGTATAACAAATAAGTTTAAGTTTTATTATTGTGTTTACGATTTATTTTATTTTCTTGAACAACATAGTACATACATCAAGCTTTTATATTTCCAGTTTATTGTTATGAAAACATCACAACATAAACATATAATTGTTTTTGCTTGTTGTTATACCATCACACAGATTAGACATAAATTTCAACCTAGCTGGCTCTCTCGTACAACGCAATGGAAAAAATATATATGGAAACATAAACTTATTTTATATACACATTTGGCCTCCTCGTAAATAAGTTCTAAGCCGGCCTATCAACCTGCAACACACATATATGAAAGTTTTAGTCAAGCCAGCTGTACATTAACTCTAAACATAAAGTATTGCTTAAATTTTAAGTATCGTATATATATAAAAAAAAAGATTCTCAGCAGACAACATAAGTAAAATCACATCGTTTTATTTTTGGAAATATACAACGCTTAAACTCAATTAGCCAATAAAGAGAAATGCTTTTAAGAATGTTTATAGCTTCATAATGGTATTATAGGATATGGCATTTGTTTTGATATACCGGTACAATAAAATATATGAAAGCGTCAGATGATGCAAAAGCAGACATTTAACATTTGCTGCATGGTTTATTTCTCACCTGCTTATTGAGAGAAACTGATGCTTATAGTATGTAGAATGCCTGCTTTTGCATCTGACACCTTTATATATATTTTGCACGATTCTGCACACATGCGTGTACAGCGCAACCATTGACATGGTATTACATGAATATATTTTGCATTATGAGCAGTATAGCAATTACATGTGTATCAGATGTAGACTTATATAGCTCTAAATTTCCATGCCGTTTCATAAGTCAATCAAGTCAATACAAGTTATGTGACGCATTGCATTCATATACATAGGTACATAATATTTGCTATCGTATAAAGTTAGTGTTATTTATTTTTCATATTATGAAGAATGGCTGAGATTTACATTATTGTTGAGTTTTCCAAATTTATAAAAATAAAAATGAACGTATCTCATATGTAATAACCTTCACACATACTTAAATTACTGTACATAAATACTGTAACTATAATAATCTTACCAGCAGTATGTGCATAGCTCTTGATGTCAAACATGCTGAACTCAAGGTAGCACTTCAATGGTTCAAGCGGGGCTCACTTTTGCTGACCATGGATCAGGAGGTCCTCTCTCATGGCCTCTCTCATGACTCATAATGTTATATTAGTCATAGGAATCTGAAAATTTTGAAAAAAAAATTATTATTAAATATAATAAAAGGTTAACAAAAATCAGAAATAACCCAGGCTTATAAACCCAAGACTTTAAATTAATGCATAAAAAAAAGGTTTTTGTGAAGCGAGCAATATAATAATAATATGAATGATCAGAGCCTGCAGCATATTACATTTTTACCATATTCTCTGCTAATATAAATATGAAGAAAATTATGTAGTACATATATACATACATATATATGTAAACTTATGTAAGTTTACAATTCTATTATAACCTAAACAAGTGTAGTTCTGCTATTGCTTGTTTGTTTAGTTAATTTTAACAATTTAATGCTATTTTATTACATATTTGATTATTTGATTGTAGGAGACTGGAAATAAATATATATATTGTAATGTAGATACATACATATTAAACGTGTTAATATAATTTCATTTAATGGCTAATAAGGCCACAAACAACCATACGTGTATGCATATACATACAGTACAGCATACACACATTATACTACCGGTACTCATTCATTTTAGATGCCATTGTATGATAAGATTGATGTGTATTATTATGCATATCATAATGAATTTTCTACAGTTATGACACCAAATAGATATTGCCAGTTTAGAAACATGCAAATAATTCATATTTTTAAGTGATAATACACTTTAATTCTGCAAAAGTGGCCGTAACAAATACATAGCGTGAAACAACTAGCAAAAAAATACCTACATACTGACGAAAATTATAGTCTACTATTTAAGTTTAAGACAAATTTAACGTCATATCATGTTGAATCAAGTTATAAACTGCCATTTAAATATTAAATAAATGCAATAACACACTAAACTGCACAGAAAAAAGATTAGTAAATAACTGTTTCAAACCTTCCTACGGTACGAAGTCAGATCAGAAAAATGTCATTTTATTCACGTTAAAGGACTTTCAGGCTAATTCTGCTTTGCGATTTTCACAACACATATTTAATCTACACTTTACACTATTTTTATTAGAATAAAGATTAATATTTTTGGAGTTATGCTTAATTTTATTTTTTCGTTCTACTGAAAAATATAACAGCTGTGTAAGGCAGCAAGTTTAACCCCACCTTTTCAATAAAGATGAAGTTGTGAAAAAAAAAAGTCACTCGTGATATTTATTTTCATAATTTGCAGTCATAACATACTTATTCACTCCTAATTTCATATAAAACTTGTTTCTAAATGTATAGAGTAAATTTTCAGACAGTAATTTTGCAAGATCAACAAAAAATAACTTAATAATTGCAAAAAAACGAAAATTTGACCAAACAAATAATTCTTTAAAACTTTACCGCCACTAGGTGGCCAAAAAACATAATAAAATTATTACTGAATTTAGTGTGAGTAATTATGATTGTTTGTCAAAGTTCAAACCAATAAGTTGCGTTCAAAATACTTATAATGTCATTTAATATTTTTTAATTAATCAGTTAGCTCCAATAAAAATGAATTTGTGATAAATTTTAGTAAATTTTCTTACAATTTTAGTGATATTTTCTTCTTAAAAATCCCCAACAGTTGCAGTGCTGAAAGCGTGCATAGTTTAAATATTTGTGGTATCCAAAGGGTTAAAATTTCATCAGTTAAAGTTTTAGAGGGGGTTTTGGTTCAAAAACTGCTATTTACTATGTGCTATAGGAGCTTATTATGCATTTAGGGATCAATGGCAGGGAAAAACACAAAAGTATAGTTTAAATAATCTTATGATTTTCTTTATTGTTCAATTATCATTATAAAATATATTATATTCAAAATTCAAAAATTCAAATTCAAAAATTCTTTATTTCCACTCTCCTACAATCAAACATAATAAATTACATTTGTATAAGGTTTTACATGGAATTGTCAACTTACTTACTATGTTACATACTAATTGACCTATAAAGGGGCAAGTCATCTCGAGGCCGGCTCCAAGCAATATCGTCCACACCCGCCTCCGTATTCGATTACTACGCATACGTAGGTTGTCGAAATGGAGGCGGGTGTGACCGAAGCAGCCTAAAGCTAGCCCCGAGACGCCTGCTCCCCTATAAGTTAATATAAAAGAAAACAAAAAGATAGAAAATAATAATACATGACATGGAATTGTCAACTTACTTACTATGTTGTATACTGACCAATAAAGGGTCAATTCATCTCTAGGCCGACTCCAAGTGATATCGTCCACACATATATATTTGTACCTCACCTAGAGGTTTGATAGAAAAAATATATATATATTGCCCTTGTTGCGTCCAAAGGGCGTACTTGCATTTCAAGGTCGACTCACACAAGGCGTACTTGCATTTTTATCCATTCCCACAAAGGGCGTACTTGCACATGGTTTTACATGTTAAGCTTATGGCGCATGCGCGCGCAGCATTGTAAGTAGCCAAATGCAAGTACGCCCTTTGTGTGAAAGTAGCCAAATGCAAGTACGCCCTTTGGACGGAACAAGGGCGATATGTGTTTAGAGCTGTATATTTGCGAGCTATTGTAGATTTATTATATTTAACTATGCAGCACCTTGTCAGTACATTAATTTATTTGTTTACCGCAAAAGTTCAAAATGATTTCTGATAACCCGCGCGCTACACTAAAAACCAGGACTGCAGAGATGCTGTAGTTGAATATATATGCTAAATTAGTTATGAGTCACAAATATTTACAGCTCTGAACCATGGAATATAAACAATAAAATCACACAAATAATTTAGTTTATATTCCTGCTTTAAAGACGTATAAAATAAAACTCAATTTATTCCCACGAGGGCTAACTGGCAAAGTACAATGTACAATACACTACATGCAGAGAAGCTAAATAAAGATAGAGGGGAGTTTTTTTTTTTTTTTTTTATTTTTTTTTATGAAAGTTTAAAGTGCTAGTCCACAATGGTTTGTTTAATAGTGATCATTGTGATGCATTGCTAGTCTGCGAGACTCTAGCGGGATAACCGTGGTGGGTGTTGTTCTTCTTCTTGTCTTCACGACGTTTCGCGTCCAACGTTGGGCGCATCTTAAGGTGTGTATGTCTGTGTGCTCTGGCTCTCTCCCTTATATACCTAAACACCTGGTTGGCGCGGCGCAGTTAACAACAACCGACCAATAGGAGCGCTAGAAGAGTGCCACTTCACCCGCTCCGCCTCCGCTCTCAGGTATATAAGGGAGAGAGCCAGAGCACACAGACATACACACCTGAAGATGCGCCCAACGTCGGACGCAAAACGTCGTGAAGACAAGAAGAAGAACAACAACCGCCACGGTTATGCCGCTAGAGTCTCACAGACTAGCAATGCATCACATACATCGAACTGTGAAAGCCTACATCAATACAGTGATCATCGTGCTATTAAATCTCCCAAAATGCAATCTCAAAAGAATAATTAGGCCTATAATGTGCTGAGAGAAAAAGTTGTTACAGCGACGTCAAACCTAAGTCACAACATAAACTTGCTTTCATGCTAGCTTGGCGTGAGCAGAAGTTATTCTTATTTTTACACAAAGTATTTTACTACATATCTGTAGCAGTAAAAACATTTAATATGCCTAAGAGATTACGTCAAGTAGCCAGAGTAAAAAATTATAGCAACTCACACTTGCGTCAAAGTAGCGTGAGAACAAGTTTAAGCTGTGATGTAGGTTTTGAGGTTGCTGCAATGGCTTTTGCTCTCAGTGCTTTATTAATTAAAATTTCGAGATTGTGTTTTTGGGAGGTTTCATAACAAGATGGTCACTATTAAAAAAGCCATTGTTGACTACCCATTTAATCTAATGGGGAAAAAAAAAAAAAAAAAAAGTAACGCAAACAGGAAACACTATAACTAATCTTCATTCATTATTCAGATGGTTTACATAGCACAGAAATTTGATGTCAATAGACAACTTCTCATAATCAGAACATGGCACTGGCAAGGATCGCCAATAATTTCACATTAATTTTGACCAGATGTTGAGCTCACCATGTTAAATGGAAGGTTTTAATTTTTGAATATTTTGCTTAAGAATCGTTTAAACACATTTGATCGCATATCACCATAAAGTAAAAAGCACAACTCAAAAAGTATTTAGGACGTGAACCAGCTCCAGTGAAAGGAACGGGGTGAAAACTATGTGCTCAAAGTTGACTCTAAAAGAGGGTCTGGATTCCACCAGAAATTTTAGTATCTTATTGGCGACTTTTCAAATATAGTAATAAAATGTTAATTTCATACATATTTTAAAAATTGAGTGGCAGATCCTATACCCTCATTTGGAGTTGACCTTGAGCACAGTTATTACACCATTCCTTTCACTGGGGTTTGTGTACTTTCTAAATACTTTTTGAGTTATACATACTGCAGTTATGTGCAAAGTTTTAATAAATCTGAAGTGAGAAATTCAAAAATTTAAACCCTCAATTAAACATGGTAAGCCCTATATACCCGGCCAAAATGTACATAAAACTAATGATCACCATTGTCAATGACAAGTGCTGCTACGTGAAGTTGCCTATTGATAAAGTTGCAACAATAGCAGACGTTGCAAAAGTAGGTTCAGTAATAATAATGCTGTTCGTAAACCCTGTTCTCTGCACCAAAAATGACGATCGCCTATGGTTATTCAAATGGAATGCGCATTTTTTGGTGCAAGAGAACAGGGTTTACGAACAGCATTAGTGTTTGTAAACCCTGTTCCCTTGCTCCAAAAAAATGCGCAATTCCAATTAAAAAGCATTACGAGATTGTCATTTTTACAAGGTTTGGAGCACAAAGAACAAGGTTTAAGAACACCATTAGAGAGAAAATAAACAAACCTACAGTTCAACAATACTAACAAAGTGCTAGCAGACAACTTTCTGTTCCTATCTACATTTAATATGCTTTCTTATGGGGCAATGAAGCTGCTATAACTTGAGATGGAATTATTTCATTGTAGCTTGCATATAGTCTCAAATACCAGTATCTGTCTATATCCAACAGCTTTAAGGGTTGTTTAGGCCTATAGATGGTTTGTATTTTAAAATTTAAACAGAAAACTTCAAAACTTTATGATGTCATTTAAAAGTTAATAGTAACAGCTACCTATCATAAAAATTTCAGAACCCATGATCATCAGTTAAGAGAGAAAATATTGAAAATAATTATTGAAATTAACGCAAGCTCTTAAATTATGGTACTAAAACTTCAAAAAATCATATTTTAAAATCTAGCATGGTGCAATCGGGCAATTTTTTAGTAAAATCCTGCACTTACTGATTTCATGCTTTTCAAGCGTGTGAAAAGATTCATTATAGTTTTAATATAAGACGTTGCAAAAGTATGTTCAGTGATAAAATAAACAATCTGACAGCTCAACTGGCAGCTGTAACTTGAGTAAAAAAACATTTCTCAGAGTTGAAATTTTTACTCTTGCTTGGCCTTACTATTTTTTTTGTTTTTTTTTCGAGTCAATGGAAAAAAATAGTTTTTAACTAAATTGATTGACATCCAAGAAAATAAAAATTGTGAGACTCAGTAAGCTACAGTAAAAATTTCAATTCTGAGAAATAATTTTTACTCAAGTTTAGCCCCATAAGAAAGCATGTTAAATGTAGACAGGAACACAAAGTTGTCTGCTAGCACTTTGTATTGTTGAGTATTGTACTTTGAGTATTGTTGAGCTGTCAGTTTGCATTTGCTCAATAAACCTACTTTTGCAACAACTGCTATGGAAACTATAATGGATCTTTTCACATGCTTTAAGGCATGAAAAATAGGTACTGCAGGATTTGACTAAAAAATTACAAAGAAAGATCTGAAATTTTGCAGTGATTAAGGTACTACTTTAGGGTAGCGATGTTGTCGTAAAATTTAATTTAATATAACTTTTTAGGTTCATAATGAATCAAGGAACAATTCTCTATACTCCAAAAAGTTTCGGCTCAAATCAAATCTTCCATAAATTAGCATTAAAAGTCGTTGGGATACGCCCCCTTTAACACGTGAAACATACAAAACTTCAAGCTCCCCTAGTGCAAAATTTTTCTTGATCAACTTCTAAACAAAAAATACTAGTGTGTTCTATATAGATCAAGTTTTAATGAATTTGACTTTTTAAACAATTTTTACGAGACATTTATAGAGAAAAAAATTAATGAAGATTGCATATTCAAATTAACATGGGTCAATTTGCGATAATTTTTTTCTCTGCAGATTCTTTCTAGAAAAATCTGAAAAATCATTTTTCATTAAAAATCAACACGAAAAACAAGCTAGTATTTTTTTTAACCCCTGAAAAAAATTTTAAGTGGGTCAAAATTGGGGTCCAAATATAGCTTCATTAGCATTAGGGGGCGGGGCATTTGCGATACTTTGACGCTCTGTTGTGACGAGAGTTTTTAAGATAGAATTTTTTTTTATTTCATTTTTGGGTACACCAGCCTGAACTTAATTCAAAGTCATAATAAAAAAATTTCACTCCTACCCTAAAGTAGTACCTTAATTAGGATATGGTATCTGCAAAAATGTAAAAAAAAAAAAAAAATTGCTGGTCACCATGCTACATTTTATTATTTTATTATTTATTTATTTATTTATTATTATTATTATTATTTTTGTTTTAGTCCCATAAGAGCCTATGTTAATTTCAATAATTATTTTCTCTCTTATGTGATCGTCACGGGTTCTGAATATCTTATCATAGGTAGCTGTTACAATTAAGTTTCAAATGGTATCATAAAATTTCAAAGTTTTCTTTTTAAAATTTGAGATACAAACCATCTATATACAACCCTTAATACTGTTGGATATAGACAGATACTGGTATTTGAGACACAGTAAGCTACAATGAAAAATTCATTTCCTAGATATAATTCTAACTTCATTTATAGTTTGGATAATTAATAAGAAAAGGTTAAAACCATTTTGGTTTGAATATATAATCACGCAAAGAATAGGATAGGCTGGATAGGAGAAACCAACAAGCGACTTATGACCACGATGAGGTCCGTAGCTCAGGGAAAATCTGAATGGCACGTACAGCTTACACAAATATTTACAAGTTAAAACTAAGACGTTTCGAGGACATCAGCTCTCTTCTTCAGTTGCTTAGAGTGTAGTCACTTTAAGCAACTGAAGAAGAGAGCTAGCTGTTGCCCTCAAAACATCCTAGTTTTAACTTGTAAATATTTGTGTAAGCTGTGCCATTAAGATTTTCCCCAAGATGAACCTCATCAAGGTAAGGCGCTTGTTGGTTTCTCCTGTCCTATTCATTTATAGTTTATTTATTAAAAGCGAATGTGTTTTACGTTTAAGTCAGGTTGACAATTGGTGGTTTTAATTTTAATTAAACTTTTCAATACAAATTCTGCTATTTATAATGTGTGTGTGCAGGCTCGGACTGGCCATAAGAGCAAGTCCGCAATTGCGGGCGTGCCCCCCCCCCCCTGTTTTGAGGCCCCTAAGGCCCAAAAAGGGGCGTAACTAGGGTGTTATGCCCCCTTTGTGGCCCCTAAAGAGGGTGTTACACCCCTTTGCGGACGAGGCCCCTTGATTGCCAGTCCGACCCTGTGTGTGTGTGTGTGTGTGCGTGTGTGTGTGTGTGTGTGTGTGTGTGTGTGTGTGTGTGTGCATAATAAAAGTATCTCTACCAAAAAATATTAGTTACAATCTTTTAGCTTATACAGTACCAGTACACAGCTTTATATATACCTATTCTGTAAGAAGATTCCAACTTGTTTGCTTGATAAGAGTTGCCTCCAAAGACGGCCATTAGGACACTGTAAGACCCCCGCACCAGTTGCCAAAGATAGTTGGATATGCGATGTGCATCTTGGTAGCCAGACCACCTCACAAATCAGCAATATTCTAAAAATAATCACATTTTAGAATCAGAGTTAGGGTTGCAACAGAAACTTTAGAAATAAACCTTTTACGTAACAATATTTGAATATCGGCGAACAATATTATACAATTGATTTGATATATTGTATCAATATACGTACATGTAAATATATTATTATATGCACATAGTTAATAAAGGTAAATTTGAAAGAAAAGGGTAGGAGAAACCAGCAAGGGCCTTACCATAGTGAAGATAGTCCCATATATAGTTTGGTGACAAATCTTTCTAACACAGATATAAATTACTAACACATTGGAAAAGTTTCAGCAAAAAACTACAAGAGAGATGGAGTGTGTTATGCCTTCATCAGTCATGATAGACTCAGAGAGAAACTATATTAAATAGAATCATTCATAGTTTCTCTCCGAGTCTGTCACGACTGATAAAAGACATAACACATGCACTCCATCCCTCTTGGGAGTTTACTGCCAAAATATTTCCAATATGTTAGTTTTGTTTATCTGTGCTAGCAAGATTTGTCACCAAACTATGGGACTTTTATTCTTCACTATGGTAAGACCAGCGCTATGGTTTCTCTTATCCTTTTCTTTCAAATTTATCATACCCAATTGCTATGGTTCATTTTCCTTGATATATCTTAAAGTTAATGAAGGATTCTAATATGTTATACACAGTCTATTGCAAAGTTCAAACAGTTACTAAAAACTTTATGCTTTTTGTCTCAAAAAACGAAGAATAAAGTTCTTTGAAATACGTTCATCTGTGACAGTGCAGAAGTTGCATGAATTGTTGAGTACTGTACAGAGGGAATATTTGACAAAAAGGAATAAACCAATTATTTCATTATCCTTTTCTAGGAGACATGTTAATTGATTGGCTAAAATTTTCTGACTGTGAATGTTGGTATGAATTTTCTCAAAAGTATGTATGGTAAAACAAGATTAGATAGAGGGTATAAGGTATTGACTTATAATGCATGGAACAACTGTTTTGGGGCTGAATATAAGCGATTTTACGTACATCCGCTCCCGTTTCTACTTATCATCCATGCGCAGTATGTCGAAACAGAAGCGGATGTGAGCAAAATCGCGTATGGTCAGCCTCTAAAAACTTAACGTTTCTTTATTAGTCAACACTCTAGGTGATGGAGAAATGTGTGCTTTGTTCACATTGATCTGAGTTTTTTGCATAATATGAATTGTTACTTTTGATTAAAGTAACATGCATTACAGAGCTCACTTTTAACAATTCCAATTAGAAAAAGCTCAATGTGAACACAGCAGTGGAGTGAAAGAAACTGTGACCGCTTATGTTTACTCCAAATGCGGAAAAGGAAGTTCCAGAAGAGGACACCATACACGTGACAATGTGTGCTTCTGTTTACTCAAAATGCGGAAAAGGAAGTGCCGGAAAAGGAAACCACGTGATGGTACAAGTGGGAGAAAACTTGATGCCAGCAGCAAGCTAACCTTGAGCTACCTCCCACTTTTACCATCACGTGGTTTCTTCTTCCGGCTACTTCCTTTTCCGCATTTTGAGTAAACAGACGCACTGACATCTTCTGTTAACTCAAAATGCGGAAAAAGAAGTGACCGGCAGAGGAAACCATGTGATGGTAAAAGTGGGAGGTAGCTCCAGGTAGCTCAAGGTTAGCTTGCTGCTGGCATCAAGCTTTCTCCCACTTTTACCATCACGTGGTTTCCTTTTCCGGCACTTCCTTTTCCGCATTTTGAGTAAACAGAAGCACACACTCAGTAAAAGTGGGACAAAAGGTGGTGGCAGCAGCAGCCTGCCTCCGACTTTTACCATCACATGGTTTCCTCTTCCGGCACTTCCTTTTCTGCACTTTGAGTAAAGATAATAAGCGGTCTGCAACTGCAAAGTATATAGAGCATATTGAATAAAACCCTTTGAAGACACCATACGTACGTACAGTTTATGTAACATACGAATACATAGTGACTCACTACAATATAACTGACAAAATCATGATCGAGTATGTATACCTGCTATATACATACATACATACATACATACATACATACATACATACATACATACATACATACCATGATCTTACAATAACACATTGGAAAAGCTTTATTGAAGTACATATGGGCTTTAAGTATGATTTATGTAAAGCCATTATACGATATACATACGTATGGCATGGCTTATACGATTAGGAATTTCTAGTGAACTTTGACATATAGGCATAACATTTTCGGGCACTTATTTATATGCTACGCTACAGTTATTACATCGTATATCAAGTATGCATATCTTAATTACTAGATCATACATGCATACATATATACATACATATTAAATACTCCATACACTGCCACTCTGACCAACCGTAAGCTCTGCTCTCACCCATGGAGCGCTTGGACTCATGGATCCCTCAGGGAACCCTGAACCCTTGAACCTTGAACCATCTAACCCATGAGTGCCCATATGACCTGATATGAATCTGAATCCAAAAAAAACGTCAAATAATTTAACAGCTGTTGAGATTGAAGTTGCATAATTTTCTGATTTTTTAGCCTCGCACACAGGCTTCACTACCACAGTGACACCTGGTGGATGCAATATGAACTACATTTTTGAAAATCATATGTTCTTGTATATCATATATCCAAGTTCAGTCTCATGTTTGGGGGGTGGTTCGGATTTCCGCAAATGAGACAAACGTGTCGTCTCTAATTCCTCCGAGATTGTTACTTTCTGGCTGACTCTGTGAAGAGCAAATCGGAGCAAAAATGGCCGAAGTCAAGCAATGATCCTATTATTTATTTAGACTTGAATCTTTATCGGCATTTGGGAAGTCGCGCGAAATTTAAATATAGAAATTATATTGAACACTTTTCAATATTTGTCACCGAGTTTTTGAGGGGGAATTAAAGATCACCCTTCGGAGGGGGGGGGGGGGTAGAAAAACAATGGAGTTGGTATATTTGGGGTGAAAGTTTTGACCAATACCTGGGGGGTAGTTTATTGGGGGTGAAAAACACCCAAAACTTGAAAAGTTTCCGTATTTGATGAAACTTTATTCTTACTGGTGGAATCTTAATTTATCTATATATAACGCGTGACAATTAAATTTTCTACACTTATAATAATTTCTCGCCGGGGGATGGTTCACCCTTAAAATTCTCTCCGGTATCGATAGTACAAAAAAACGTTAATTTTAGGGTAACTTCGACCTCGTAAGTGCAATGGTGACCACGCGGTACCTGCACAAAAATATTGTTTTAAATCCATCCCTGCACCCAAGGGGTGTGGTTATATATATATATATATATATATATATATATATATATATATATATATATATATATATATATATATATATATATATTCAGCGGATATAGCCTTAAAAAAATTCGAATTACTTTTATTTTCATCTAAAAATAAATTTTGCTGCTAAGCGCGCGCGCGCGCTTGCGTGATATATCGCGTGCGAACGCAATATATAGTTTGTTTGTTAACAAATGCCAAAAAAAACCTTGGGGGTAGTTCAACCTTTTTATTCGAATTTTCAAATTATAATATATTTTTTTTAATTTAAATATATATTATTATACGATACGGCATTTGCCATGATCTCTTTTGAGAACAATTAATAGTGACAACTGCATTTTATATAAATTTACACCCGCACAGAGGTGTTTTGCCCTCTCTTAAAACTCGATTTCTTGGACTTTTTTTTTTTTTTTTTTTTTTTGCTTTCACATAACCAATATAACTACAAAAGCGATACACTTATACGTTTTAGAGTAGCCGAGAACGTGCTCACGTGTTCGTCAAATGGAGATGGGTAGGCCTATGACGCCAAGGCGTCCGTACGGCCTACCAATCTCCATTTTCCTCACACGCTGCGCGCGCTCGTTACTCGGATCGAAATCCGATGTGGTGGGCCACAGAACTGTTTGAAGGCATGGCCGCTTATATGCAGTCAAATATGTCAAATAAATTATCTACATAATTTTTTTTTTTTTTTTTTTATCGTTTTTGGCCATATATGGGCATGGCCGCTTTAGCACTGTCTAAAAGTTTTTCTTCTCCATTACTAAAAATACGCGATCTGCTCAAAAAAAAAAAAAATAAAACACCGCCTCTGTTCGACCCGCGCGCTTTTATAATATGAAGGCCGCTGTTTGTGTGTATATATGTATATATATATATATAATATATATATATATATAATATATATATATATATATATATATATATATATATATATACATAGAATAGAGATGGGTATATACATCGCGGGTGGTGCCTAGACGTCTCAGAAATGTCTCGCTATGTGTGTTACTTATATATATCTATGTATAAATTTTTAAAATATTTCCGAAAATAGCGCGCTGCGTGTATCCGTCGGCACTTTTCGACACAGAATCACAGGGTCCACGGAAAACGACCGCGGGGATGCCGAAAATAAAGACATCTTACTAAAAAAAAAATAAAAAATGCGTCCAAAAACGGTGTTTTACCGATTTTTTAAAGTTCAAAGTGGCGCCAAAAATCGGCTATGGCGATTTTCGGCAATCTGACTGCTGTAATCGATTTATGGACGTATCCTTTGACACGTGCGTGAGATAAATGATTTTTGTTCAGTTTTGACCAAAACCACCCATTCTGGCCACGTTTCGACACGGAAGCAATAGTAATCGCCATATTTCGGCAAGTTACAGTGGCAGATCATCAAAATTTTTATGCAAGGTAGTACCTAGGTATTTGTGACTGTTTGCGTCGAGAAAACTGCGATTTTCAAATAAGTTCTAATTTTTATCATTTTTTGAAATTTTTTGGCGTTTTTGGCAATAACTCGACGCCAAATCAACATAAAGTCAATGTTAATTTTGGAAAGCAACCAAAAAAATATTTAACAACAATGTTTCAAGTTTCATGGCCATGAGACGTTTTAAACGGAAGTAAATAGCAAAAGATCGTTCTTTTTTATAAAAATGACAAGATTACCAAGGGGGTACCCTTCCTATTTTTTACGAAAAAACTTTTTGTCAGATTTTGGCAAAGTTGATGTCTACGTAGACCAAATCGAACTCGCTGATTCTGAAAATCCAACTACCAAGCCCCAAATCCTATTACCAGTTGAACTGGGACCCTAAAACCAGCATTTTTTTATAATTTTTGAAGAACAACCGGATGTTAAGTCTATTTAGGGGTGGGTGGAGGTTATTATAGGCAAACACATGTTTGAATCATAATGTAGGTTACATTTTATTTAAGTTTCACAAACATCGCGCGGCAACTTTTTTTTTTGCGATTTTTTGAATATAGTGCGTACGTGACGTACGTGCTATATTGTTTTCAATATACCTATTCCCTATTCCCCTACTGCTTGCAGTCAGAGGTGTCGAAAAAAATCCGGATAAAAAATTATTGATCCGTTATATCCGATTTTATATCTGAATCACGATCCGCGCGGCGGATATATTGGATCCGGATTTAAAACGGATCAGTGAATCCGGATAACTTTCTATCCGAAATACGGATTTTAATTTTATCCGGATCGTATATAATCTGGATAATTTTAAACCGGATCGAGATCCGGATTATATTCGGATAATATTGATCCGGATAATTTGATCAAGATCGTGATCCGTTTAATTTTTTCTACATTAATGACCCAGATCACGATTTCATATAATTATGATAAATATTAAGCGAAAAAAAATCCGGATTTCGATATCCGGATAAAAAATTATCCGTTATCCGATTTTCTATCCGGATCTCGATCCGGATACATGAATAGATAATTTGATCCGGATCGTGATCCGGATTTAAAACGGATCAGTGAATCCGGATAATTTTCTCCAAAATTCGGATTTTAATTTTATCCGGATTTCGGCAGCACTAATATATATATATATTATATATATTAGTGCTGCCGAAATCCGGATATATATATATATATATATAAAATATTAAATTGATATATATTATTTTTATGGTGGTAATTTTTAACCGTTTTTATAAACGGTTATCTGTTTTTTCCGCATATAAAATTATCCGAACTTGCCCAGCTCGCCGGACGCCAGAGAATATAATAGGCCCGATAAAAAAATGTGTGCGTCTTTTCTTAACTATAATATCTGAGGTACGCTATTGCAGTGCCATCTGCCGGCAGTTTGGTCAACCAAAACTTTGTCTCAGAGTTTGCGGTATGACGATTGTTTCATGTTTGGGGGTACCCTTGCAATGTATTTGTCCTCTGTGTGACGTCATGCGCAGATCTGTGCGTGAACTCGTCCAACGTCGATCATATCTATCTTTATTGTATCATGGACTTGACGATCTTGGTTGGGAAGGGAAGGGGAGGGGAACTGGCTGGTGGGGAAGCGAAAAACAATAAAGTAAACAAACATTTTATGCAAAATGCAAACATAGCTCAAGAAAGTTTCAAAAGACGACCATTGAAGAAGACGTTTTCCCGTTCCTGGAACACCTCAGGGACCTGGGTGGTTGCCCGTATGTATCATATCTTAGATTTGTAAATATGCAATCCAATTTAATTTAAATTATGCATGATACATATATATGCATATACAACGACAGAGCTCATCTGGCCAAAAGTTCCCGAACGATTTGCATATTAGGCAACCAGCAAGCACACTATGTTATCTTTATGAGAAAACGCAGCGGCTGCCGCTGCCCCGTACGTTCGGAAACTTTTGGCCAGAGCTGTACAACACAACATTATAATTGATTTTTTTTTGTACAAAAAAAAAAAAAATAAATAAATAAAAATTGTGATGTGAAATCAGTCAATATGGAGCTTTCTAACGAAATGACGGTTGGTTCAAAATTTGACCTTGAGCGAATTACGGCAACAGTGTCGTGGGGACCAGATTCAAATAAAAGCAATGGAGAGCATAGGAGCGCGTATTGATTTTGCATTATTAAAAATAGAAAAAGGCAAAAAGTCGCAGTTTTCGATCGTGGTCTGATTAGATGAACATTTTAGCTTTCGATTGGTATAATTTTGACTCCAAAAAATTAATTATTATTAATTAATACAGGTAATTAAAAAATACCTTATGAATAGTGCTGATATAAAAATTATTGTCATTTTAATTTAAAATGACCTAGAATTATGAAAATTGGTACAAAGGTAGATAAGTACCTTAGCCATTAGTTGCCAAAAGATTAATTACGTAACCCACCCCTAAAGGGTGTAAAAGGGGTAGTTAACCCCCGAAAATTAAACTAATCCGATTTCGAAAGTTTTAAAGTTGTTGGTGGGGTACATTGACCCGCCTAAGAAGACTGTGATATTATTTTTTTGTTAATTTCTACCCCTAACTGACCTAAGGGGTAGTTAACCCTTAAAAATGCATCATTTCAAATTTGTAGGTTTTCAACAAACAAAAAGTTGTTTCCGGGGTTTCTGGACCTGCTGAAGACAGTGGTGCATACAAAAAAAAATCTAGCTTCAACCCCTAAGGCGCAAGGGGTAGTTTTAACCCCAATTTCTAATTAAACCAAAATCAAAAATAAAAGTGTCGTTTCTGGTGAAAAGTAATGTTCTAAAAACGTTAGTGATAGTTAAATTTTTTATCTTCAACCCCTAACGTGCTAGGGGGTAGTTTTCACCCTTAAATTAAATTTAAAAAAAATTAGGCCATCAAAGTGTCATTTCTGAGGTAAAAAAATATGCTGAAGACGATAGTGAGGTTAAAAAAATTCAATCTTCAACCCCTAGCACGCTAGGGGTAGTTTAACCCTAATTTTTGGGATAATTAATATAGAATAGAAAGGTGTCGATTTAGGGGTTAAAAATTCTTCTGAAGACGATGGTGACACTTAGAAATTTTTATCTTCAACCCCTAACTTGATAGGGGTAGTTTTTGCCTATATTTCTAATTAAAAAGTCAAAAAAAGCTAAAAGTCACCCCTATCAAGTTAGGGGTTGAAGATAAAAATTTTTAAGTGTCACCATCGTCTTCAGAAGAATTTTTAACCCCTAAATCGACACCTTTCTATTCTATATTAATTATCCAAAAAATTAGGGTTAAACTACCCCTAGCGTGCTAGGGGTTGAAGATTGAATTTTTTTAACCTCACTATCGTCTTCAGCATATTTTTTTTACCTCAGAAATGACACTTTGATGGCCTAATTTTTTTTAAATTTAATTTAAGGGTGAAAACTACCCCCTAGCACGTTAGGGGTTGAAGATAAAAAATTTAACTATCACTAACGTTTTTAGAACATTACTTTTCACCAGAAACGACACTTTTATTTTTGATTTTGGTTTAATTAGAAATTGGGGTTAAAACTACCCCTTGCGCCTTAGGGGTTGAAGCTAGATTTTTTTTGTATGCACCACTGTCTTCAGCAGGTCCAGAAACCCCGGAAACAACTTTTTGTTTGTTGAAAACCTACAAATTTGAAATGATGCATTTTTAAGGGTTAACTACCCCTTAGGTCAGTTAGGGGTAGAAATTAACAAAAAAATAATATCACAGTCTTCTTAGGCGGGTCAATGTACCCCACCAACAACTTTAAAACTTTCGAAATCGGATTAGTTTAATTTTCGGGGGTTAACTACCCCTTTTACACCCTTTAGGGGTGGGTTACGTAATTAATCTTTTGGCAACTAATGGCTAAGGTACTTATCTACCTTTGTACCAATTTTCATAATTCTAGGTCATTTTAAATTAAAATGACAATAATTTTTATATCAGCACTATTCATAAGGTATTTTTTAATTACCTGTATTAATTAATAATAATTAATTTTTTGGAGTCAAAATTATACCAATCGAAAGCTAAAATGTTCATCTAATCAGACCACGATCGAAAACTGCGACTTTTTGCCTTTTTCTATTTTTAATAATGCAAAATCAATACGCGCTCCTATGCTCTCCATTGCTTTTATTTGAATCTGGTCCCCACGACACTGTTGCCGTAATTCGCTCAAGGTCAAATTTTGAACCAACCGTCATTTCGTTAGAAAGCTCCATGACTGATAAAGGAACACTGTTAGGTTGGTATCCCTAACGGAACCGGAATAAGTCACAGAGACAGTTACCTTGAAAAACACTGCAGCGAACAGCGCCATCTAGTGTTGACAGTCGTTACCACTAGATAAAAACTTGTTTGAACGCCGTCTGGCGCTCAAATCTCCCTTATGCTATTGGTCATCGACGTTCGCGCTCTTTGTGACTTATTCCGGTTCTGGTGGCAAATGAATAACGAAAAGCGAACTTTTATCGGTCAATAGTGTTTACACCACAAATTTAATATTTCCCCCCCCCATTACATAATATGTATGTACAGTCACTTTGCTTCAAAACTGCCAAATAGGAGTGGGCGTAACCGGAGTTAAAAACTTGTGACGTAAACTCTCGCAGTTATGCCGCGCGGGAATATTGCGCTTTCCTTGAACTGTCTTAAATACAGACATAGAAACTATATTATTTGAGTGACTTTATGTGTTTATAAAGCTGTAAATAATTGCGATTTATCATAAAATTATTATATTAACTATATACATTAACTATATATATTTTCCATTCCTGATTTAAAGACGTCTCCACAGTAGATGGTACAGTAGTCCATCTCCTATTCGAGAGTACATAGTAAACAAAACAGCGCCTCTGCAGGAAAAAAAATGAAGCCTATGAGGCTGAGGGAAGTCGTCTCTCATTTGATTATTTCAAAAAAATATTTTAAATTCCTTCCAAAAACCAGCAGATAATAACAAAAATAATGTAAATGTATTTATGATGATTAACATATAATGATATTTCCAATTTTATCACTTTTTTGTCAAAATTAATCATGATTTGACTCGCTCCCTTGAGCAGCTGACGAAATTCGCTGCGTCGATCCCTCAGCCACACGCACTTTCGAATGTCATCAAGAGATGGCTTTAGTAGTACCCCACACTTTCGAATAGCGGGAATGTCAGATCGAATGCGCGCCATAATTCCGACTGGGTGAAGGTGACAGAACTACATGTAACATTACTTCAAATTACGGCTTCTAGTTCTGTCACCTTCACCCAGTCGGAATTATGGCGCGCATTCGATCTGACATTCCCGCTATAGGAGATGGACTACTGTATAATATACTGTGAGACGTCTCAACTAAAACTCAAGTTATTCCCGCGCGAGCTAACTAGCGAGGGCTTACGTCACAAGTTTTTACTTCGGTCACGCGGAGTTTATCCAGTGGATGCTCACTTCCCAAAGAGGACGTTACACGTTTGTGAATCAAAAAAAATTAGTTCGTTGCACCACCACTCAAAGAGCAGCACCGTCGAATGTGTGGCTTGAACCCCCAGCTGACGTCACATCGAGCTGTTGTGACGTCATGGATGACGTCAACATACTATTCGACGGTGCTGCCAATGAAGTGGTGGTGCAACCGAACTAACTTTTTAAACGTGTAACGTCCTCTATGGGAAGTGAGCATCCACTGAGTTTATCGTGGCAGTAATGGCCCAAAGTGACTGTACATATACATAGATGGCAATCAGAAATTTGGGTTCTTATGGTGGCGGCTAAATCAATTAACCATATTGATACTCTTTGGAGTAGAGTCATGATCATGACTCATATGACTCGTCATATGATACAATTTCCACCACAGCCATGATAGATTGGTATGTATACCTATAGCTGGTCCGACCTTTTGTCTAGGTAACATATTTACCATATTACATAATTATACAAAATGTACGTATGTATATATATATATATATATATATATATATATACGCCAGATACATATATGCACTCGCCTGACCGGCATCTTCATACATATATATAGCGGTTACTGACATTAAATAAAAAGATGCCACTTAAAAAGCAACCAGATATTGTATGCATATGTAGCGCTCTATAATTGTATGTAACACATATTTTGCAGACCCATTCATTTAAGGTCTGTAAACAGAGCTATAGCAGTATCACACTTTCCTTGCACCAACTTTTAAGCCTCTTTCCTTTGTAATTTGTAGGCATATATCTACTTTAATGTCAGCAATAAAGTTGTCCGTAAACCCTGTTTTCTTGCACCAAAAAATACGCATTCCATTTTAATAACTATAGCAGATCTTCATTTTAGTAACAGAAAACATAGGGTTTACGAACAGCATTAAAGAGGAAGTTCAGGTTTTCCCATTGATGGTGCACTTCCGTAAGAGAACGTTACACGTTGGTGGATCCTATAGTGTAGCTGTGTATAAGAGCGTGCTGGTGCACCAAAGCTTACTTATTATTGTTGCACCAACCAGCCACCAACATGTAATACCTTCTATGGGAAGTGATCCGCCACTGGGGTTTACAACAGTTTTTTTTAATTTTAGGTAATATGAAAAGAACTGTTCATAAACTCACATATAATGACCCAAAGCTCTCCCGTAGCTCCGCAAACTTGTGGTCACATCCTGTGAGATATGCAACTTGTCCCATATCTTCTACGTCATAGTGACGGCTTTACTATAGAAAATGTTTTAGGGGGTTGCATATCTTGCAGGAAGAGCGCACGTTTGCGGGGCTACTATGAAAGGGCTTTGGGGCATTATATATGTGAGTCAATGAACGGTTCATCTCATTATCTAACATTGAAGAAGCCATGTCGTAAACCCTGAACTTGCTCTTTAATATGAAAAGGCGGCCAGTGTACAACAAAATTTTATACGTACATGCATAGCACTGGGAAATATTGCATTTTTATGAGTGTTTTGTGTGTACATAAATATTTATTGAAGTTATAATGTATTTTGTTTTTGCTGCTATATAATATACCTTTTGTTTAGATGCCATTACTTCTCTGCAATTAAGTATGATGGCTGCTACCACTGCTCTCACAGCATTGGAGAAAGAGAAGAATGCCTTACTTTGTGCCTTAGTAGCTGAACAAAATGATATGGACAAATTAGAAAAATACTTAAAAGATTTGGAATTTCAAAAATTGAAAGAAAAGCCTGATGAAGTTTGGACTGCACAAGCTTTTTATAAGAAATGCTCCACGTATGTTAGATGCCCACAAATATGTTACCGTATCTAATTGCATATATATATACACATACAATTACTCTTCCTTCCATTATAGATGCCTTATTTCACAATATTATAAATTTCAAAACTTTTAACAGTTTTGCAAATAAAGTGATTATTATTGGAAAACTGCTTTGCAACAGTGAAAATTACAAGTTCAATCATTGCGTATAGAATCATTGTTTGTAAATTCTTATTTCTGTGCGCAGGAAAAAGATAAAAATGACAATCACCTATTGTAAAATATAAATACACAAATGCTTTGTTCACACTGAGCTTTTTGTATTTGTATTTGTTAATTATTTCATCAAAATAACATGCATTTTTTATGGAGGCAATTAACAAATCCAAAACTCAAAATATATTTATTCATTTCTTTCATCCTACAATCAAAATACACTTAAAGTGTATCTGCTTAGTTTTTTTACATTATATATACACATAATATAGCCTATAATATACATATATCCAATAAATAGGCCTATCCAATTAAAAATAGCTCAATGTTAACACGGCAAAATAGAATTGTGTACCTAAATTGTTGGGTCAAAGTAACACTATTTAGAAATACGTATTCCTATAATCATTGGACAATAATGTATTATTACAGTGTTTTTATAGAATTGACCATAATGATCAGAATTAAATATCCTATATATATATATATATATATATATATATATATATATATATATATATATATATATATATATATATATATATATATATATATATATATATAAAATAAAGAGTAAAAAGAGTCCCATAGTTCGGTGAAAATCTTAATTGCTAGCACAAGAAGAAGAAGAAGAAGAAAAAGAAGAAAAAAAAAAAAAAAAAAAACATTGTATAGCGATTGGCACTAAACTCCAACAGAAAAAAAAGAATTAGTGTGTGTGCCTTCCTCAGTCCTTACAGACGCATAGTCAAACTATGTATGATCATACATGATTTCTCTCTGAGTATAAAGTCTGAAGAAGACACACACACAATAATTTATATCATATTTTATCCCCCTGTTGCTGCTAATCTCCTATTATAGTTTAAATAACTGATATATTTATTTTAATTCTGGTTTATTTTTAGTGACCAACGTTCTTGTGTAAAATCTCGGAAAGCTGTACGTCACAACTCTTCATTACATCAACTTGAACAATTGATTGCTTCAACAGAAGACATGCTCCAATTGAATTGTCAAGATTTGACACAAACAACTAAAGAAGGGGTCCAGGAATGGAAAGCCAAGTTCTCTGTGGATTCAAACAAACTGGTGTTCAGCATTTCAATTGCATGTAAAAATCTGGTATGTATTATTGTGAGTGAGTGAGTGAGTGAGTGTGTGTGTGTGTGTGTGTGTGTGTGTGTGTGTGTGTGTGTGTGTGTGTGTGTGTGTGTGTGTGTGTGTGTGTGTGTTTCTATCTTTCTCTCTCTCTGTGTGTATGTGTGTGTCTATATATTATAATCAATATCACTTTGTTTTTCAAATAATTATTTGGTCTTCAGGATGCGAAGCAAGTTCAGTTAATGAAGGTAGAGGTGGAAGATAAACTGCAAGCAGCAGACTTGAAAACTTGTATTGATGATTGTATCAGGAATAATGACATCCCAATCTTAATCCAAAGTTTTGTTAAGTATACAATATTGGACCAAGAAAGAAATGAGTTCATTCATAAAATGAAGGAAGACTACAAGAACTGTATTCTTGTGAAGCAGGATAAATCCAGAGTCTTAAATCTTCATCTGATTGATCCTATCTCAGGGAAATTGCTTTTGCAGGTATTTTGGAGAAGAAAATATTGTCCTCAATCGGCTCCTATTGAATCAGTAAATTAAACTTTAAAGAGTAACAAGTAACTGTTTAAAATTTTGAATTTAAAAGTAAAAAAAAAAAAAAACAAACAAATGTTTTACTTATAACATTGTCAAGATAATTTGAAATAAATCATAACTAGCAAGGGCCTATTACATCCTATATTTTGAAAAAATCTTGCTAGCACAGAGACAATAAAATAAACACATAATATTGGATGGTTTTTTATTTTTATTTTATTTTATTGTTATTTTTTAAATTTGATAATTAAACTGAAAAACCCATACATACCTCATAAAGAATTCATCATTAATCACTTTGATGCTTTTTTCTTCTTTGTGTAATTATTTGCTACTATGATCTCACATGTATTTTGTTTCAGATCAAATGGGCAATTGTGTGTTGTCTGGATACTAGAAAGCTTTCATATTGTTTCACAGTCCGCAGTGAACCTGCAGGTACATGAAGACATTTTAGAGTAGCCTATATTAACAGTGACATTTTATTTATATTTAATTATTATAGTATTGAATTTATAGTATGCATTTAAGTGTGTGTGTATGTATGTATATATATAAATATATTTATATATCGTCGTGGTTCCGCTATATTGTCCGATGTCCACTTAGTTCAAAGTTTACTAATGTCCGATATCGATGTTCTCGCGTCAAGATGAAGCTACTACACTTTACAAATTTCCGAAGAATGAACGATCTACACTTTACAAATTTGCAGCTACCTGGAGCTTCACCTACCTGTTTTATATAGCAGATGCTTCAGGTAGCCATGAATTTGTAAAGTGTAGATCGTTCATTCCTCGGAAATTTGTAAAGTGTAGTAGCTTCATCTTGACGCGAAAAGATCGATATCCATTTGGTTCAAAGTTTACTAATGTCCGATGTCCATTTTTTTAAAAAAGTTCTACTGTCCGATGTCCATTTTGAACCAAAAATTTTTTATTGTATTTTTCAATCCAGAATTTTGTTTTACATATATATTTCAAATTTCTTATAGCAAGCTTTAAAAATTTAAAATTTATACAATAAAAACTCAAAATATATTGCGAGAAAATACGTCAGCTGATACGCGGTACGCCTCTTTTTACAAACACGCAGATATCATTTGCTTGTCAAAACTTGTATTTTAACGAAAAGATAACAATATTTCTCTGAAAATTAATTTAAAAATTGATAGCTATATTTACCGGCTTATTACGGTTAATTTTCAGTAAAATAATTAATGAAAGCTACTGTAAATAATTTTATAGTAAATTTCTACAATCGATGCTATACTTCAACTTAAAATTACACAGATATAAATTTAGAGTTTTTTTTTTTTGACATTTAAAATAAACATTTACATTTTTAATTAGCATTTGTTCGTTTAAGAATTGATTAAAAAAAATTATTATATGCAAAAGTATACTTTTATATACAAAGAAAGATTATTGTATCGCAATAGAAGATAAGAAAAAAGTTTTTTTGTAATAGTTTCTATATATTAAAAAAAAAAAAAAAAAAAAATCATATTTTAATAATTAAAATATATTTAAATATTTGTTAATTTTATCGCAAACAGTTCGCAATAGAGTATAGTGTTAAACTACCACTATATAGCTGTTTTTGCACTTATTTTGAAAAAAAAAATCTTACATAGAAAATAAAAATTTCGTATGAATTCATAATCCCAAAATATAACTTATCCATAGTTGCGCAACCTGAGTAAATACATGCAGTGCTTGAATTAAATTTATATTTTTCTTTAATTGCAAGTTGCAAGTCAACATAACATGAATTATGAATTCTTTGACTCTAAATTTTAATTTGACATTTTTACTGTCTGCAGTTGCATAGAAACGAATTAATTTCAAGTTTGCAAGTTTCTGAACAAACCTATGGTTCAAAAATAGAGCAAAATTTGCTCTAGTTATTAACTGTGACCTAATTTTGTTTGTGATATTTTTTTTAAACTACTCCAATACATTTTTTGATGTATTAATTTGTATGACCATTTTTTAAAATTATTACTAAGTTAAGTGAACTTAAAAACGAAATTAAGGGAATTTTGAATTTGTAATATTAGATCTTCTATACTGCGATCATCTTTTTTTTTTTCTCCTTTTTTTTTTTTTGTTTTTTTTTAATTTACTTAAAGGAATAGACCGGAGAAAAACATGAGCATTTATATCACAAAACACTTGATGGGATATACATAAATAGCATTAGTTTGTCTCAAAACCCAACAGTAGCCCCGTAGCAGAGATTAGAAAATTCGATTTATGCAACCCGCACAACATTTTCATACTAATTTTTGCATGTTTCGGATGTCATAAACATGAATTTTCACGCAAATTGCATACTTTACAGTATTTTCACTCTCTCTCGTGGGGCTACATTAACATTCTGGTAAAAATTGTCATCAGTTTTGAAGATCCCATTTTGTGTTTATTCATTAAAAAGCACATGTTGTTTTATGTGGTCTATGGCTTTAAGTCAACTTTGGAGCAAGTAATACTTATTTTTACACATATTTTTGGTGAGCTGCGTCAATTATCGCGCTGTTGCTAATACGTAACGTTCAATACAAAAACTAAAACATCATATTATAGGCAATATACCAAAAATTCAGTATATTGTTTCATTTTGTTAATACCAACGCTTCGTTCATGTGTTATGATTTTTTAACGATCTTTTGCGATCTTTTTTACTCAACCGAAAGATTAATTATTCTATTTCTAATTAAATATAACATATTTATAATAAAATTTGTATGCCTTGTTTGGCAATATTTATGATAGTAACTGTTAAATGCCTTATTAATACTGCAAATATTAAAGGAGATAATTAGTTTTTTGTGTGTCCTGAAAAGTGGTCAAATGTGGACATCGGACATTAGTAAACTTTGAACCAAATGGACATCGGACATTAGTAAACTTTGAACCAAGTGGACATCGGACATTAGTAAACTTTGAACCAAGTGGACATCGGACAATATAGCGTAACCACGACGATATATATATATATATATATATATATATATATATATATATATATATATATATATATATATATATATATATATATATATATATATATAATGCAATTATTTATAAAACATCGTGGTTGGAATTAATAAGTTTAAAAAAAATATTTAGGAAATAGTAGGTAGAGGTAGAGATTAGAGCATGTTGAATTGAAAATTATTAAAACGCAAAGAGTCTCTAATTTATATGGTAAATTGGGACTAGAGGCTACAGGGATAAATAATTCTAGAATTAGTTAGTTTAAAATAGACATTAAAGGATGAGGATACAGTGTCAATATAAAATACGATATGCCTAGCATCTCACATTCTCACACTGCATCAAAGGCACAACATTATAAAATAGCACCAAGACTTTCTCATGGTCTTACTGTTAGATGTGATGGCTGAGGAAAAACCAAGCACATAATAACAATAATATAAACAAAATATTATAAGCCATAACTAAAATGATAAATTTTTTCTAGGTCAGTCCTTGAGAGATGCACATGAGGAGTTGATTAAAAATATTTTGGAATGCACTGAGCTAAACAAGGATATGATTAGTTATTGGAAGAATTTGTGCAAAATTGTAACATCACCCAAAGAAAATAGAAAGAAAAAGAAGTGAAGTGTTCATTTACAGATCTGGTAACAGCATTTTTATATAACTGAAATATTTTACTTTTTGTATCAAATCCTACTGTATGTTATACATTTCACACATTTGCTATGTATAGCATTTGTTCCATATTTTTATAACTATATGAAGTATCCTAGATGAATGCCTAACTAATAAAACGTTTAAATAAAAATAATAAAAATATGAGATTGAAATGAGACGTGACTTTCTTTTATATTTATATACTGTATATATGTGTGTGTGTGTGTGTATAGGCCTATATATATATATATATATATTATACACCACACACACACATACAATTACAATAGGTTTATTTATTGTTATGGCGTATTCACAATATTTCACATGTCACATATGATGCCAGTGTTTAGACACACATTCTATTAAAGGCGTAGAACACCTTGAACAAAAGGGTTGTGTAATATCCTAACAAACCTGAAAATCAACGTTGATTTGGCCGGAGTCATTGATTTCTAATTTATTTTCCATTCACAAAATGACACAAGTGGTCATTGACGTCACAGGTAGCTTGTTTTATGTGCGCATGGACCAGAGGCTAGCTGTAATGTCATTGACCGCTCATGCCATATTGTGAATGGAAAATAAAGTATATAGAAATCAATGACTCCGGACAAATCTACACTGATTTTCAGGTTTGTTAGGTTGTTACACAACTCTTTTGTTCAAGGTGTTCTATGCCTTTAATTGATGCACGCAGCATTCGGGTAGTTGAATGATTAATTAAGTGCAGATTTCATTATGTCAATGTCATTTTGAGATATAAATGTATGATGCAGCTATAGTAGAATTTTTTGGACATTGATACTAAATATAAAGGTAAATCTCAAATATGCATAAAAATATGTTTCAGGGAGGCAGGTACGTGATTCGAGTCAACATCAAAATGTTATATAAAATTACAAATTTAATAACATTGGCTGTTTACGGGATTAAACTTAATAATTTAAAATCTAGCATGATGGCCACTCAATTTTATTGTATTTTTGAAGTTATTTATCTGCTCCTAATATACCAATGCAAATTTTTATATATTTTTATTATTATTTTTTTTGTTTCCATGAAACTGTCAATTCCCGCAGTAGCTGTTTTCCCGCTTTAATAAAAAAGCACAGGGCAAGTCGTGCCATCTAGTTTAAAGTTACTGAAATACGCAAACCTTTGTTCTTTGTAAAACAAAGACAGCAACCTACTGAGAATTGTCTTATTTTTGGGAAGGTTTAACCCAAAAATAAGCTCGTTGATGAATTTTTGGAACTTTGGAAGGTAAAAAAATAAACAGATTTTTCGAGAATTTTGTAAATCAATAAATATTTACACTCAATTTCCTTGGATGTATGGATTTTAGGACGAAATCATATGTTTAGCAAGTGACTGTGAGTCTGAAATAGGCAGAAATCATTTCTAAATTTTGCCAGGTTGCCAGCACTGTTGGAAAAAAAAAATATCAAAATCAAAAGAGTGGGTTTGGTTTTTCAGGTTTTTTTCTCTCAGCTCTGGCTTTGTTATTGGGAATTGTTTGTTAGCTGTTTGTTAGACTTGCTGCTTTATAATTAAATACTTTTGCTATGGCGGCGGGTGTTACCGAAGGAATGTCTAAAATACTTGAATTCACTATTCATAATTGCTCAAGCTACTTATCTACCTATATTCCGGAGTAAGTGACAAATAACACAAATATTTTCTTACCTATAGCTGCATTCATCGTATCATATGATACATTACCATTACCTGTATATTGCATATGAATGTACATACATCATTCACAATGCACGAGCCAATATTAAACAGCTAATTTATTGCCCTAATGATTAATGATTGTTTAATAATGTCTCATTTTAGAAATATCCAAGAAAATAAACCTGGCGATCAAACCTCACGATGGTCTTCAGATACAAACAATCCTCCTCAGGTATGTGTATTGCGCATTGTATTGTATTTTTTATTATATGTATATGCCATATGTACGTACATTATATAGTGTGTATGATATAAGTAAATGATGTAAACATCGTACACTATAATTATGTGACATACATATATGTTCATATATATATATAGCCTATATATATCTATATATGTACACATCACATATGTATATGATAATACATACATACTACATATACCCTTTGCCATTACTATACATACATACATACATATCTGTAATGAGCACGTTATTGTTCATTACAAATAATTTTAGAAAAAGCAAATTTTGAAAGCTTATAATGTAGAGGAGTTTATGATATTTATTCTGGGCAGTTTCTTGAACATTTTATTTGTTGTGATAAATTATGTTTTTTCTTGGTTTTCCTAAATTGAGTGGTACAGCTCTGGTCAAAAGTTACCGAACGATTTGTATAGGCAACCTGCAACCACACTATGCTATCTTTATGAGAAAACGCAGCTGCCGCCCACTCTGAAACTTTTGTCCAGAGGCGTACATACAGTATGTATATCAATGTTGTTGCGAGCAATATATGTGTAACTCGTTTTTTATAACGCAAAGCAAAATGTCTATCTCGTTATTTGTCAAGCATAGCAAAATGTCTATCTCGTTTTTTGTAATGTGAAGCAATATGTGTGTCTATACGAGAGTTAATAGTGACCAATAAAGCCATCTCTTGATCATAATTGAAATTAATGTTAGTGAGGGCTTACGCATCGAATCTCGTCAGCTGTTCAGCGCGCCCTGAAGACATGAGTCAAATTGGAAACAAAATTGACCCTCAAAATAGATAAATTGGAAATATCATTTTTTGTTAATTAATTAAATTGATTTAGATTATTTTTATTACTATTTGCTGATTTTTGGAAGGAATTATAAATATTTTTTGGAAATTATCAGTCTCTAAATGGACTGTGTAGTCGCGCCCCAGGCTATCGCCTGGCTATCGCCAGGCTATCGCTGCGTAACCGTGGTATCATTATTTTCCTGCAGAGGCGCTGTTTTTGTTGACTATGTACTCTCGAATGTAGCGCCATGCCATCTACATAACGTTCAGAAACGACTTACACACTTTGCTTCGCTTGACAAAAAACGAGATACACACATTGCTATTTGGACAAAAAAACGAGATAGACATTTTGCTATGCGTGACAAAAAACGAGTTACATATATTGCTAGCAACAACATCGATATGGTATTGGCACTAATTGCATGACTGTTAAGTTATTGTTCTTTATTTTTCTACAGTTTCTTGTGCTTAAACTGAGCAGAAGTGCCATTGTTGAGTCAATAACATTTGGAAAATATGAGAAAACACATGTATGCAATCTTAAGAAATTTAAAGTATACGGCGGTCTTCAGGAAGCAAATATGGTTGAATTGCTGGAAGGGTAAGCTCTATTTGAATTTCTTCATACATGATATGTAATGTATGATTCATGCATTTCATACATTATATATCATGATGCTATACACCACTTTCAGGGTAAGCCAACAGCACTTTTCTTTGTTCTAATGATTGCTATCCACAACTTTTTATTCTGCTTCACCTAGACCTTGGATAAACATACAGGATAGGAAGCTCTTGTTGAAAAAATGAACTCTTAATGTTTGTAGTTCAAATTTTCACCACAATGATCAGTAAATGTAACGGTGTCTCAGCCAAACGATGTTGGCCACGACGGTATTGCCAAATATAACATTTTTTTATTATCGATTGTTGTTGCGGAATTTTGAACTACAAACAACAAGGAAACGCTTTTCAGATAGGGCAATAGCATACATAGAAGCTCAGGAGCCTGACCTAGACTTATAATTCACTACACTTCCTTTACAATTAGTACTATACTTCTATTTATCTTTCTCAAGTATATTTCAACTACCTCACACCACATGACCTTTTTGGCCTGCTCCTTCCTCACCTTCCATCCATTTAGTCATGAATACTGAATAATTAAATGGGTAGTCAACAATGCCTTTTTTAATAGTGATCATCGTGCTATTTAACCTCCCGAAAACGCGAGCTCAAGTATTTAATTATTAAAATGCTGAGAGCAAAGGCCGTTTAGTAACCCTGAACCTATATCACAGCTACAACTTGCTCTCACGCTAGCTTGGCGCCAGCTGGAGTTACTCTTATCTTTGCATAAATTATTTTACTGCATATCTGTAGCCATAAAAACAATTTATATATTTAAAATATTACCTCAAGTAGCAAGAGCAGAAATAAGAGTATGTAACTCACGCTCGCATCAAGCTAGCATGAGAGCAAGTTGTAGCTGTGACGTAGGTTCGGGGTCGCTAAACAGCATTTGCTCTCACCTTGACGTTATGAATTAAAATTTTGAGATCGCGTTTTCGGGAGGTTTGATAAATGATGATCACTATTAAAGAAGCCATTGTTGACTACCCCTTTAACTACATAGATAAAGTTATATATTTTCCATGCGACTTTTATTACCTGCACTAATTGCCTGTTCCTTGTTCATAGAGGGTTGAAGAATGACAGCATGGCAGAGACATTCTCATTTTGTTATGAAGTTGAAGGCCACAGAATGCCATGCAGATTTCTTAAAATTGTACCATTACAGTCATGGGGTCCCAGCTTCAATTTCAGTGTGTGGTTTGTGGAGCTGCGGGGTATGGATGATAAGTCTCTTGTAAGACCAAGTGTACAATTTTTTCAAGAGGTGAGGGAAAAATATGCCATTAAACAAATAAAAATTGACTTTGCAATAATTAAGTACTATAACTATTTTAAACAGTAAACACATATGGATTAGGAAATATGAGAGATTACAAGCGTTAAATTGATAGGGAAACTTTGTGGGAGAAAATATTTCCCAACACACTATTTGTAAATTTTTCCTTGTATAATATTATTTTTTACAGTAACATGATTGATAAAATGATGATAGAATTTGTATAGGTAGATTTAAAAAAAAATAGGGAGTGGGATATAGAACTGTCAATTGACAGGGATGCCTTGCATGAGAGCAAGATGTATATAGAGAAGGTGGTATAATTTGCCCTTTTACTGTCGTCAGAACTCGGGTTCCTTCGTAAAACATCGAATTTTGACATACGCCATAGGAGGTGACTGTAAACAGAATCATGTGGTCTCTCAGGTACAATGCATTATGTACCTGAAAAAGGAGGAGGGACACGAAATTTCCCCTCTTTTGGCGCTAAATTTCCCCTCTTGTTTTGATTCACCTTCTGTGACGTTTCATCCCTTCCTTTACCTAGGCAAACTACACCACCTTATATGTATACATCTTGCATGAGAGAAAGAAATGTTAGAGTAATATCTTAATTTCAGAATGATACTGAAATAATATTTGCTAAAATATAACATGTTTAATGAATTAAGAAGAGAATTGACTTTGTGATAATTGATTGATAAAAATATTTTTATCCGTTATTAAATTGAGAAAATATTTCATCTCTTATTGTACTTTTTGCACAGTATCGTGAACGAGAAGCCATTCGTCTCTGTCTGAAGCACTTTAGACAAAGAGGATCCAAGTACTTAGGAGTATATGAAGCCCTGCGAGCCAGCTCAGGTGTTATTCTAGAAGATTCTAGACTGTCCACTCTGCATGATGCTCTAGTATTGAAAGCTGATTATAATGCTGCTGAAGAGTTTATGGCTCAAGCATTGCAAGGTATTTACCCTTTCGATTTGACAAATTTACAAACAGAAATATTAAAAAAAGATAAATTAAAGAAAATAAACTACCACGATTGGATCTAAAAGTAAAGGATAGAGTAATCCAGCAAGAGCTTTCTCATAGTAAAGAATGTCCTATAGTTAGGTGAAAATCTTGCTATCTCAGAGCATTGAAATAATAAACACATAGGCAGAATTTTAAATTGTGGAAAACTGTTTTGTGCCATATGTTACCATTGTGTTTATTATCTGCAAGCTAGCAAGATTTTCACCAAACTAAATGATATTCTTCACTGTGATAAGGCTCCTTCTGGTTTCCTCCATCCTTTTTAATTTTAAGAATATTACATAATAATAATGCTACTTTAAATAATGTTTTAGATGGTCTTTTAGAACAATACTTACGAAGTCAGGAATATTCTCCAATATGGAGTCGCATTTTGCTGAAGCCAATAGAAGCAGAAGAAATGGAAGAAAGCATTCCATCACCTCTACAACCTGGTATGAGAGGTGGTCACCAAATGTGCATGGATCCTCAAGCAGAAACTATATTTTTATTTGGTGGGTGGGATGGCACTCAAGATTTGAGTGATCTTTGGCAATATCATGTACCTTCAAATAAGTGGGAGAGATTATCAAGCAATACAGAAGCTGAGGTGAGAAAGAAGTTCTTGTTTGATGTGTTTGTTTTTTTATTATATTTTGTTGCTTTCTTTTTCAGTTAAATGTTATTTGTTTTAATATTTCTATTAGGGTGGTCCAAGTGCACGTTCATGCCATAAAATGTGTCTTGATGCAGAAAGGAGGCAAATATTTACAATTGGACGATATCTAGATACTCAATATAGAAGTCCAGAAAATGTGAAGGTATACTTAAGTGATTTAATGACAAATAAATTAAGAGATGGTTGTATATATGGTACTGATCAAATGTTTTTCTTGGCAGAGTGACTTCTATGTATATGACATAGAGACCAAGAGTTGGACACTTATTACAGAAGACACAGCATCCGTGGGAGGCCCACAACTCATATTTGATCATCAGATGTGTATTGACCTTGAAAAAAGCACAATTTACATTTTTGGAGGACGGGTCCTGACACCAACAACAGGGTACATATTCTGCTACAAAAGCTGTCACAGTTTATATCAAAAACACACACACACATATCTATATCTATATATATATAGGTATCAGTGGCGTGCGGTGGTTCCTGGAGCAGGTCATGCAACAAACCAGGGGGGGTCTGGGGGGCGCAGCCCCCAAGAAGAGCCCGCCGCAGGCGCGAATTTTTTTGAGATCACGTGGTATTTTGACACTAAAACCGTAAAAAGAATGTCTCTTAACAATTAAATACAATAAAATTCGATTTATGCAAACTACACACAAATATTGATAGCCAGCTTTGATTTTTTTTTTTTTTTTTTTTTTTGCTTTGCTTTTTGTTTAGAACACGATCGTTCATTGTTATTTCTTTATTTAGTACTTTAGACTTGATAAGAATAGAAAAAAACTTCTAAAATAAAAAAGTCCTTGCTCAACAGCGAGATTGATTTTTTATCAGCTCAAAAAACAAGATCAACCAATGAATGTGTCTATTTTTTTTTATTTAGCTAATCATTTTACAGAAGTCTTTTTTATTATTTTTTTTTTCCCCAAAAGAAAAACATATAATAGTTTATAATTTTTCGTTTAATCGACTTTTCTAGTCCGCGGGATAAGCGCAAGCTCCGCGAGTGTAACGATATGGAGTACAATTCACACCTCCATCTCTACTAGTAAAAAAAATTGTACCCCTTGCTCTTTGATAAGCATCTGAGAAGGGTGTACAGATTTTTATTAACTCGATCACACAGTAAAGGACATCTGTACTTTACGTCAGAGTTTGTCTCTTTACCCTCCTTGCTTATCCCGCGGGCTAGAAATCTAAAATAAACTACTAATTTTTCTTTAATTATTTTAGACCAGATCGACCACAATTATTAAATATATTAGGTTCTAAATTTAGAACATTGGGTTAAGTCGCTTTAAAAGAATCTGATTCTTAGTTTTGCGTGCAAAGTATGGCCATATTCTTATATTTTTTTATTTACATTACTTGTATGTATAAGTTATAAATGTTACTGTACGTTATTTATTTGGAGTATTTGATTTTTAAAATTTGCTTCGTTGGCGCCGATCGCCTCGATGATTTTCATCGTTTTCATTCAGATTTTGGATCTTTCGCACTATGATTTCTTTCAGCCAATCAAAAATCTAAATGAACTTGCGCAGTGATTCTGCGCCGCCCATGCAGTTTTAGAAATCACATTTTTGTTGGTGTATTGAAACGTGTGTTAATTTTCTGTAAATGCTGCGTTTGCTACCCCTACCGTGCTTCTCGCTATAGCCATAGCTTCACCACGCAGTCTAGTCGATTGCATATTTTACCACCTCTACTTCTTTTCCCCTCTTTTTTTACAAAACATTATCTGCCGCGCGGTAGTTTTTGAAACATTATGAACTGAACAGTGGAAATATTTTAAACTAAAGAAAAATTAATATTCTGGAATAAATTACTACTCATGCATTGCATTAATTGCATATATGGACCGCACGCCACTGATAGGTATATATATATATATATATATATATATATATATATATATATATATATATATATATTGACGTTGTTGCGAAAAAAATGCGTAACTCGTATTTTGTCAGGCGAAGCAAAATGTGTAAGTCGTTCCCGAACGTTATGGAGATGGCGCTCGACTTACACATATTGCTTCGCGTGACAAAATACACACATTTTTTTCGCAACAACGTCAATATATATATATATATATATATATATATATATATATATATATATATATATATATATATATATATATATATATATATTATTTCCTAAATGGAAAATAGGTTTCATTATTGTTTTTATTTTTATTGTTATTTTAATGTCAAGTTTCAGTGATGAGCAAAGAGCAGGCTGCAACTCTATAGTGAACAGTTACAGCACAACTGGAGGTGCTGGCGCAATGGGCAGTAATAGTTCAGGAAATAATGATACAATATTTTCTGGATTATATGCTTTCCACATACCCACAAGCACATGGAATTTACTTTGTGAAGACTCAGCAGTCCCAACTTCTCTTGCTGCATGTGGAGTCACTTCACCTGTAGTACGCTCAAGAGTGGGGCATTCGATGCTCTTTCATCCTGTGAGTAGTTTATATTTGGTTTTCTTTTTTTGGAATAATTGTTACAGTGTAACTTCAATGAATTCATCCAAATGCTAACAACTATGATGCTCAATATTTTTGTTTCTTTATCGTCCTTTCTGTGTTGCTGGTTTTTCAATTTTTGCATAGTTAATAATAAAATATAATAAACAATTTCTGACAGGAAAACTGACTTGGAGTTCCACATTTTATAAACTTCCATTTGCGAAAATAGAAAATTAAAATATGATAAATTGTCAAATGTACAATTTGTGTTGACTCTTTAATGTGCTCCTCGCTTTGTACCAAAGCATTGATTTATTTTGCTGTGTTTCAGGAACAACGAGAGTTATTTGTATTTGCTGGCCAGCGTAACCGAGAGTATCTCAATGATTTCTTTGCTTTCAATGTGGATACACACCACGTGAGAGTTATTTGGGATGGTGGAGTCAGTTCTGTAGTGGGCAAAGGCAAAGATTGTTCTCCTAATGTTCCTGCAACTGGTTATACTCAGCGAGCTACTATAGATCCAAAATTGAATGAAATATATGTCCTCTCTGTGAGTTTGCAAATAATAGTGCTTCACTCTTTGAGTTACCTTTTGCAATGTTTTTACTGCAAAATTGTTCCCATAGGAGCAAGCCCCTTTACTTGCATGATGTTACTATACTAGATCTTTTTTATATTAATTAATAAATAAATGTGTGTGTGTGTGTCCTATTGATTGTTCGTGTTTACTGTTTCAGGGTCTAAGCAAAGAAAAGGAAAAGAGAGATGATAATGTCCAAAATTCATTCTGGGTGTATTATATAAAGCAAAATTACTGGTAAGTAAAATTAGTAGGGGTGGATAAAAGTATGGAATATTGACAATGAATTTGTGTTTAGGTCATGTATATATAGAAATGAGAATACAGGGGAACAGTACTGGGGTAAAATGCAATATATTGAACCATGCCCTAGATTTGCACACCAACTTGTTTATGATCCTCTGAACCAGGTAATTGTTTATTTATTTATTATTTTTTTTAAGATGGAGAAAAGAAATAAATAATAACAAAAGAAGGATGTTCACCAAGTTATTTTCTTTTTAGGTTCATTATTTGTTTGGAGGAAATCCTGGTAAACCAAGACCACCCAAACTAAGATTAGATGATTTTTGGAAACTTAAGCTGCGCCGTCCATCACAAAGTCAGTTACTGCAGCGGTGTCGCCTCATGATAAGAAGACATAGGTACATCATATTTTTATTGCAGTTATTAAACATTGATAATAATCAAATATAATATATTAGGCATGATGATTATGTTCATGTGGTTTACAGATTCAAAGAATTGGCTGCAGAAGACAGTCTCAATGCTCTAACCTATCTACAAACATCACTTTTTGACATTATTGATCACAGAGATGCAGAGCAAACAAGAGAAGTAAGTGCAGCTCCTATTTTTATTGTTATCATTTCATATTTTTCTTGTTGCATAGTTAAGAAATGTAGTAAATTAACAGTTGTGTTCTATTATTATTGACCAGGCCTAAATAAGTCACTAGTTTGATAGCTTACCTTTGCATAATAGCCAGAAGTTGTTCCCTGTTCCCCTGGTGTGTTACGATTAGGGTGTATATTTTATCATATTCCCATAGAGTTGAAACTGTATGTAAGGGTTAGCTGTAAGAGTGGGCCAGACATGTAGGCAGGTCTAAATCTTGTCCTTTCATACATGTATTATTACTATTTTTGGGTAAATTATGCCAGAACAATATCTATCAAATCTATGTATATTTGAGAAATTGGGAAATGGAAAATTGAGCTTTACCCACATTTCATTATATCTGCTTTGATATTGTACATTGATTAATTAATATACAATAGGCTGCTGCATCATCAGCAGCAGTGCGGGAACAAACACGTCCACCCACAACATGTGCCACAACACTTGCTGAGGAGACTGGCACGCAAGCAATGTGCTCCTCACTCTACCTGTCTGACCCCAATCTAATTCTAGCAAGTCGATCACAAAAACAATTAAACGCATCAGATACAAAAGCAGAATTTCAACATTCGCTGCATGGTTTATTTCTCTCCTGCTTAGTAAGAGAAAATGACACTTGCAGCCAGTGTTGAACGTTTGCTATGCGACTGCCCTGTGAGTTGTAATTTATGCTAATTATCCCTACCACATCTGATTTCGGTGACATTGACGGTGCTGATTTTGGTGGTGATTGACTTTGACAATCATGTGAAATCATCATATTATGCAATCATGCCTGCATATTATGTAAAAGCATGGATGATTAGGTGCCATAATTATGAAAAAACATTAAAAAAAAAAAAAAAAAAATGCAATATAATAATTATATTATGATAAAAGGGGGAAAAAATGTTGCGGTTATGTAATGATTAAAATTGACAATTAAATTTTGTCTGAGTATATCTAAAGACATAGAATCCTTTTCTCTCTACTCCAATCCATTTTTATTGTCAACACTCCCTTCTTCACATAAAGTGTCTGAAACTCACTGGCATGTTTTGTATGTTTTGTTGTATTACAGTTCCAGTTATTGGCTGCAGAACTATTCAGAGATCACAGTGACTGCGACATTGAAATTGAGGGAGGAGATGTGGGACCTTATCAAGGCCGTTCACAGCTATTTGATCAGCTCTCTGCGTTCTTCCCAGACACAATTACACAGCCTCGTACTAATCTAGTAGATCTGCTACCACTATAAACTTTGCTGTCATTATTCATCATGTTTTTATTTATATGCAAGTTTTTAAATATCAGACTTAATAATCATAAATCAACTAAAAATTAAAACAATGTTTTACTAAAATTTAATTAAAAATATATAGATACATTATACTAATGTAATAAGATTATTACTGTGAGATTTATCATCGTTATGTTGATGCCTAATTTTTATTTTGTAATTATTGTATTATTGTACAGTTTTGTTTTAAAAATTTCCCCTCATTGTTAAAAAGTGATTTGTTTTATTATTTGTATAGTTGAATGATAAACGAAGTATATATTAAAAATAAAACTGTGTAAAAGAATGATTGTTCATTTTTACTACGTTTATGCACTATAAAAGTTTGTGTGTGTGTGTGATTATTGATTAACATCCCATATTCCAATTCAATATCAGTAAAAAATTGTTATGACACACACACACACATAAAATTAAGAATTCAACAATAAAAATAAAACCATGCCTACATGAAAGCAGGTTGTTAATATATATATATATATATATATATATTTTTTTTTTACTTCAAACAAATGGAAAATATAGAAATATAATGTATTTTCACCACTTTTGTGTTTAGCATACAAACACATATTTTATTCCATCCCAACACAGCATATATATATATATATATATATATATATATATATATATATATATATATATATATATATATATATCGAGGGTGCTCCGCTATAATGTCCTAAGTCCATTTGACCTTGAAAAATATTTTTTGCTGCAAATGACCTGAAATGGATAAATCCAAAATTTGGGGTTGATCCGACGATTTTTTATTTTTCAAGGTCAAGTGGACTTAGGACATTATAGCGGAGCACCCTCGATATATATATATATATATATATATAAATTCAATACACATATTTGTGGTACATTGTACAATTGTAAGTTATGTAAAGAACAAAATCAAAGTATCAAAAAAATGTCAAAGAATAACATAACCTTCCTTTATAAATGCCTTTAACACATTACACAATTAGCATGAATGGATGCAACATAATGTGAAATGTAATATGCCTGCAACAATCAAAAAGGTATTTCAGTATTAAAAATACTTCACTTCACAACAATTTGTATAACAAAGCAAGCACCAATTGCTCTATAATTTATGAATGAATATAAACAATTTCTTATTACTTCTGCTCATGCAAATGTTGCACCACGGATATACTTAAAATTATAATGTTTGTAATTTTCTTTTTCTTTATACCCAATATCTTTATTGGGAAATGTCTGTAAAATAATTATTGTGGTACTGTACACCAATAGTTGCATTATTGACAAACTCCAATTTTTTTAAGCACTGCAAAAATAATAATGAATTCACTTCCTGTGTGCATTAATTGTACTCTTGTTTTGAAAGAAACAATTAGAATCTTCATCAACTATGCATTTGTAGTCTTGAGTAAAAGGCGATATTGTTCCCCAGATGGATCTAAAGTGAAAATAAATCAGTTGTAGAAATTTAATTCCAATGTCATATAGAAATAAATAGGTATTGCATATTATTATATTTAAAGAGTGTAATATAATATTCAAAAGTCCTCTATTTACTAAGTTTAGCATATTTCTATGATTTATTTCTCACCTTGTAAAATTTCAACTGAGAACATTGTTTCGTCTTTGAGGTTACACACCACCTCGTCAGTGAGTAAGACATGTATTCCTGCTGGTCCTTGCAAGTAAACATCAGCTACAGAGTGTGCAGACACTCCCATCAACTGAGCTAAACGGGCTACCATCTCGGAACACTGGAGTGAAGATAAATACAATGCATGGAAAACTGGAGCACCCTCTAGGCAAAGATAGAGAGTAAGTCGAGGTGCAATAGATCTGAAAAACAAAATAAACAAAAGTAGTGTTGTGTAGTGATGGTATGAAGCAGAAAAAAAAAAGAGATTTTATGTGTTTTGGTCATTATGCTCGGTTTCTCTCCGAGTCTGTAAGGATTGATGAAGGCATAACACACTCCATCTCTTGGAGTTTATTGCCGAAATATTTCCAATGTGTTAGTTTTATATGTATATATATATATATGTATATATATATATATATATATATATATATATATATATATATATATATATATATATATCACGCAGGATGTTTAGGACGTATCAGAGAATTTTTTTTTTCGTAAACTTTGAAGTTTTGAACGTCATATTGCAGCAACAAAAAGATTGAAAAATATTTCATGCCTATCATCTAAAAGCCTGTTTTGTTGGCAATGTATGAGCATAGTTTCAGATTTTTCATATTATTAATAAGCTCGCAAAAAATTAATTAGTAACTGAGAGTGCCTTTTTATCTCGGAATTTTCAGAGGTATGCCAACTTAAGGTGACATATCTACATTATCCATAATACAAAAAAATTCAAACTTATTTTTTATTGTGTATAAACATCCCTAGTACACGCTAAAAAAACGGAAAAAAATTGCAAAATTTTGCACTTGCCAAAAATTAGCAAAATCTAAAACTCAATATCAATATCTGTATCTTCGTCAGTCCTTACAGACTCCAAGAGAAAATATGAATGTGAGGCAAAACAAGCTACATCTCTTTTGGAGTTTATTTTAGTTTTATCTGTGCTAGCAAGATTTTTACCAAGCTATGGGACTCTCTTTACTATGATAAGGCTTTGCTGGTTTCTCCTATCCTTTCCTTTCAAATTTATCATACCCAACCTAAATGGTTTATTTTCCGTAATATCTTACTATAGTACCTAATTGATTAAAAAAATGTCAAATGGACAATTATGAAAATAATGGTATCAATATTTTACACTGAAATTGTGAGTTTCTAAATCAAAATTAATAGTTAATAAAGTAAAATACAATACTTCTAATCTACACAATACAGTTCTATACAGTACATTGAAAAAGGGAGATGGCAATAAATTTTAACAGCAACTCACTTAGAATGTAATGCATTGAAGAGACGTATGCCATCAGCAAGGCCACAAATTTGAATGAGATCTTCACGAGATAGTCTTAAAATATCGGCACCACAAAAACTATTGAATGTACGCAAGAAATGTCCAAATCTATGAGCTTGAAGCCACTGAGCTGTTTGAGAGGCTGTTGCTTCACTCGGAAGTGGTTCCATGTAATGCTGAAATAAAAATTTGTTTCCCTGTAGTTTAATAACAAACAGCATATGATAACATTATAGTTAAAATTGAAACTAAATATCCATTTGCATTTTGCCACATGATATTTTAATTGTTTTAGGATTATTATTATACTTCATTATACTCTGCATAAAAAATACATTAGCTACAGATGAAAATAACAAGTAAAGGAAATTTTTAATATTTGGGATGTAAGTACAAAATGTTTCTTTCCTTACAATGTGCGACATTTAGGATAAAAAGTCGCATTCAGTTAGCTTGAAGGTGAGTACAAAAACGATAAAATTAAAATATTAATTCTTTTCTCTCTTTCTCGTAGCATATTGTATGATGACCACTTGAAATATTTTAAAGAGGTTATTGCGTATAAAAATACTTACTGGAACCTCTTCGATGAATTCTGCATTATTGGAGTTGCTCCCTGGCTGCTGAGCTCCTTGACCAGGCAATGCTCCTGATGGAGTGGCTCCACAAGGGGAATTCTCTTCCTTGGTAAAGCTAGTTGGAGTGCCTCCTCCTCTCCTATAAAACAACAGCATTACACTCGTGCACAATTTTTTTTTTTTTTTTTTTTTTTTCAGCAGATAAATTTTTATAGACTATTTAATAAGGATCATTCTCTAACACTTACTGAGTTTCAGGAGGTGTAAATGCTCCAGAACCATTGAGTGCAGCAGCACCTGTTGTAGATGTACTCACTGGATACAAAATGCCAGTATCTGCAGGAATCTGCAACAAATAAACAACACTTTTATATTTTCATAATAAAGTTACTATTCAATTTAATATAATACGGAGAAACAATTATATTTTACAGAACATAAAAGCTTTACTAGCATATGGAGAGAAAAAAAAAGTATTATTTTAAAATCATTTATTAAATGAATTTATTTAAACTGTAAATGCATCAATGAACTAAAGAGTTTTTCCTGCATGTGCACAGAAATGTACTTACATCAGTCAACACAGTGCAGTCATATGATGGTTGGTATTTTTCTTGTTCTGCTACAGGCCGTTTCAAAATTTTTTCACGATCTTGCTTGTGTTTCCTATCTGCACCTTTAAGCTGTAAGTGTTGATGTATGAGTACATTTTGTTATTTCAAAGAAAACCTTTATTTTCAATTACCTTGAATACTTTAATTTGGCATACTGCAGCATGAAGTCGTCGCATACTTCCCTCATCAGTGGAATAAGTTTCAACTTGAATTCTAAAAGGTACCCCTTTCTCTCCTCCATGTTTTTTAGGCGTAAATTCTGTGCTAATGCAATTCACCTATACATAATGTCAGTACAGTATATTAATTAAAATGAAAATTTACACCTATTCAAATAAAAAAGTAACCACTTTTTTTTTAATTGATGCCTCCATGCCAAAAGAGAGCATCTACAATTTCCAGTTTTGCGATGAGTGGAGTGGACCATCTGCCGTGGATCATCTACAAATTTAGTGAATGACCGCTAGTCCAGTCACTGCTGTGTGGAAAGTGTAGATGCTCCACTCATCACAAAACTGGAAAGCATAGATGCTCTGTTGGCGCGGAGGCAGAGAAATGTAAATACAAAATAAATAGGTATATAGAGGGCTACGGGATATTTCGGTACAACTGCAATCTCCGCATATGCAATTTTGGAACATGTGTAATCTCTGCCACACCTACTAATAGCACACCTGTGCATATTAAGAGTATAAAGATGTTTCAAAAGAGGGGAGCGCGGAGAATGCATAGATGTTCCAAATTGCAACCATGGGGATTGCAGCAGTACCCAAATGCCTCGGAGCCCTCGATATATTAAAAAATTATACAAAAAATATAACAATTGACATGATTTAATACCTAATAGTAATAATAATAAAAATGAAATTTACCTTGATGTATACACCAACCTCTTTTGTTGGGTCCCATTGAAATTCTATGGCATTAAGTTGTGCTTGATCTTGTACCACATCCCATACACCATAAGAAAGAGGAATGTCAACTTCTACAATTCTATCACCTGGACGAGACTGTCTCCATGCAGCTAGCTTCTCTCTCTCCATGAATTGTAAACGTCTTTCATGGAAACATATTCTAATAACACTCTGGAAAATAAGCCATTATACAATTATTACTCATCAGAGAATCAATAAACCATTACAACTGCAGTCATTATGTGTGTGTGTGTGTGTGTGTGTGTGTGTGTGTGTATGTGTGTGTGTGTGTGTGTGTGTGTGTGTGTGTGTGTGTGTGTGTGTGTGTGTGTGTGCATGCGTGTGTGTGTGTGTGTGTTAGAAAATAAAAAATTAAATTAATAATAGAAAATAGATAATATATGAAAAAAACATTGCGGTTAATAATGCTATAATAGAAAAGGATAGAAAATAGTTTGAGAGAATTAGAGCACTATGTATTGAAAATTAATACCGAGCGAAAATCTCTAAGTTTGATAGTTTAGGGAGGGGATTTTAATCAATTCACTAGCATTTTGCTAGGACGTTTTATGAAAGTATTAAAAGTATAGGGTATTCCTCCCTAAGCTTGGTGCGGGTGAGCATACTGCATGTCATAAGGCTGCATGTTTATTGCAATTTAATTTATTACTTTGCAAAATTCGGAGTGGATATGGACGAAACGCGTACAGCAAAAGAGATTCGGATCGCGTATTGTTTATTGGTATGTATGGCTTGTATTTGCACAAAATACCCTATCCTTTTAATACTTTCATACAACGTCCTAGCAAAATGCTAGTGAATTGATTAAAATCCCCTCCCTAAACTTTCAAACTTAGAGATTTTTGCTCGGTCGGTATTAATTTTCAATACATAGTGTTCTAATTCTCTCAAACTATTTTCTATCCTTTTATATTATAGTAATAGAAAATAGAGATTAAAATTGAAATGAAAATTAATAAAATGTGAAGATTCTCTAATTTATATAATAGTTAATTGGGACTTGGGATCATATTGCAAAGGAGTATGTACTTTAGGGTGCTCTTTATTACCTATGCTTCAATTTTTATAGAAGGTGAGCTTAGGGGGTGGTTTTGGCCTGCATTTGATAGTGCAGTGGTGTAAGAAACATACTCCGGCACTTTGAGCACCTCACCGTCACCGACCTCACTCTCAAGCCAAGGACAGTTGTAAAGCGTCAAATTTGAACCACTGCAATAAATGCAAGCCTGAACCACACCCTAAACTCACCCTATATAATAATTTGAACATGCACGAAAACAATAATTTACCTTTAATATTTTTCCTCTATATGCTGATAGGTCTCCTAATTTTTTTAGTTTAATTTCATATGATTGTCCCTGATTAAGATATGTCAAAGTTTCTTCATTAATTTTGGTGGCAATGGAAGTTGCTGCTGCAAGGACATATTGAAATCTAGAAAAAAGAGAAAACAAATTAGAACCAATGTAACAGTACCCCCCCCCCTTTCCATAGAGAACAATGTAAATTAAATTTGCATACAAGTTACATCAAATAAATGTAAAAAAAAAAAAAAAAAAAAAGACAATACCTGTAATCTTCGCCAATGTCTGAATCATTTAGCTTGTCCAGTCTCTGGTAGCGGTCAAGTCCTCCTCCATCATTGAGACCACTTGTGGAGCCACTGTTCATATGATGTCCATTTCCAGGACCACACTGGAAAGCAAATTGGGAAGCAAATATTAAAGTTTTTAAAGTATTAAAATATTAAGTACCTACAAAACTTTAATTTTACTCTACACACTGTACTGTTTTGGTGCCGCTATTATATCTGATGTATAATTTACTTTGGAAAAAAAAAAAAAAAAAAAAAAAAAAAAAAAAAAAAAAAAGCCTGCAAATGACTTGGAATTGAAAAATCCAAAATATGAGGTCTAAGTGACAATTTTTTTTCAAGTTCAAATGGACATTAGGCATTATAGCGGCACTACTTTTTATTTATCTCACCTAACCACAATGATTTCAGTTTTCAATTTAATATCTATATTTATTAAATTATAATTAATTATAATTAAATTAATTATTAATTAATTATTATTAATTATAATTAATTATAATTAAATATCTATATTTATATGAGAATATTTGAATATAAGAATTTGAAATTTAATTTGAGAGATAAAGTTGGTTGTGATAATGATAATACTGTAAAAAAGGACAACTTTTACACAGCACTTTGTGTTAAAATTTGCACATGTATTAGCAATATTACAAGTAAAAAAAAAAATTAATTAAAAAAAAAATCCCTATATATAGACCTATATATAGGCCTATATTATCTTCTTTTTTTATTTTATTATTATTATTATTATTTTTTTTTTTATTTAATGATAAATTGAAAGAAAATGATAGGAGAAAACCAGCAAGGGCCTTACCATAGTGAAGAGAGTCCCATAGTTCGGTGAAAATCTTGCTAGCACAGATACAAGACTCTGAGTCTGTAAGGACTGATGAAGGCATAACACGCTCCATATCTCTCTTGAAGTCGATTGCCAAAATATTTCCAATGTGTTAGTTATTTTATATTTGTGCTAGCAAGATTTTCACCGAACTATGGGACTCTCTTCACTATGGTAAGGCCCTTGCTGGTTTTCTCCTATCCTTTTCTTTCAATTTATAATATTTTAAGATTTTTTAATTTTTTTTTATTTAAATATACAATTTAATCTGCTACATTAAATTGCATGACAATTGCGTTGAAGCATCTCAACTCACCCCTGACGTATGTTCATTTGCTTGCATGTGGTTAGGTTGACGTCCTTCCCCAGGAGGACTGTGATACCCAGAGTGTTGCTCCCCAGTGCCATGGTGTTGCTGGTGGTGATGAGCGTGATGGTGAGTGTGGTGATGCAGCAAATGGTGCAATGTAGTAGGAGAATCTTCACCTCCGTTGCCACCCACACTTTCCATTTCAGTGTTTGGAGAGGATTGCTGGATACCGCTGTATCAATAAACATAATTTTATATTAATAATAAACATAAGTTATTTTATTGCAGTAATAAGCTTACGTATTATCAGTCTGCGAAGTTGGGGATGGAGCTTCTTGTTTGAACACAGTTAGTGATGGTAGAGCAAGCAAAGCTTCACTGTAACAAAAACACAAATTATATTCACACAATTAACAACTTGTATAATGTAACAAGTGAGCACATATTAATCCCACCTAAAATGACTTAACTGCAGGATAATTAAGTAGAAATAAAATTATTTGATATTTCTCTTTAATGCAAATGATTAATGTGCCAAACAGCGCATTATTCCTAATAAAGAATAAAGAAATAAATCCCAGGCGCTAGGGAACTGACCTCATGTTATATGAAGCAGTGCTGAGATCTTCTCCCAGTCCAGAGAGACTGCCATCCAAGTCTGCTGCTAAATTGTCATCAATGTCGTGCCAAGAGCTCATCCTCCCTGCAGCCCCTGATGCATAATATATATGGGTAAGATAAGGTATTTAAATTTTTGTTAGAAAAATCACAGAAAGCGAATACAAAATTTACTAGGAAAAATATGCAAACACACACATACACAAAAATAGAAGAAGGATAATGAAGGAAGAAAAATGACATTGAAATAAATTATATTTAAACAAAAAAGGGAGGATTAATAAAAGTTATGTATAACAAGATTACTTAAAAATGCAAATAGATATGAAAGAAAATAAAACAATGAAGCATAATGTGAAAAAAATCCTTCAAAAGCGCATGCACAAATAACAATTAATATATATATAATTATATATATATATGTGTGTGTGTGTGTGTGTGTATGTATGTGTATATATATATATATATATATATATATATATATATATATATATATATATATATATATAATTATATATATATATGAAGAATGTCATGCATGTAGAGAAACAAAAATCTTTTGTATTTAATTTGATTTTTTTCAATGTGTATTATAATAAAAGGTATATTAAGCACTTTAAAACCAGCTTAGCAACAGTAAAACTTTCTTTTTCCTAGCTTTGTTCAACTATTTGTCTACTACAAAACATATATAATATCCATACACAAAACTCTATTCGCACATTTTCATTTCTATGAAAACACACATTTTTAATTTTTGTATATTTTTTCAGCTGCAAAATTTTAATGCTAAAACTACTATATCGTTTTATTAGCAATAACATAAAAAGAACTGAAATTAACAAGAGTCACTATAGTTATCATTTTAGTTATAATCGCACTAAATAATAGCCTAAATAAACTTTAAAAATTCTTTCCCTTTTTGCAGGTTATTAAATTGAGACAATACATATTATATAATTTTAAAACTTATAGGAAAAAATCCATCCTCGTCAAGATATAAAATTATTAATAATTGACTCTATTGAACCTAATTTACTCACATATATAAGATGATAATAAATAGATTTAAAAAAAAATATATATATTATATAAAAAAAAAAAAAATGAAACTGATGAAACCTCGTTCAAACTTTTTTCTTCATTCTCGTTCAGTTTTGCCATTTTTTTTTCTTATTATTATGAGCTCTTATTACACCATTATCTTTTTAGCCATGATATGGATATTGCTTATCTTAAAAAATAATAATAATATTACGTCTATTGCGTTGTCCATACATAATTAGTTTTTTTTTTTTTTTTTTTTTTTTTTTTTTTTTTTTTTTTTTTTTTTTTTTTTTTTTTTATAGATAATATTTAGGTATAGAGTACGTTGATTTCTGTGCAGCGTGGGATTATTTCGCCATGCACTGCAGCAGTTATATGGTAGCCGTGCTTAGACTATCACCGAGCTTCACCCTGACGTTGCGCTGTGGGTAGCCACCACCTCACGCTGCCTTAAGATAACACACAAGCTCCTTGTCATACCTGCCTGTGGTGAAATTTATATTTTAAGCGCGACACATTAGGAGGAAAAAAAATTAAACCAGCTAGGTTTACGCATGAAAATAGTATCACAGTAAAAATACCTCCTTTACACGAACACACACACACACACACACACACACACACACACACACACACACACACACACACACACACACACACACAATAATTGTGTGTGCGTTTAATATATAACTGCAATAAATAATTTTGATATAGATAATTTTAAAAAAATCGTAGTTTTTTTTTGTATTTATTTATTTATTTATTATTTTTTTAGTTGTGCGATTTAAAATTAACCAAATTAGAAAATTAGTGAAGAAAGAAAAATATTTTCAAGCCATATGTTCCCTGGAGCTATAATGTTGATGTGCTCATACTTTGGAGGGCGAGGTTGAAAAAGTGTAATATGTCGATAGCACCAGAGAACTGGACAAGTGGCGCCTTGATGCTGTGGAATGCAGACTTTCTTTATTTTGATGCATCAAGAAAGAAAACTATAGACTCGATTCTAACAAATATAAAAACGGTCTTAAATTTTAATGTATAATGCGCATTGTGTACCAATCTATACCTCTATAGCTTTCGTCTGACGTCACCGTCACATTGATAGATAAACAAGCCATTTAAGAACAACAACAATTCCTTATAACTTGAGTGTCGGAAAAAAAGCAACCTAAAAAATAATAAAATATATATATAAATAATAATAATATAATAATAATAAAAAAGGAAAAATCTTAATATTATATAGAAACCGCACTATTACCATTTTAAGAATCAAACGCAAAAAGTGCATGATAAAAATTCAACAGTTAAATTTCAATAGAAGATTTGCTGGCAACACTTCAAAGATGAAGTATGAGATCACTTGCAGCTTGCTTGAGGGCAAAGGCTGATACACTCGAGGATACTATAAGGACGACCTTTGAGCTCATATAAATATACAAGAATTAAAACCAACGTTCGAAATCCACTTGCTTAGCTTTGTCACCAGTATTGTTTGTTTACACTGCATCTGACGTTGCATATGCTTTGCAGTTCTTTGCAAAAGCTCTTATCTTCTCAATGAAAACGATGCAAAATCTCAAGGGTGCTAAAAAAAATATGAATATTCACCTTTTATCGCAACCATTGTATAATTATTTCAAACTTTTTGTGCTTAGCAAAGCGGAAAAACATTTATTTGCAAATAACCACCACCAGCAACACGTTTCCCAAACACGAAAATGTAGACTCATCATCTTACCTTGTTCTTGGTCCCGCCTAGAGGATCTAAAACGCGTCACGGAGCGAGGTGTAAGTGGTGGGCGACAATCTAATTGCACATTGCTCGCGTGATGCAGTGAAGCACTGTGACTTGCACTCAAGGGTCGCGCAGAATCTTGTAATTGTTGTAATGCGATAGCTCCTTCTAATTGTCCAGGCAAAGATTTCACTTCCAAGCTTTCAAGATCGTCCCATATCTTTCGCTTGCGTCCTGCGGAGGACTGAGTTTGTCCAGGCGGGAGTCCTGATTGCGGCACGGTCGGTTCCAGCGGTGTCACGTGACTCACGTCCTCGTCACTATGGTGGTGCTGACTCTGAAGACGATAACGAAGAGCTTGTCGCAGCTCATTGGACCATGGAAAGATCTCTGCAGCGTCATCAGACGAGCCGCTTGATCCGGCAGGACTCAGTGATACAGCCCACGTGGGAGCTTTGGCAGGACGCGAGGGTCCTTGAGCGGGTGGAGGGCATGCCTCGGGCTGTGCAAACTGTGGCTGGTGCGTACGGTGGTAATGTAAATCCATCATAGCTGCCATTTCGCCTATCATTAATTCCATGGCTGCTTATAATTGCAGCACAGCACACAAAACAATTATAGTTCAATTTGAACGATATGCACAAAAATGTATTTTAGAGTATCAGCTACGATAAAGCATGGTTATGTGTGTACACTTTGTCAGGTAGGCTGGCTGCACCTCGATGGCAGCCGCCCCCGCTTCCCACTGTCCCACCTCCTCCTCCTCCTCCTCCCCCGCGCTTCCTAGTACCTCCGCCGCCTCCGCCCCTGCTGCGTCTCTGATTACTTCGACCTCCGCGGCTACTGCAAGCAGCTAATAGCAAAACTTCTTGGCCCGCCAAAGGATTATTGTGATAGCGAGACCAACAGCTTAATTCCCTCAGCAAAACCATGAGGTTCTTTACACACTGATACTTTGTTTCTTCTCCTGCTTTCAACGAAATTGCAGGAGAAAAATTCGTACGTACAGTACGAAATTAAATAAGTTTTTATTAATTTATTATTTTACGGTGGAAAACCACCTAAGTTTTAAAAACAAATCACAAACTGGCTTAAATTGTGCTTCTTTTTTTTAATAAACAATAATTTTAAATGTTGTTAAATTACACTTTTGGCAAAATATTCATGATTTCACTAGTCATTTATGCACACTAGTTAATGAGGAGGCGCTCCGGCCGAACTGCAGTCCATTGTCACACAACACGAGGTGCTAGTAAGTTGCATGCACACGTCACATAAACACTGTCAAGTTTTATGCAATACAAGAAGTCATAGAGCCCAGCACGTGCCAACGTTCACCTGCTTTCTGCAACACAAAAATACGCAACTAATCAATGCAATGCAACTTCAAAGAAATATCACCCTCTTCATTGAGATGAGATTTTTTCATCACATAACTTCCTCTCAAATATTTCCCTAAACTTTATTTATTTTATTACAAATTCAAACATTCTGTGTAATGAGACTTATGGTGCGCTCATTTTTCTGCGGTAATATTATATATATAAGCTCTATATAGTTTAAAAATAATTTAATCACCGACTGATAAAAAAAAAAGTTGGCTACAGCCACCGCTACACATATGGAAAACGTTTTTTTCCTTTTCCAATCTTTACTTCGATTGAAATTCTAAAAAGTTGAAGAATAAGATTCAGGAGGTGGTATAGTATTATATTTTACACGTATTTTAGCACTTTTTTTTATCACTTTTTCCATACAATTACACACTAAATTATTAAAATTATCATACACAGGCTTAGCTTTGAGTGGTCTGCCTTGATAATGAAGCAACAGCATACTGAGAATGAACTGCGCATCTTGTGATAAGACAAACATGAGGGGGGTGGGTGGGAGAGATCACTCGTCAAAATATGGGGGACTGGCGCTGGGCACCATTAATATGTCTAGAATAATACATAACTGTCAAAACTATCGTTTTCAATTTACCTTTTCAATCACTCTAATTTACATTCAAGATTATATATATATATATATATATATATATATATATATATATATATATAACAAATCAAAAACAGAAAACAACAATTTATATAACACTTTGTTTAATTTCTTTGTTGGACCTTTGTTGGAGGAATGTGTACCACGCACTGATCTAACTCCAAACAAATAGATAATTGTAAGTTTTATTTGGGTACAAAAATTATGAACTACCTATTTATAAAGTGGAAATATGTTAACGTCAAAGTAATATTTTCAAACCAATGTATATAAGAAGAAGTAAAAGTTTATCAGAGCCTGTCAACTTATTTATCTAGTGAGTGACGTCGAACTGATTTCTACGAGCCCTGCTAAACAAGTGAGTACATGTGGAGAATAGAAGTGACGTCACAAAAATACTTACAAACATAATAATTACACGCGTGTACATATCTAATCTCTTCAAACTCAAAAAGGACTTCTTGTAAAATGCATATTTAAATTGATTATTTGCATTAAGAAGTTCTTCCCGATTTATAGAAAGAAAAAAAATCCTAATTAAAATTACATTTTTTTTTCCAGTTGATATAAAAAATACATTATTCTTAAACGTACAGTTAATTCCAGTATTTATTTGTATTATTTAGACAAGTTGCAATACTTTTGAAACCTCTTCAAATTATCAAATCCAACACATCATGTATAATGTAAATAATAACCTACAAAAAGCTGTGCTCCCCCCTCCCCCTATTATAGCAATTAGTTTAACAATTAACATCGCATACTATTAAATGAAAAAAAATAATAATAAATAAATAAATTAACAACAAAACCTAATTTTTGTACGAGATGAGAGACTAAGTTATCTTTACCATAGATAACGTAGGTATATTTTGATAAATATAATTGATTATATTGATGTGATGTATCCCCACAGTTTTTTGAAGAACGTCTTATATATTTTGTGATAGTAATATACGAGATTTGATAAGAACAGAGATCAGAGGTCATCCACCCGCACGCGACACTCGCTATATAACGTTCTTCATTGCCTGAGTGTAAAAACAAACTTAAATATACTCTACTGTATAGTGTCACATCATAACGTCATGTATACTGAATAATTAATATACGCCTACCAATAACTCATCACTAATTAGTAATTACCCTACCTATATAGTAACTTAAGCTAACACAATGTTTACACTCTTACATATTCTACCTCATTCCAAACTCATTATACTCAATCTATATAATACGACATTTTTATTACTTATACACATACACATATACATTTTTTTTGTATTATTAATGTGACTAATGAAGCAATTATATGGTTCTTGAATAAACACATTTCAAATTATAAGGATTAAGAAACTGAAGCATGAAAAGAGTTTGATCATTATTTATTGGCTATATAGAAAAAAAAAAAAAAAAAAAAAAAAAAAAGAAAGAAAGAAAGAAAGAAAGAAAGAAAGAAAGAAAGAAAGAAAGAAAGAAAGAAAGAAAGAAAGAAAGAAAGAAAGAAAGAAAGAAAGAAAGAAAGAAAGAAAGAAAGAAAAGAAAAAGCAAATATAAAATAAAAGGTAACAAATAATGCACTTACGATTCATTATTGTACTATTGTAAATATTTCATATAAAATCAATGTTTATTATTTTATTATTACTTCATCAAAAAGAAGAAGAAGAAAAAAAATATATATATATTAGCCGATTTCGGTGGCATTGAATATCAATTAACAGATATAAATTGGAGTGACATTCATTATATCAAAACATTGAAAACTTAAAAGATTTATTTTACTTTTACCTTATCAAGAAGTGTGTTATATAATCATGACACGGCTTCTAGAACTCTGTCCAGGTTATTGCGTGATGCCATAAACATTATTTGTAACTATACAGTACGCCAATTTTTTCCCCTATCTGCTAAGTATTAGTACAAATATAATAATATGCTTTTTAATATAAAATCTATTTGGTATAATACCTGATTTGGGATATTCATATTCATGCAATTTATAATAATATTTTGCTTCAAAACTCGTAAAACTTACTGAGAGCACACGAAATGCTTTGATTTACAGTACTTTTCAGTCTATTTCAAATATATGTATAAGGAAATGCTTATAAATTTTAAAAATAATTATAAATCTGCGAGGTACAGTACTGTAATTTTTTTTTTTTACTAGAAACTGGATTTTCAGGTAATAATATGGCGCTTAAGCCTACAAAAATCGTATGTTCAATGCCTGCACCACAAAGGTACCGTGCGTTCTACTTGTAGATTCACGCAATACCCTGAGAGTTCGTTCGTTTTTTTTTTTTTTTTTTTTTTTTTTTCATCTTTTTTTTTTATGAATATTTAGATTATTGACCAAAATACCAACCGTTGCACCGTTTTACCTAAACATCCGGTTTCTAGTTAGTATTTTTCTAACCTAAAAATTAATTTAAAAAAAAAAAAAGTTTTATTGCTATTACTATAAACTGTAATATTTTATTTGTGAAGATGATAAAGATCATCATTCATCAGTAGTATCACAAATAAAATAATATTAAGAAGAAGAAAAAAAAACATATTTTTGAATTTCTTTCAAGTTAATTTTGAGTTATAGAATAATACTTTTGAACACGTTAATTAAAAAAAATATATATATATATATATTTGAAAACAAGTTTAAAAATTAAGGTGATAGAATTTGGCTTCTACAGATATTAGAATATCTTTTAAAATTGACGTAAAAAGGCAATGAATAACAACTTTTTGTTATTTGTTTTTTTTTTTGTCAATTTTAAACGTTTTTATAATTTTAAATTAATAGATTTTTTTTTTAAAAAAAGTGAATTTTCCTGTAATTTTAAATTCCCTGACAATTTCAGGTTTTCCCAGATGGTATACAACCTATTACGAAATTAAATAGTGCTGCAATAACATATAATGCTTACAAATATATTATTTTTCAAGATATTAGATAATATTTTTGTTCAAATCATACTTTCGTACATAATAAATTACATGTTCGAACCAAACTAACCATTATTATTACTATTTATTTAATTGATAGCGTTGGAATAGAAAGGTCAATTAGAGGGTTTATCCCCTCCACGTATTTTCTCACAAAATACCTTAAAGGAATAGACCGGAGAAAAACATAAGCACTTATATCACAAAACACTTGATGGGATTTACAAAAATAACGTAAGTTTGTCTCAAAACCCAACTGTAGCCCCGTAGCAGAGATTTGAAAATTCGATTTATGCAACCCGCACAACATTTTCATACTAATTTTTGCATGTTTCTGACGTCATAAACATGAATTTTCACGCAAATTGCATACTTTACAGTTTTTTCACGCTCTCTCGTGGGGCTACATTAACATTCTGGTAAAAAATTGTCATCAGTTTTGCAGATCCCATTTTGTGTTTATTCATTAAAAAGCACATGTTGTTTTATGCGTTCTATGGCTTTAAAATCGACTGTAACAACTTTTCAATTACAAATATTTATTATTTACAAACATGATGAATTTGAACATTAAATATGACGTGGATCAAAAATTATGTATATATGTGTGTGTATATATATATATATATATATATATATGTTCACATAGGGTGTTTATTTAAATTTTTACTATTTTAGAGGCTGATTTCACTATGAAATTTTTTTACAATTCCAACTTGTTATATATCAAATTAAAGCACAAATTTTGACATTTTTAAAAATGTTCGCAAAAAAGAGTTACGTTAAGTGGTTTTCATTTTAATCAGTAAGTGACGTAAGAGTTCATTTTTGAAGAAAAAAAACTCTCGATTGCGCCAGATTTCAATGTAAATAAAGGCTGGATTGGCGGAAATGGACCCACAGATTGGGCACCGAGATCACTAGACCTCACCCCACCTGATTTTTTCTTGTGGGACGTTAAAGACAAAGTGTTTAAGACTCCCGATTACTGATTACGAATTACTGATGCTATCGAGTCCATCACGGCTAAAAATGCTCCGCAACGCGTGTTGCTCGAACTGCAGTTTCGACTTTACAACTGCCAGGCAAATGGTTCCCACATGGAGAAACCTTAATGTCATTTGTTCCGTTTTTTATTTTTTTAGGAAAACGCTGTTTGCTAACGTCTGTTTTTCGAAAAAATCGCCTTTCGTACTGTTTTGCAACTTTTGCATCTAGTCAAAAGAAAAATCAACAAATTATTTTTAAAAACAGAAAAGAAAATGTCAAAACTTAAGCTTTAATTTGATGTATAATAAGTCTAATTTGTCAATAAACTTCATATTAAAAACGCTTCTGAAAAAGTAAAAATTTAAATAAACACCCTATATATATATATATAAATTAATTAACATACCACACGCTTGTTATCTACTGTATATTTATTAATTCACATTGCGTAAAAACGCGACCCCCAAGAATAATAATAATAAAAAAAAAAAAAAAGATTTCGTAATTTATATAACGTAAATTATTTATAAACCTGTTCACCTTAACGTTGGACACGTATACACAGCAGCAAAATGATCATATAGAGTGAGAGCTCAATTTTGGCAATATCCAATATTTGCAAACTTTCACTCGTAATGTGTTCACGCGCGCCTGAACGAAACCTGGAGAGGTAACTCAAATCCTGGGTTTCTACAAGGTACACCTACCTCAACATGGGTTGCAGTGTGCAAGGGCTAGGAAGCGGAAACTTCGATAATAGCAGACGCTTTGGCGCTTAGTCATTTAGCTCGCGGAAATGAAAACTATTTTTACTCACATAAATACTTCTAAAATATTGTGCATAAACATTTTTTTAAATGATATATTCAACAAAAGCCTTACCTTTTTTGCATAAAAAATTGTCTAAAAATTTATTACAAAATAAAATGTATAATAATTATGTAAACAAAGAATTTATTTATTTTATTTTTTGGGAGCAAGTAAACACGAAAATTTTCTTTTGTGTTTGAAATTTGAACAACATATTATTTGTCAGTAAGAGTAGCAGCAGTGGGTCTAGTGACGTGTGTTAGAGGTTAAGTTGGCTGCAGACTATCAGGCGAACAACACGTGATTACTGACGTCATACTTAGTGAGCTACATTTTACATTATTATTTACACACAATGATATTACCCGCACCGTTCGACAACTAATAATCAACGTTGAAAATTTATGTAAGAAATAATAATAATAATAACGATTTTTAAAAAATATATATACTTTACATTACTTTTTTTTCAAAAAAAAAAAAAAAAATTTGATTTAATTTCTTAAATTTAAACTTATATACAGGTAGATACTGTTTTCTATAGGGTTATTTCGCAATGTGTCGCATATATGTACAGTATATTTGCAATTAGCATTACTTGTTCTGGTAAGCATTTTATGATCAAGTAAATAAAAATAACGAATTTAGCACCAAAAATGTCAAATTAATATTCAATTTCAAGTAAAAGTTTCAGATGCAGGTAAGACATGACAATCACCAGAATTTATTAAACAATTTATTACACAAATAAAATGCAACAATTTAAACGCAATAGAAAAATATAAAGAAAAGTTGCACTATATTTATTGACATAAATAATATGTTATAATATACATGATTAAAAAATCTCGTAAAAAGAGTGATTTGATTATAATATAGAATTTGACGTTGTATATAAGACTCACCAACAGGAAAATTTGAAACTTGAAATGAAGACCACAAGATAAATGTGCATGAGGACTAGCAAGACACATACACAACTTGCTTGATTGCTCGCTAACTCGCGACTCTCATCAGTTCATGGTTTACTGCTCTGCACAACCACCTGTAGATTTAACTTGCCGCCTCAAGGTGTCCCTCATCTAAAAACCTTTCCCTCATTGGCTCCTTTCACCAAACTTATATTTTCTTACTGGTTAATTAATATCTATAGGTGGCACCACAGTATACCTGTTTACCTACTTTTTCCAAAAGTTCTGAGTCATTCGATGGTCCTTAAAACATTTTTTTGTGTATTAAATTATTATACATAATTACAATAATTAAATTATAGTTTTTTTAAAAAATATTTAAAAAAGAAAAGAAAATTAAACAATTTTTAAATTTGCCTAGAAGATTACTATTTTGCAAACATAGATTACCCGTATATTTTTTTATAAGGAAATATTAAGTAACACAAAGTTATATTAATGATCAAATTTTTATAATTCAAATAATTTAGAAACGAAAGCACATCTCGTCATTTTTTCCTTCTTATTTTTCTCCATTCGTTCGTTCGTTCGTGCTTTTTTTTTTTTTTTTTTTTTTTTTTTTTTTTTTTTTTTTTTTTTTTTTTCTCCCATTAATTATATGCAATTCCGCTTACTTTCAGCTCCGTGTACATAAACTATAGCCTAAAGTCACTTTCAGGGACTCTAACCTCTATTTAAATTAATAATAATAAAACCGTATAGAAAATATTCGAATTCTGTTCAGATAAGATACTTGAGTTTTTAGTCTGTAAGAGAAACGAGATGTTCCATATAATAGTTAAATATCTATTAAGAGTGCAGTTTGAAGCCAGCTATACTAAAACCATTAAAATGAAAGGCAATTATTCAAATATTAAGAAATTAATGGTCATGTCTATAGACATGTCTACACACTACTTTTATTATGATTATTTATTGGCTTAGTTCATTTGTTATTATGGTCGTATTCAATAATTTTCAATCAATCAATTTTGAACAATCACAAAGTACACGCGAATCTCGTTTCAAAAGAATACAGTATAATAACAATAAAATCCACTCGCATGCGTTTTTTCCCCCTTCATACAATAGTAGGCTTGCAAAAAAAGAGGGTTGAGTAAGAAAATAAACAAACGCAGAGCCCAACAATATTAACAGAGGTAGCAGATGACTTTGTGTTCCTTTGTGCACCTTCAAATGAGTAAGCTCTGCCCAAAGAGACTATATATTATAGACGAATTATAGACTCTATAAAATAACTATATGGCACTATGCCCACCTTTCATCTGATGACGATGGCTATATCAAACAATAGGACAAGATGAAAAGACATCAATACACCGTGCAAAGCATAATACGCGTATACGATACTTGATTGCATTTATAGTGTTGGTGAAAAAATGATTGTAAATAATAAAATGATCAAAAAAATTGGTGAACGATAGAAATGAAATACGAATCAGTAAAATGTTTATAACGAAGTAGATTAGTTCGAAGTCTTTTAAAATGAAAATGGTTGTAGGTAAATAAATCAGTATGCTTTCTAGTTTATAATTGATAATAATGCATCCGATAGAGTGTAAATTTGAATACACACTTTGATGAACCAACAACAACAAAAAAATTCTCCAAAGATTCATGAGCGGTGACTGACCTCTGGGTCGACACAGCATCTCGTGGTTTTTCCCGGCTTGTAACAACACCGCTACACGTATGTACATTATATACATACAATACAAACGTACGTTTACTTCTTTAGCATATATAAAAAATTAATATCGCGTAAATAATAATAATAATAAATTATTTGCTAATAAATATACATACAGAAATAAATCCAGTAATATACATTTTTTTTTTTGAATTAGTAACTTTATACATGTTTATTTGAATGTGAGAGTATATTAGATTTCTCAAAAAAAGGGTCTAATATGAGAGAGAGAGAGAGAGAGAAATTCGATTATTGTATAACAGTTTCTTACATGCCAGTTTTAAAGTGTGTGTTTTATTGTTATTTTCTTAGTATTATTTGCTGTTTCATTAGTTATTATTTTGTTTTTGGATTAAAAACTTCATTGATGTCTTTAATCCATCAAAATAATAACTAATGTAATAGCAAATAATACTAAGAAAATAATAATAAAACACACACTTTAAAACTGGCATGTAAGAAACTGTTATATAATAATCGAATTTCTCTCTCTCTCTCTCTAGCTCTCTCTCTTATTAGACTCTTTTTTTTGAGAAATCTAAAACTGGCAAGTTCTTCGTCATAAAAATTAAACATTCAATTACTAAAACTTCAATTCTCATAAAAAAAGCAAAATTGACGTCAGAAAAAGAAGAGTTGTTTATAAAACAGCCATTAAGTATCAAGTTAATATTATAAAATAATACAATTTCTACTAAACACTAAACTGTATAAAAATGCCTATAAATTAAAATACCAACTGTATATGAACACGAAGGCATGACTTTTCCTCCACGTACACAGAAGGCTAGTATAATAATTATTTTCATAATTACATTAATGCTGTTCGTAAACCCTGTTCTCTTGCACCAAAAAATGCGCATTCCATTTGAATAACCATAGGCGATTGTCATTTTTGGTGCAGAGAACAGGGTTTACGAACAGCATTATTATTATAATACATAAAGTTGGAATGTAACACTTCAACTTTTTACAACAAATTTAATAGAAATAACCACAAATTGCTAGAAATTATTTTTATTTGTGTATAATATCTGGGTTATACAGTATATTGATTGAAGCAACGTTTAAACAACTTTTTGTACACATTATATAATGAGCCACGGCTAAAATAAACAAAAAATGCTATGCTGCAGTTTAAGATTATGAATATCATTTCCATTTTCTTTTATCCTATTTGTTTTGATATATATAATATATAATTAAAGTAATAAGTATACTTAAAACATTTTTGCATATTACAATAATAAAGATCAGGTGATTCTTATTAAATCAAACAGGTGGTCATGCCATTTAAAAATCAGGTGATTTTGCAGGTGTCCTTTTTGATTTTTTTCTTCCTTCTCTATCATTGCTGTAGTGGTGAACATATTATTATAATTCATTTCTTTCTTTCTCCTGATTATGGCTACCATAAGAAATAATGTAGAGGGAGCCCGAGAATTGCTCCAGGCTCTCATCTCCTGACACAAAGATTGCTTCACTCTCCGAGGTAGGCACCAATCTGGCTGGCAAGACCAGCAATTAAGAAAACAAGTTTACTGGGGGAAACCCGCAAACTTTGTGCGGACGGCACTACACTTGTATTATACTATAAACACGCTATAGACCCGCCCAAAGGTCCACAGCATACAGAACATAAGCAAAAGGTCCAGGGGCAGGTAATTTAAGTGAAGTGTATACGCAATGCTGTAAAACAGTTGGTAACAGAGATTTCGAAAAGGTCATTTGGTAACCTAAGGCCATTTAACGTCCTAACTTTTATTATTATTATTATTATTTTTAAAGCTCACGCCACTCGAAATCTAGCGAAACACTACACAGAATACAGGTTGGGATTTTTTATGCATATTAATAAACCATGATGCTCCCAAAAGTATCGCATGATAATTTATATATATAAAAAAGGATTTATATTCATTTATATATAATGTCTTTGGTCATTTCTGGAAATTCCCCGAATAAAAACTTCATGATTACATATATCATCAAATAAGGAGAGTTCGAATCTCAAGGCAGTTAGTTCATTAAATATGTGTCAATATAATTTAATGCTATTTATACAATCGATAATATTATACATAATTATATATAATATTATATATATAATATATATATAACACTATAGTGATAACGTTATATGTATATTGTGGATAATCAAAATTATAAAACACTCTGACAAGTGATTATATATTGTTAAAAAATAGTCAGAGGACCATGTATGGGCATGTACCTGTTTTGGCCTCTTAATAAAAATCAATTATTATTATTACATAACAACCGCAAACTTTGTATGTATAGTAGAGAAAAACAAAAGTATTTAAAAATATTCACTGAACTTAAGTATATTAATTATAATTATTAACCATATTCAAGAAATTTTCATCAAGGGTACTTTTGCTACTCTTATGTCAAAGTGATTTATTTTCTTCAGTTGATTTATACTTGTTTAAAAGCTTATTGTTCAATATTTTTTATGTGCTGCAATGGGGAAAAAAATCAGCTTATTTTACGTGCTTCATTTTTCTCAAAAAGTTTTAAATAGCAAATAATAATAATAATAATAAAAAAATAAAAGAGGAAGAAGAAGAAAATAAAAAAGAAAGCAAAAAAGAAGAAAAAAAAAAACTTTCCAATAATAATTAGAGCTTTCATTTCATCATATAAAATTAATACATTATAATATGTTAATATAATTGAAGATAGCATTGCATAGCAAAAAAAAAAAAAAAAAAAAACTACAAAACCTGCCTGTATTAAAGCTTCATAACATGAATCAAGATATTACACATCTATGTAATTACTCCGCACCAAAATGCAGGTTACAGGAAGTAACAAGGAAAAACAGTGTAGAAAATTTATATGCTTGAAAATATTTTTTTATATCACATTATACAGAATTCTTTTATTGCTGTGTGTTATAATTATTATTATTAGTGTCTTAATTTTTTTTTTTTTAACTTAAATTTACTTCAACATTATAACATGTTATTGCAGTGAACAGTATAACTACAATTTACACCAAAAAAAAAAAAAAAAAGTAGTTAAAAAAACTACTGTATACAGTATACACTTGAAAATTTAAAATCTTATGTATCTTTTTATACATCAAGCACTAATGTTTGTGAGGATTACAATCAAAATTAATTAAATTTTAAAGCTATAGTATAGAGTAAACATTTACTCTCTGCCATTTAATTGAGTATAAAAATACTAACTATATTATACTAGTGCCAGTGCACTGTTGATATGTAAAATGAGCAGCATACTTCGCCCCCCCCCCCTTTTTAATGAAGATTATTTAGAGCATAAACCAATGTTAAGGGGGCACTGTTACTTATCACTCATCTTTATTGAATCGATACTAATTAATAGTATATAGCACTATATAGCTGCCATCAGTTTGAATGTTAAGTGACAATATACTACACTTTGACTGACAAAACAGCATTTTGTAAGAACTGTAACATTTTGTGTGTAGAAGATTACCCCCCCCCCTACTTTTGCGTGTAAGCATTTATTTTTTTATAATTATCATCATTTTTAAAATTATATTCTATATTAGCACGTACGCCGTACGCGTTATAGAGTTTCATTAAATATTGTCAATCAGAACTTTTGCTTTCCTGACACAAAATTATGTCAAATCTTAATTATTTTTGTTATATTTTATAAATATCATTTAGAGACCTTTTTTCTTTTCTTTTCTTTTCTCTCTTTTCTTCCTTTTTTTTTTTTTTTTTTTTTGCTTCCATGCGAGCTTTGCTTTCCGACTTCTCTGAAGCCAACACAGAGTCCCCTCCACCTAGGAGGGAATCTGTATAACCCCCTAAAATGAAACTTATATTTTATATTGTTAATTTCTAAATAAATAAATAAATAAATAAATAAATTATAAAACAAAAACAAAAAAAGAAACGGAACTTGAAAATGCGCTATAATGACTCATGTCATTAGAGCTGTCTGTCGTGTCGTATTAGAGAAATTATCCGGCGACTTTTATAGCCTTTTGATTATAAATAATACTAAAAATAATATATTTTCTATTCTAATTCTATTCTTTTCAGCAGTACTAAATAATAATAATAATAATAATAATAATAGAAAGAAAGAAAGAAAGAAAGAAAGAAAGAAAGAAAGAAAGAAAGAAAGAAAGAAAGAAAGAAAGAAAGAAAGAAAGAAAGAAAGAAAGAAAGAAAGAAAGAAAGAAAGAAAGAAAGAAAGAAAGAAAGAAAGCTATTTAATTATAATTTTAGATATATCTCTTAGAACAAATAACTATTAACTATACTATTACACATTTTTACATGGATATAATAATATTGTCAAGGTGTGGTGCATGCCGTGTAGTCAAAATATACCGGGTTGGTAATGTTTAGTAATCAAGTTTATTATATTTGATTACTCGTGTGTTTTGAAATAATAATAAATAATCATTATTGCTTATTTTTGCAAAAGTTGCAATAATGATTAGTAGTTTATTGTGTCACGTTTGTTTTGATTTTAAATATAAACACAATGGGTATAAGAAGGTTTCGGATTTACCCTCGATACTCATTCAGATTGACTTTTATTCTTGAGCTATCGAGTACGCTAGGGAGGTGGTGAGCTACACGCGAGATGTAGTCTCACACACCGCGACGTCACGGCACGCTGGCACACACACACCTCGACAACTCCGCTATCCATGTAAGTTGACCATCCACACACCAATACAATTTCCAATAATAATTGTAACGTAAATAAATATAACTTGTTAAATGTTATTCTTTAATCTATAAGTTATTCATGCAATTCCTGAAACCATAGCACAATTCCTACTATAGTGAGGGTTCCCAGAATATACCAGTTAGAGTCAAGTTAGATTATACCATAGTATAAGTATATTACTTATACTTAATATACTTATACTATGATTATACCTAAGTATTTTATATAAGCTACGTTCCAACCCCCGAATACAAGAAATATAAGTACAGATAAGCACAATACTTAAAATAAGATAACAACAAAACAATAAAATTGATGTAATCAATTTTTGGTTTTGACAATATAATAATTTTGTGTCGGGCCTTCACTTGTCTTGTAGTTTTTCGTTGGTTACCTAATTTTTATTCTTATTATTTTACTTCATGACAATTATTGTCATTATATAGTTTTTTTTGAAGCATAATATATAAAATATACTGCTTTTTATTATACAAAAGTTTCAGAGAATATTAGAACAACTTAAGAATTATTAACTTTGAATGCTGATGTAAGGCATTGCACAAAAGCTATTGCAACAAAAATTTAAAATAAAATTGGTGTAAAAAATTTGAGCAAATAATAATAATAAATTGATTACACTTTAGTTGAAGATTTTGACAACGCAGTTCAAATGTAGAAAATGTTCCTGAAAAATGTGGTTAAAATGAATACGCATATTTTAAGCAATGAACTACAGTCCACGCCACCTAAGGATGTGACCAATGAGAGAGCGCCTAAAAACTCTCCATTTAGTTAACATTACCCCAACTCCTTGTGACCTTGAGTGCTTGAACGTCTATTGGCTCGTGGCTCGATTTCGATTAATCGCAAACATCCTTAGGTGGCACGGACTGTATTAAGGTATTCAAAAGCATAATAATATATTTGAACAAGGGACTTAAAAACCTCGAGCCTTCGGTGGGCAAAGGTGTGGCTGCGCCCCCCATGTACAGTACTTCCAAACGTCACAATGAGGAAGACAATATTATTCAATATTATTATTATATGTATAAATTATTATTATTATATATATATATATAATATTTTAGGGGGTAATTTTATTGCATATTCTAAAAGAGGACATTATCCTGAATCGATTGATATGTGAACTTCTATTTTTTTAGTTCATAAAGTATTTTTAACTAATTTTTGAAAGTCGCAAAATGATGTCACGGATTTGTGACGTCATGATTTTCCCTTACAGAAGACTGCAATATAACACTATATAAAGGCTATTGTCTTTCATCTTTCATAAGATAACATTTAATGGTCTTGTATTAATGGTACTAACAAAATGCAAACATTTGTTACCTATTTTGCTAATAACAATAACAGATTTATCATATCGACGATACAAGGATACAAGGATGTTATAAATTCAGAAAATTTAATTTAGTAATAGTTTCTTTGCTTTTTATAATGAGTTTACATATTTTTATTTAATAGTATAATATAACATATTAAAAAAGGGACGAAAGAAATTCACTTTATAGGGTCCCTACAATGATGTTTCTTACAGACTATAGAAAATTTATAAATTGCATCAAATTTATGTAAAGAGTGCAACTTAACTTAAAATACAAACGGTAAGCCTTTCACTGGAGATTTATGAATTTTCGATTATTCATAAATAACCGTATTTAACCAAGAACTGATACTTGAAATGGGCGATATGATATCTGTGGGTATAATACACACTTAAATGCACACTTGCAAACTTAAAAGTTTATACATCCAGCAAATGGCACAATATGTGAATATCATTTAATTGTACATTATAATTTATATTTTAAGTATTATAAGTACTTACAGCATGGACTTACAGTCCACTATATTTTTTTTCTTTGTCCTTTTCCATTACAACAAATTATATTAGATGAGTTTTTCTTAAGAGAGAAAAACAAAAAACAAATAAAACTTAAATATACAAAACCTTTAAAATTCTAAATGTCACTTTTAATTATTATTTTTAATTTAAATTTTGCTGTAGACTATACTTTGTTACTTATTGTAAAGTAGTTCTAAATGCATTATTAACAAAATTTGTTGTGATTTTTTGTTTCTTTATAATTTTTTACAATGAACCAATGAGACAAATTAAAGGGTTCATGCAATCATACGTTATCATACAAAATTATATTATATTTCTCTCTCTCTCTCTCTCTCTCTTTCTCTTTAAGGTGGCAGGTATGTGGATTGCCTTGAAAGAGTTGTTATGATACTCTAGCAAAGCGTACGCTCGCGACCTCTTTATTTGCTGGGTCCATTGTGTTCTGTACATCTCATATGTACACCAACTTCAACGACCACACATTTTGCTAAAATAAATTTTGTGATTTAAGTTATGACATCAAAATATTATAAAGTATTTGTCTGGAGATAAATTTGTAAAGTTTTTTTTTTTTTTTTTATTATTATTATTATTATTTTTAAGCAAACAAATTAATGGAGGTTATCGGTTTAAATATTTCTTAAAATATTTCTATGGCTTAAAACACGTAAAAGTGTGTCTTCATAGTATTTCTCATTTAAATTTCTCCGGAATCGATAAAGTAGTTTAAATCTCAAAAAAAAAAAAAAAATAATAATAATAATAATAATAATAATAATGAAATTTAAAAAAACGTGTTTTTCCTCATAAGCGTAATGTTAAATTAAGGGACCCTTAGCTTTCCCCGCGCGCTAAACCAATAAGCTGCATTGACAAACGTTAACTGCTATTTTTTTTATTCAAATCCTTGACTAATATAGTTTTTCATTTTTAATGTTCTTATAATTATAGCTTATATTTAGCTTATAAGCTTATTCAGTCTTTATGATTATCATCAAATTATTATGTTGTTGTTTATGGCCTGATCACAAATATAATATTTATATATCAGTACTAAATGCTATGTGTACAGAGGATCTTACAATACCTAACTTTTTAGTTTATGTAGTAAATAGTACAATATTGACCTAATACATATTTGCATTTAATATCAAAATAAAATGTAATATAGTACCAAAACAGACAACTTTAAACTTCTTTTACAATAATACACACTTTAGTGTGAGGCAATACTTATTTGATTTCAGTTTTTTCAGTATTGGAAGTAATAAGTAATACTAAAACGGTTTTTCTCTAATTTAGTCACATACAATTAATTTTTGTCTTCTGCATCCTCTCTCTCTCTCTCTCTCTCTCTCTCTCACACACCATAAATAAATATAAAAAATACACATATCAAATGACAGCAAAACAGATTGCACATCACCTAAAAAATCAACACAACACATTCACAGATTATATCAACGTAAATATAATGAAAGTTTAAAACATTATTTCATTTTATATATAATTAACAATGTCCACCAATGAGACAAAAGGTAACTGCCAGATAAATATTATGAAAGGCAGGGCCTTCTAATTTTAATCAGAAAACCAGAAGCTGGCCAGTGGCTCACTTAAAGGAATAGAGGTATAGCTACAGACTTCATTGTAGTATGGGGCTGGTTAGTCTCCCTATTCTTTAAGTCCAAACTGAAATGTTTTTAATTTCCTTTAATTTAATCATGTGTATATTAAGCTAATGATAAAAGAAATATACTCATGTATCGTAATATTATGTTGCATTAAAACCATCAGTCTATATATTGCCACATATTTTTATAAATGAATGAATTGTAGAGCAATATTGTTATTTAGGTTTGCTGTGGAAATGGAAAATGAAATTTACCAATACAGTTGTAAATATAAAAAGTAAAGGTAAGTATCATGACACCATAATCCCTTTCGGGGTAGGCCAGGACAAATACTTTCCAGTAAGAGGGCTTACAATGATCCCTGGCTTATCAAAACACAGGCTCTACCATTTAACACCACACTCCTCTGGGCTCCTAATACCAGACCTGTGCAGCTCGGACTACCAAATCTTACGACAGCAGCACTCGCCACTATGGACAAGAGGTGGTCAAACTGCCTGGCCAACCTACGTATTGAGGCGGCAATGTACACATTGCAACACACTGAAACTTCACAGTTCTAACCACCGCTCTTACAAGCTGGCCTTTCAAGGACAACCCAGCTTAATATCGAACACGGAACCTCCAGCGTGCCAAGCGAGCACGCTAACCACTACACCACAATAAGTCCAATATTAGTCTAAAATATTTACAATAATTTACTTCCAATAAAGCAGCTTGTATGAATTGGTATGATCCTCATCTTTCAATGTAAGCTCCCTATAGGGTGTATGCGGATGACGTCATATTTATTGCGCTTGGAGGCCATACTGGAGTAGTGCATTACATTGCTCAGCATAGGACAAACTTCATTTAAGCCCATTTTCTTCGGGAAATCGTTTTTTTTTTTGTTATTTGTTATTTTTCTCACATACTTGAGATGCTAATTCAACATATTTACAACATCAATGCTCTCAAAAATATTGCATAGTGTTTTAAAACTGGCAAAATGATTTTTTTTCCTATGCCACCCATGTTATTAAGTTATCCAACATGGCGTCGACTTTAACATGAATGAATAGACCCTATAGTGTGATGCGACAAGATATTAGGATACATTTTATATGCAGTATGTATATATGCATATATTATAATAGTATTATAAATATATATTGTATACTATAACAATTACATAGAACGAATGCAATGTACGTACATTCTTTATACATATATGTACTGTACTACGTATGACTGTAGGATAAATTGGGATAAATATCTCAATTTCTGTACATACACAATTTAGCTGTCAAACTTGAACAAAGCTAAGCAAAGCTAAAGTAAAACATTTTAAATTCAAAAAGCATAAAATACATAATATAGCATGCTAGCGTGCATTTATACATATGTACCGAAATGAAATGAATAACCTGCAATTTTAGTGATGCTTTTCAGTCTATAGTTGTGCAGGTTTTTCATTTCCTTGCGGTACATACACATGAGACAAGAAAGTCACCTATAACCAACATTTGACGAACAGCAATGTGAAGGAAATACTTCTTACATATTTTCTAGTATTTGAATTAGTTACTCACCCTCTGGAGAGCTCGTGTTGCAGGAGGACACTGTCTCCAGCGGTTACAATTAATAAAAACTCAGGTCAAAGGTCGTCAGTTACGCTTGCTGAAAAGGAAATGAACACATGCATATGTATCATATGATAATGATTTTTACAATAATGCAAGACGAATTAAATGATTTACTTTACTCCTTACCTTTTCTGATGAGTGATAATAACGTCAACCCTTAAAACCTGTAAAACTATAATGTAAAACGAGCTTGTTGCCAAAATTTAACCATGCTATGTATAAAAGGGGCGTTAGCGGGAAGCAGCTGATCACAAATTCAACTTTCAACAAATTATTACATAAAAGATACACGGTCGTCAGCACGGTCTACAACTTGCTCCAACGTTAACCTTAGCCCGATTATTATTGGTCAATTCTGATTACGCGACCCAACGTGACCTTCAACTCGGGCGCTGATTAGCTTAGTCGCTCATTTTGAATTTCGCGGTGGCCCAAATTGGACGAGCGTGTCCTTATCTTGTATGTAATACTCTAATTAAATAAAGTACCTGTAAAGTACGCGTAAGACCTTGGTAGAGCTCTAGACCTTGGCACTTGGGAAGACCTCTCTTGACAATTTTAGGAAACATTTTACCCCGAGAAAAAGCGCCAACTCTCTCATTTCATTTCACAATTCATTATTAAAATGCAGTTAGTAAACTGCCAGTACCTCACTCGACCTTACTGAGTTTTTGAAGTTAAAGTCAAAGCAAAAAAAAAAAAAAAAAAAAAAAAAAAAAAAAAAAAAAAAAAAAGCAATATTATATATTATAAATACCATAACCTACCAAATGTTATGTATATATTTATAACCACTATTATTCAGTGGCGGTCCTACGAATTTTGGGCCCGGGGACAGAAATCTGACAGGGCCCCGTCAATAGATGCGCGAAGCGCCAATAGCCCACCGCAGGTGCGATTTTTTTTTTACCACGTGACTATTTACAGGCAATTCCGTGTATAAATTCAGTATACTTGTCAGTGCAGACCAGTGCAGACAGCTTTAATTAAGAAAAAAAAAATCAAAATATTCTTTTTATTTTATGATTTTTTTTACCATTATTTTTTAAAAACAATTAAACTTTAATTTAGAATGAAATATTTAAAAAAAAAAAGTATACAAAAATTCATAATGAAATATAAATTATTTTTAATTACTTTGCAGATTTAGGCAAGATTAAGCGCATGCAAAAAATGTTTTCTTCATATTCTCAAAAAGCTAAATTTTAGTTTTTTTTTCTTCTGTTAGAAATATTTTCAAATTTCTAAAACAAAAGTGTTGGTCGCAGGGCCGGGCTGACCATAAGACTTACCGGGCGATCGCCCGGTGGGCCCCAGCTAATCACGTGTTTACCGGGCCCCTTGGGGCTCGAGATATAGAAATATTTAGTATAAAAACTGAAAAGAAGGAAAAAAAAAAAAAAAAAAAAGAAAGAAAGAAAGAAAGAGAGAGAGAGAGAGAACACAACACAGCATTATATAGTAGTTTGCAAATTTCAATCAATTGCCCAATCTCATGGCTTTTATCATAGAAATTTTAGTAGATTAGACTGGTGCATATCATTAATCAGCATTAATTGAATTTCAAGCAATATTTTCATATATCAATAGAAATGATTTATCTCAAAAATTAAAACAAATCGCAATGTATACTATGAAACGTATAAAAAATGGAAAGAATAATTTTTAACTAGAGGGGCCCGCTAGATTTTGGGGCCCCGAGACAACGCCTCGGCCTATAGAAGCAAAATAAAAAAATTCTAAATCCGTGGAAAAAAAGGGTAGTTTGAAAAAATAGAGAAAAAAAAATAATAAGATGAAACAAATTTTTGATCAAATTAATAAATAAACGTATAACTTTAAATTACACCAAAAAAATTAAAGCATAATTCCTATTAATAAATTTTTGGTAATATTTGTTTATTTTACCTGTTATGAATCAGGTCTCCCCTGATTCAAAATTTTAAAACAAGCTACTAAATAAAATATAATAGCTCAGCGTAGTTGCAATTTTTTATTGAGAAAAAAAAAAAAAACATTTCCTAAAGTTTCAAAATATCACAACACCACAAACTTTACATTAAGGCGGGAAATCAGCTACTGCGGGATTTGACTAAAAAATTGTAAAGACAGAAAAATCTGAAATTTTGCACAGTGATACATTAGGATTAGGTATCTTCAAAAATGTAAAAATTTTAGGGGCTTACCATGCTAGATTTTTAATTATGATTTTTTGAAGTTTTAGTCCCATATTATCCTATGTTAATTTCAATAAGTAATTTCTCTCTTATCTGATGGTCACTGGTTCTGAAAATTTTATCATAGGTAGCTGTTACTGTTAACTTTCAAATGTCATCATAAAATTTATAAGTTTTTTTTTTAGATATTGAGATACAAGCCATCTAAATACAACCCTTAAATATCAGTATATTATGATTTTACCATGTACTCAAGCTCAAGTAACGTGCGATACAGTACTTTCAGAGTAAAAATTAAGACCATCTCCAAAAAGGTCAAGAAATTTTAAATTAATCTTTTAGGTTTATAAGCAGCAGAAATTATTTTTTAATTAAAGTAGCTAACAAATTGATTATAATAGATATGATATTGCTCGAATAGGACTTAAAAAAATTGTTGCTAAATTAGTCTTCAAATTTTACAAAATTATATTATAACAAATACTAATTTTTTGATATTATGCAAATTTATGAATATAAATGATTATAAATATTTAAAATGTATGCAAAACTAATAAATGCCATGCACGTATCACTAAAAATTGAAAAATTCAAGCTATATAAATTGTGTTACATTCTCTCTTTTATTTTCAAAATTTCTCGAGCGGCCAGGGGGGCAAAGCCCCCCTGGACTCCCCGTAAAGGGGGCTGGGGCCCCCTTAAACCCCCCTTGCATGCGGGCCCTTTCTCTCGGGATCGCCCGCCGGGCCTTTACGTCCCAGCCCGGTCCTAGTTGGTCGTAAACCCTGGTCTCTAGCAAAAAAAAAAAAAAAAAATGCACATATTCTATTTGAATAGCCAAAGTTGATCGTCATCAACATTTAAATGAGCAGAGGACAGGGTCAATTTGACGAATACAAATGGTGAAAATTTAGAAAGATCGAGCTAGAGTGTTTATTTATCATTGAAATTTTTTTAAAAACCAACGCACGCGGCCATAATGAGGAAGAGTAAAAAAGTTTTCAGTGTAAAATTTTATTTCAAATTCTAAAAAAGAAGACATTGTCCTGAATCGACTTATTTGCAAAATTGTAAATTTTGAGTTCATTGAGCAATTCTATTAAAATATATATATAATAATAAAATCGAAAAATGTCAACACGCAATACCTCTATGCATGCGGGCATAGGAAAAGCTACTGTAACGTCAGTTTAAGAATTTTAAAAATTAATTAATACTCAATCAGCTAAAAACTTAGAAATGTCCATATCTATCGACTTAGGAGTTAGGACTTTGCCCTCTTTTAGAATAAAAATGCAATAAAATAACACCCTGAAATTTTTTAAGTCTTCATTATAATTCTAGTTCTATATATAGTAAGTATAGTTTATTTAACCTTTTTAAACCAGCATGGAGGCCCTTGTTTAGTAATATAAGAAAATACTGACTGTAGATTTATATGCTTTAGTTTTTTTTTTTTTTTTTTTTTTTTAACATTATAAATTTGTTCGGATAATTTGTTTGCTATAGGGATAATTTTACTAATGAAAATCATTAAAAAGTTTCATTATAAACTTCTCTCTCTCTCTCTCTCTCTCTCTCTCTTCTTCCTGTCTCTTAAATTCCTTTTTTTTTTTTTTTTTTTTTAAGCTTATTTGAAATTTTTATATGTAGGCCTCGTCCCGGGCCCCCCAAACCTAGTGGGCCCGGGGATATCCGCCCCTCAATCCCCCCTGTAGGACCGCCACTGCTATTATTACATACCTATACATAGCAGTAAAAAATAAGAAGAAAAAAGATATATTAATAATAAAATAAAAAAATTATTATTACACTATGCATGAAAAATAAAAATTACTAAAATTAGTGTTTGGTTGGTGGAAAAGGTGCAAGAAATAACAATAATGATAATAATAGCCTAAACATAAAAAAGTGGGGTTTATGTGATTATGTAAAAGTATTGTAGAGATTTGAGGCAGGTACATTCACATGTGCTGCAGACTCTGCAGAGTGCATATATTATATCATGATTATACAATTATTAATAATATATATAATTAGACCCTGTTTTTCGTCCCCCAAACCACACAAAAATTACGATCATCTATGCTTTTTAAATGGCATTGCGCATTTTTTGGAGGGAACAGGGTTTACGAACATCATTGTTGTTTCTATAAAAACTGCTGAATAATTTAGTAGATTAGTGGATGCACCACCACAGTTTTTCAATCCATTAAATTAAATGCACCTACACTAATTTGTTATATTAGCTGCAATCTCTAGTTCAACCTTATAGTTATATAATAGTTATATACATCTATTTTGTTAAAGGGCACAATTAAAATAACAAAACTATGGTTTAAACATTAGTTTTGTAGCAGCAACTTAATACACGAGGGCATGATTTATATTATATATTATATATATATATATATCCATCCTACATATGTGTTGTTGGCTTATCCCGAAAAGGACCATAGCATCATGATATATACACTTGCGGACATCATATACTTAACATCAAAGACGATGCCGCTTCTAAAGAAAAGAGTAGAAAATACAATGTCAGGTAAAGCAGTGTAGCCAAATCATGAATGAATTCTTTGGGAAGCGGCAACGTCTTTGATGTTAACTTTATGAAGTCCGGGAGTTTGTATTATGTATATATTAGAGTACTCTAGTATGTATGTATAATTTATATATTAATAAAATATATTTACAACAATAACAATAAGCCATATTTGTGTTCTATATCAAGTCTTCTGAATAGAAATGTCGTTGTAGAGTTTTTTTGTGATGCGACCTTGAATCTTGCCTGTTCTTTTCATAGAGCTCATAGTCACATGGCAAAAAAAAAACTCTGCAACAACATCTCTATTGGGAAGAACTGATATTCTTCAAGCTATATGAACTCATTGCAGGGCATAAATATACTCTATTCTATTGAGTAATTTCACATACTTTATATTTTTCTTCTTTACCTGATGGTTCGTGAAACCGTTCTTCTTCTTCTTTTTTTTTTTTTTCTTTTTTTTTTTTTAGCAGTTTCGAAAACCAGTTCTTAAAAACCACCTTTTGAGAACTGGCTCTCAAAATGATTTTTGAATAACCATCTCTCCAATTCAATGACAAAGACCATTGCAACCTCAACTTTAAGACCTTCAACCCTGCTTCAACACTTCAACTAATCGCTGGTGATTTTGTGTTACTTTTTTACGTTCAAAAATGTGTATTTCCATTTTTTACACGTGCAGGATGCATTGGTAAAAGAAAAAAAGAAAAAAAAAAAAAAAGGTTTTATTTTTTAATTGACTTATATTTTAATTATATTAAAAATATAGCTTGTAGTATTTTCTTTTTTAGTAATTAATAATTATATTCTAGGAACCAGTTCTGGTTCCTGGAACCACGCTATTTTAAACAGTTCCAAGAACCAGTGCATAAGAATTGCATGTCTCAGAACCGTGGTACTAAAGAACAGCAAATATTAGAGGCAGTACTGGTCCCTGATATAAATACACAAGGAAAGTTAGAGAAGACAGTTGATAATGTTATAATACAAACAATATTACAATATAATCATGTCAATCAGGCTTAAATAATAATAATAATAATAATGAGATTTTATAAAAAATATTACCTTCTCTTTTACAAAAAACAAACAAAAAAGGAAGAAAGAAAGAAATAAAAGAATTCAAATTCAATATTTTAACAATTTTTTTCCCTCTTTGGACACGAGGTGGGGAAGGGGGGGGGGGGGGGCGTCTGAACGAGGACACCCCCCTTCCTTGTGTATGCCACTGTGTGTATGAGTACACACACACATATATAATACCTCTATATATATACCTATATATATATACCTATATATATATATATATATATATATATATATATATATATATATATATATATATATATATAATGTCCTTAGTCCACTTGACCTTGAAAAATAAAAAATCGTCGGATCAACCCGAAATTTTGGATTTATCCATTTCAGGTCATTTGCAGCAAAAAATATTTTTCAAGGTCAAATGGACTTAGGACATTATAGCGGAGCACCCTCGATATATATATATATATATATATATATATATATATATATATATATATATATATATATATATATATATATATCAATATATAAATATTTGAAAATATTTATCTTGCACTATAACACCATCTGAAACGAATCATATAAATGCAAATAAAGCCAAACAGTTAAAAGGAAAGACAGCGGCCGGAATCGAACCGACAACCTTTGGATTTGCGCTCCACTGCTGACCATTGAGCTACGCGGCCATCTCAATTCAACCCTGATTCCTTACTTGCATTTACACAATTCTATGACGACAAACTGTCGCCTATTCGCTGCCTGAGAGGCACCTGCTTTTTCAAACCAGCCTCTCTTTAAACAGCTGGTCCCCTCTTGCGAGGGGAAGTTTACCCGTGCGGCGGGATTTATGTGTTTTTAAACTTCAAATGATATAGTTTTCCTTACTACACATAAGTGTAGTTCAGACTCCACGAGATGGTGTTATAGTGCAAGATAAATATTTTCAAATATTTATATATTGATATAAATATCGCCATCTCGTGGAGTCTGAACTACACTTATGTGTATATAGTAAGGAAAACTATATAATTTGAAGTTTGAACACACACACACACACACACACACACATATATATATATATATATATATATATATATATATATATATATATATATATATATTGATGCCTCCGCGTCAAAAACGAGCATCTACACTTTCCAGAGTTCCGACAAAACGACTATCTACACTTTCCCCATATCCCCATATATCCCCATATATATGGCCGCTAGTCGAGTTACAGTGCTGCTCGGAGAGTGTAGATAGTCGTTTTGTCGGAAATCTGGAAAGTGTAGATGCTCGTTTTTGACGCGGAGGCATCGATATATATATATATGTTAGCACCAAAACCTGAAATTGACCCAAACTAGGTATTTTTGCTCATTTCGGCTTTTGGTTCGTCGCTTTTTGCCAAAACCCGGAATGCCAGTTTATTTCGGGTTTTGGTTATGAAATTTTGATCCATACTAGTTTTGAGCATTTCGCAAAAAGCAAAACCCGGTGTAAACATTTATGTCTAGTTTTGGTCTTTGAATTTTGACCAGAACTAGTTGTGGTCAAAATAGAAAAATCAAAAGCCGAAAAATGAACATTTCTCACCCCAGAATTTTATGCAATGATAAAAGACTATAAATATATTATAAATGCATGATGTTTTGGTATTATAATTTAGGCGTTAAAACAATGTATTATTTACAACAAACAATTATTTTACTTGAAATGCAAAATATATGGTCTGGAATTAATTTGATTAGAATGCGCTGACCATAATCTCTAAATCTTATGGCTATAGATACGGAATATAAATTGAGACAATACGAAAAATAATCTTACTGTTTGACCTAGCAATGAACCACTTTTGCAATGAGCGTACTTTTTGAAATAATTTGAAATTTTCTTTATGCATTTCTTACAAAAAAAAAAAAAAAAAAAAAAAAAAAAAAAAAATCATTTTCCCTTGTTGCAAATATTTTATTGCAAGTGGGCCATTCAGTAATAGTATATTATTATTGTTTTGAGAGGCTACTTACGATTAAATGTAAATTAAGAGCTATGTATAAAACCACTAACCATGTTCACTTATAATTTGCGCACCAACAATATACGTGTGTTGTGAACTTTTTAAATTCAAACACTTTCTTATCCTGTTTTTAACGAATATTATGATATTATAAACCATGTTTTCAGCACAGAGACAAACAGTCAACTGAATATACGTACAAAAGAAATATTTTAAAATAAATCGTTATCACTGGATAAAGTAAGGTGGACTTGAACTTTGAACCAATATAAGGGACATTAGTCATAAGTCATTATATATCACTCTTATTTTTATTGTAAATTAAAATGAATATTTTTACTTTTTTTTATTTAACGTGTCGTGTTATCTCTCTCTCTCTCTCTCTCTCTCTCTCTCTCTCTCATATTTATATATCAATAATTGAGTTCAGAAATGTTCATATTTCGGCTTTTGATTTTTCTATTTTGACCACAACTAGTTCTGGTCAAAATTCAAAGACCAAAACTAGACATAAATGTTTACACCGGGTTTTGCTTTTTGCGAAATGCTCAAAACTAGTATGGATCAAAATTTCGTGACCAAAAGCCGAAATAAACTGGCATTCCGGGTTTTGGCAAAAAGCGACGAACCAAAAGCCGAAATGAGCAAAAATACCTAGTTTGGGTCAATTTCAGGTTTTGATGCTAACATATATATATATATATATATATATCGAGGGTGCTCCGCTATAATGTCCTAAGTCCACTTGACCTTGAAAAATAAAAAATCGTCGGATCAACCCCAAATTTTGGATTTATCCATTTCAGGTCATTTGCAGCAAAAAATATTTTTCAAGGTCAAATGGACTTAGGACATTATAGCGGAGCACCCTCGATATATATATATATATATATATATATATATATATATATATATATATATACATACACACACACACACACACAATATATAGGATATTACATAAGCTCTCCTGTATAAAATAATGTTTGAAATCCACTTGATCTTCATTTCTTTCTTTCTTTTTCTTTTTTTCTTTTTTTTTTCTTTTTTTTTTTTTTTCCTTTTTTTTTTCCCCCTGATCTGAAACGAACCAACCCTAAAATTCGGTGTTGATCAGACAATTTGTTTTTCAAGGTCAGATGACTTCTGACATTATGGGCTGTTCACAATGAAGCGTAAATTTGCCTAACTCTTATGTGAAGATACAACAATCAATGTTATTTGACTTCTTACGTGAAAGTTACGTGAATTTGCGAGTCATTGTTAACAGCCTATTATAGCTGAGCACCTTCGCTACGCATAATTACAATAACACAATAAATAGTAAAATCATCATATTATGCAAAGTAGCCCTTATTAAAAGCTCAACATTTAATAATAATATTGTGCTATTCATTACATATATTTTTAAAAGAGAAAAAGTGTGTGGGGGGGGGGGGGGGGGGGGAGCTTTTTAACATTAGATAATGAGATGAAGTTTTCATACACTTGCATATGATGCCCTAAAGCCCTCCCTCCCGTAGGTCCCCAATAGCCCTGCAAACTCATATTTATTCATTGAGATATGCAAACAGCTACAATATTTTCTATAGCAAAGCCGTATCTATGACATAAAACATATGGGGCGGGTTGCACATCTCACAGGATTATAACAAGTTTGTGGGGCTACGGAAGGCCTTTAGGGCATCATATAACATATTATGCGAGTTTATGAGGACTTCATCTCATTATCCAACATTGAAGAAGCCATGCTATAACCTCCAAACTTTTCCGTTGGAGTAACTGTTTAAATTATATGTTTAGGGGAATTAAATAATTGATTCATGCTTTCAATGTTTAAAATGTTTAGTAATAAAATGTTGATATTGCTCCAAGCTATCATACAGATACATACGACAGTGAAAATAAAAAAGCCTTACATGAATTTGTTTATTTGATTTTGTTTGCATGAGAATCATTGTTGCTTCTTGGAGCTAAGGGCATTGGAAGATTGGATTTGTTGGGCCAGTACTTGGCAATGAAAGGGTGGACCTTCACTTCATTCAGAGGAATTCTGTCTTCTGCTTTAATTTTTAGCAGCTGCAACAAGAAATAGCACATAAGAATTATTTTAATAATTATACTGTATAGGCAATTGATTAGTACCCTATCTATTAGTACTGGCAGGTGATAGGTCAAATCTACAGAAAACAAAACAAGAAATCCAGGGAGATGGACAATGAGAGGATAAGGATGATAAGGATAAAGTATAATAAATCTGAAAGAAAAGGGTTTGGAGAAAACCAGCAAGAACCTTACTATTGTGAATATTTTCCCATAGTTTGGTGGAAATCTTGCTAGCACAAACATAAAAAAGAAGAAGTAGACAGATTTGCCAAAAGCATAATGATGTACTTACTTTGCGGATGAGATCTCTTGGAAGAGCAGACACATGAGACGGGAAGACAATTTCTCCTGATGTGATACGTGCATAAGTCTCATTGTTAGATTTGCCTTCAAATGGTGGCTTGCCAACCAAGAGCTCATAGCAGAGAATACCAACACACCAGTTGTCTACCCAGTGGCCATGCTCAGTATTGTGAACCATCTCAGGGGCCAAGTAATCAAGTGTTCCACACATGGTCTTTCTCCTGCAGATAACAAACACAACAAATGTGGATTAGTAAGTGTCAGATATCACGTTAGACCTAAAGCTGAACTTTTGCTTTATTTATTTAATTTAAACAATAAGCTGCAATAAGATTTTCATAAATTTGGTTACTACTTGAACATTGTCATAACATTTTCATTTTCCTAAGAATTTATGTTAAATATAAGAATGGATTACAATTTGGAGTTATATACAAAAACAGATTAATAAATACTTAGTAATGATTTCATAATGTAAACTTTGTGAATATCAATTTACCAGTTTGTAATAATCAATTGTTTATTTGTTAAAATCAAGGCATTGTGCCTTGTTAAAATGCAATGTTGGACTAGCAGTTGAGTTGATAGGCTACCTGATTTATTTGTGCCAACTTCCCCTATATAAAATAGATGTGTATTATAATTATGTAGTATCTTATTCTCCTATACAGAGTTAAGGTAGCAAGTGACCTACTTGGAGCAAAAATAGTCAAAAGAGGAGTTTTATTTTCACAATAATTCTTTCTCCGTTATTTATATTGAACAAAACAAATACCGGTACTATAATTTTCAAATAAAGTTGAATGAATATATATATATATATATATATATATATATATAGAAAATAGTTGGTAGAGATTAGAGCACGTTGAATTGAAAATTAATAAAACGCGAAAATTCTCTAATTTAAATAGTAAATTGGGACTAGGGATCAAATATTCTAGCTTGAGCTAGTTAAAAAGTAGACGTTAAAGGGATGGAGTTATAGTGTCAAAATAAAATACGATGTGCCTAGCATCTCACGTTCTCACACTACGTCAAAGACACAACATTATAAAACAGCATCAGACTTACTCTTTGCCTTAGACCGGTTTCGTCCTTTACCTAGGACTCATCAGTAAGGCTCGGCAGAGAGCTCTGTACAGCTAGAGATGGCTCACACCACATCTGCTAACTGACTGAGCTGAGGAAGCAAGTGGCAGTCGCGTTTTTATACGCGATGCCCCCGCAGCTGCACGCGCTGATTGGTTAAAATCGCGCGCGCAAACTCGGCTTGCTGTTTAAAACCTCTCATCCTCACACTGTAATATAAAATCGTGTCTAAGAGGGGTGTAAGACAGGCAGCCAGCAAGCAATAGTGTCCTCCCTCACTTCGCAAAGTTCCCCAACTCTAGAAAGATCGCGAGAACACTACGCCTACCGACTGCACAGTATCGTGATTCACGCTAGTTACATCGCTTTATATGTTGACACAGGGGTAGGAAAAGCAAAAAGATGATAGAGTAGGAGAGATAGAATAAATATTATGCGCTTTGGCATATAGTTTAATTAATTTAGTACGTGCTCTTATTGACGTTGGCAAGTAAAAGGGCCGAATAAAATAAAAATGAAAGAATATTATTTACAAAAGCTTAAAATTAAAACAAAAAGATCGACTTGGCGATAATATGCGTATTAGGAAAAAACCATCGCGGTTAGTATTAATAAGTTTAAAAAAATATTTAGAAAATAGTTGGTAGAGATTAGAGCACGTTGAATTGAAAATTAATAAAACGCGAAAATTCTCTTATTTAAATAGTAAATTGGGACTAGGGATCAAATATTCTAGCTTGAGCTAGTTAACTAGCTAGAATAGCTCAAGCTAGAATATTTGATCCCTAGTCCCAATTTACTATTTAAATTAGAGAATTTTCGCGTTTTATTAATTTTCAATTCAACGTGCTCTAATCTCTACCAACTATTTTCTAAATATATATATATATATTTTTTTAAACTAATTAATACTAACCGCGATGGTTTTTTCCTAATACGTGTATATATATATATATATATATAGGTATATATAGCCTACTGTATATTTAGGGTTGCCAACTATTCCGAATGCGAAAAAAGGACATGGCCCACACACCTAACCGGGGGGTCTGGGGGGCGAAGCCCTCCAGCAGCCCGCCGCAGGCGCGAAATTTTTGTATGCCACGCCCCTTTTTCTTTGAAAAAACAAGCACAATAATCAATTTTATAAGTAATAAAAGCAAAGTTTAATATTCAATCTTGTGTATGTAACACATACTTTTTTAAAATTTAGATATGAATTTTTTTATGTTTGGTAAAAAAAAGTAGCGATTTTTTTTATTGTTTTATTTTTAATGTTAAAAAAAATATATAGAAATAGACTAGATCACTATATAGACTTAATGAATTGAATAATTTAAAAATACATTAAATAAAATGCACACATTTTTAATTAAATTTGACACTGATAAATACGGTGTGCACTGCACACTGCACTTCTGTAAATTGTATTTTCTTTTTATTATAAATTAAATACTGTAAATGAAATGTAATTTTTAACATTTTTAAATTTCAAATTTTGAAAAACATTAATAATAATGAATATGAATGAGAAATGTTGTAATTTGTGTATGCAATCATTGCAATCACAATCAAATATTTAATCCAATTTGATACAATTTACATATAAATTTTTCTGATATTCTGACAAACTTTATTTCACATTTTAATTTTAATTTAATATAAATAATTCAGGAATTTTATATATATTAAATATAATATATGGCATTCCTGAATGATTTATATTAAAATTATACTGACAACAATGGACCACTTGCAATAATATGTTTTTAATCGTTGCAGCAAGTAAGTGAAAACGATTTTTGCATAAGAAATGCATTAAGAATTATTCAATTTATTTTAAAAAGTTCGTTCATTGCAAGTGGTCAATTAAGTAATATAACTTATTTAAAGCTGTATTTTTCCTGAGATTTCACATCTTTTAAGAAGCTAGTATCATTTAAAATGTTGTCATAGAATTGATTACAAGTGTCATTGTAGTTAAAGTAAGTCATGATTTCATTCTTTAAAGCCTCGTTAACAATGGACTTTTCTTAAGTGAAAACGCTAATTTTTTCAAATTAAGAAAAAGGTTTGATTTCTCCTTAATAATTTTTTTCTTAATTTTTTACGTAGAACTTTCACTTAACAATTTTTTTCTTAATTTTTCTTAGAATTATTTGAATTTACGTTGATTTAAAAATTAAATTTTACATAAATTAAAATTTACGGACATTAAAATTTGAATGTACGTAAATTCAAATAATTCTTCTAATTATACTTAAGAAAATTAAGAAAAAAAAATTGTTTAAGTACAACCAATTAAGAAAATTCTTAAGTGCAACAATAGTTTCATTGTGAACACCAATAGTTCTTAAGTGGAAAAAATTAGCATTTTCACTTAAGAAAACTTAGAATAAGTCCATTGTGAACGAGGCTTATCAAATCATTTGAACACCTATTTCTGATGTCATTCATCCACTTTAGGTTCATGATGAAAACCTTCTCTATAAAAGCAGAGGTGGCTGGAATGCTAAATAAAAACTGCATGATTTTGTAAATGATAGGAATTTCTTCGTAGAAGTTGTTTCTGAATACATGAAGCCATTTATCTACAGTTGTGCAATGATCTGTATTAATTACTTTATTTGATACTAAATTTGTGTAGTGTGTTTTCAGTGTAATAATTTCCTCAAACAGCATGTTTTTATCAATATTATATCTTTTAAATTGAGGGTGAAGTTTTTCAATTACTTCTATAAAATCATAATAGGAAGGAACTCCATTAGGACACTACACATAGCCAACTGTCTTTTGAGTAATCAAATCCATCTGTCAAGTACTTGTGATTTGTATTACAACTTTTGCTATTGCGCATTTTTTTAAAAAAATTTAATATTTTTTGAATCTAAAATTTCTAATAAGGGGAGTAAAGTGTCCTTTTTTGGAAAAAAAGTAAAAAAGGACAAAAACCTCGAAAAAAGGACTGTCCTTCTGAAAAAAGGACAGTTGGTAACCCTATGTATATTATACCTATTATACGTATAATTATGTTCCAAAAAAAGTTTTAATAATATTTTTAATTTGAAAAAAGTTTCTGGTTTTATTTTAAAACGTTGGCAACAAAGTTTGAATTTTCACATTTACAGGTTATCTTTAAAGTGGAATACATTTAACTTAAAGGAGGTAAACACAATGTTGTTTTTATAAGCTAAATCAACTTGTATTTTGATGAAGATTTTATATTTAAAAAAAGAAAGATTCCCCAAAAATTATTTTAACACTTCTTTGAAATCATTCAATTAAGTGATAGCGGGAAACAAAGAATTTTGCTTTCAGTGAACTTTTACCCCCTACTGCAGGTTGGTCACGGATAATTGGGCTTACAAGCATAACTTAAATAAATATGGAAAAACATATCTTGGGAATGTAATTTGTCTTGTTTTGCTTACACCTAAAATTTTTAACATAAAAAACGACACATGGATCTTTTTAAAAGAAAAAGAAATATATAAAATAAACCTTACAAGCATTCTAAAATTGGGGCTGCAAAGTTACTTTCCCTTTCAAGACACAAAGCGGCACCCTGCGGAAGACACAAGACCGTGGCGCGGTCACACATGTGTGCTCATTTAAGTCATTTATCATCTCATTTCTCCCACCCTTCACCTCATCTCTCACCCCAGTTGGTAATGTTAGAAGAAGTGGGATATTTACTTAAATTAAAGACATTTTTTAAATACGTTAATTAGTGCATTTATTTTCAAAATCTATCATGCCCACTTTGCCAGTTTATTATCAGATAACTAGTTTATATTTTGGTTAAGTGTCACTATGTGATGCCCAATAGTTTTCCTGTTATGATGCTGAAAAGTTGAAAATTGTTGAAAATCCTTTGTTTTTGCTATGGTGCCGACAACCATTTCCCGCTATCGAAAGAAAAACTAAAAACTAAAGAGTCAAAAATCTGCGCCAAAAAAATTTTAGGAGTTTTTTCTCTTGCATAATTGACTTATGCACATTAATATGACCTTATTTAGCTAATAAAAACAACATGGTTTTTTCTAGCTTTAATGTGTTTGATATCACTAAACTTTTAAGTCACATTTAATGTTTACTTCATGTTACTTTTACATTTTGCACCCGTTCGTTCAGATATCAGCCGGTCACCTACTCCCTTAAGTTATATAATCAATCACCAGCACAACTGATTTTGTGTACAAAAGTATATTTAATACAAATAACTGCTTTCTTTCAATGAGTTAGTAGCAGATAAGTAAAGCCTTACTTGCGAGTTTGTGAGGAAGCATGGACAGACCAACCAAAGTCAGCAATTTTTACATTTCCCTTTGAGGAAATGAGTATATTCTCTGGTTTGATGTCTCTGTGTATCACCTGATTCTCATGGCAGAACTGCAAAGCACTTGCCACCTGATAGATGTACTTGGCACACCTGGAGCATTACAATAAGACACATATAATATAAAATAACATGCCTGTAAGGTACATTTAATTTCAAAAGTTCAGTGCACCTTTTAATAAATAATAATAATTTTTATAGCTGAACTCAGAACAAAGGTACACTGTGGTACATTTATAGTAACATGTAAATCAAAGGAAGGCAATAGTTTGGTAATTAAAGCATTTCGATGGCTCCACGGAAAACTGAACTATCTATATAGTCTCCTCGTGCCTCAAATTTGGAACATCTGCGCTCTCCGTCTCTGCTGAAATTGAAGCATCTCTTACCAGCGCACCATTACAGATGCTTCAATTTAGGTGAGGCGGAGAGGAGAGCGCAGGCGTTCCAAATTTGAGACGCGAGGAGACTATAGACAATTTGGCTTTCAGCAGGAACCATCAATTTATGTTATTATATTGAATATTATAATAGAGGAAAATATTTAATTAGGAGAACCCACATGCTTTTTTTATTATTATTATTATTATTATTATTATTATTATTATTTTTTAAGACATGTAAAAGCTTTTTTTTTTAAGTTTTGTTAAAAAAGCAATTCTATTTTTTCTTTCAAACATTTTTTCTATTTATATTTTGTATGAAATTAAAAATAAACAATAACTTTTAATATTGGGAGCATTGTTTGTTTCACTCAACAACAACAACAACAAAAAATGGTAAATTTTATAAATAAAATAAACATCAAATTAGTGAACCGGTGAAAGAAAAAAGTTAATATGTTTCACATCATATTTTAAGCTTTATGACTTCTTCAGAAATTGCACGACTGAGCACATCATATTACGTACTGAACGTTATGGGATAAGCAAAAAACTCCGTCGTGAACAGGTTAAAAAAAAAGAAAAAAAAGTCTTTTTTTTATTGGGGAAACCCCCCAAAAAATTGGGGGGGGGGGGTAAATTTAGAAACCCTGATTAGAACACAAACCGTGTATCTGCCAAAGCAGCAAAGTCGAAAATCTTATCTTATTGTACATTATTTTGAACTTTCTTGCTTTTGCAGATACTTGATTCGTGCTCTAATGCAACGATATGTAGACAAGTTACACTTACTTGGGTTCTTCAAAACGATTTCCTTTTTGACTCATTAGTTCTTTGTAAAGTTCTCCTTTACCAGCATACTCCAAGACAAGGAAAACTTTTTTGTCATCAACAAAATATGTCAGCATCCGTAGTATATTTTCGTGTCTAGAGAAAACAATCCAAAAAACATATTATACCTGAGGATGATAAATTTGAAAAAATGGGATAGGGGACACCAGCATAATCACATTTACCATACCTAACCATGATCGTTTATTTTTTCATAATTTTAAAGGTACAGCAATTAGAGTAAGGAAAATTAAGCTTTGCAATTTGATAGTTAAAAGATTTTTTATAACAAATATCAATAGATTTGATAAATAGGTGAATGTAAGATAGTAAAGAGGTTACTGTTGCACTGACAGTGATATTGTTGTATGAAGAAAATAATTTCTAACTCAGACTGGGGGAGAAAAATAGCGTGTCTACTACCCATATTGCAAGCTTTATAAAAGAAAATAACTTGCATTTGGCTTAGATGGCATGAGCATTGTGTGTGTGTGTGTGTGTGTGTGTGTGTGTGTGTGTGTGTGTGTGTGTGTGTGTGTGTGTGTGTGTGTGTGTGTGTGTGTGTGTGTGTGTGTGTGTGTGTGTGTGTGTGTGTGTGTGTGTGTGTGTGTGTGTATCAATAAAATAATACTGCAGGCCAAAAAGTGTAATTTACAAATTTCACCAACAGAACACCAAAAATTAGAAATTTAATAATATCTGAAATCTTACGTTAGATGTGACTGAATTTCTATTTCTCGAAGTAGTTGTGTCTCCATCCTATGTTTCTGAAGTTCATTTTTAAATATCATCTTGAGAGCAACTGGAAAGCGTGAGCCTTTTTCTCGTGCTAGATACACTCGTCCAAATTTTCCTCTTCCTAAAGGCCGACCAATTTCAAAGTCTCGTAATGTCCAGTCAGTGCTAACAACATTAATAAATAAAGCAAAATATTTTTAGTTCACTCGATTAAGTATTATGGGATATTTATTTTAAGGCAAACTCACCGCTGGCTCTCATGTCTTGCTTTGATTGTTGCTCTAATTGCATTTTGTAAGTCCTCTCTAGCAGCATTAAATTGTGACATACCATCATTTGATGGAGGATCCATTTTTACCTACAGTAGTAGTAAAACTGAATGTTACTAGCTCGATTTCTTGTAAACGATTTTAGTTGTGCAAGGTTGATCCTACTGCAATCACAGAGGTCAAGGTGCTGGAAGCAAAAGTACGCTGGTTATTGGTTATTGTACTGGTAATTTTGTATGTATTTGATGGGAAATTTGTACCCAATATTCAAAAATATCATATTATGCAGTTATGAATACTAGCATTATTGTTAAATACAGTATTATACTATTGGAGTCATCTATATATTGAATTCAGTCCCTTAAAAAAAATATTGTATTCTTTGTCATCTTGGTGTAAACATAACTGATATCATGAAACATAGTGCAATGGTGCATTAGTACCTTACTTACTAGATTATTAAAGGTTAGTTGCTTTAACTACCCCAAAAGAGAGAAAAATGGGTGGTACATCCCCCAAACTAACATAAGAAGATTAATATTGCTTCTGGGGTAAATTATTCTCTCAATATGGTGATGGCTGATGACATTACTTTTTGTTACGTTCAATCCCTATAAACATCTTAAATTTAATCACAAAATTAAATTATTCGGAATATTTTAGTGTCCGGCTAAACAGGTTTTGTTTCCAGGGCATTTAACCCACCATCAAGGGCAAAAAAAAAAACTGTACCGTATAATTTTCTATCTTCAAATAACCTTAGAGCAGAGGAGGGTAAGTTTCATCCTTATATTTGTGCATCAATGTAGAATAAAATCCCTGCCCCATAGTTGTTTGCATATGTATGTATTTAACGTTAGTGCAAAGGCCTCAGATGGTCCCCTGCTTTTGCCAGCGATATGAATCAGTTCTTTTTTTTTTTTTTTTTTTTTTTTTTTTTTTACAATTTACTAGAACATATTACTTGTTTTCAAAACTAAATAGTGCACTGAACTTGATTTGCTTTAGTGCCAATTTTGATATATGCATATATTTTGTATATAGGAGTGTACAGTGTACCTACATACATATACATACCTACCTACTATGTATGTAACGGTACCTACTGCATGTATGTATGGTAGACATGCCACTTTTCGGCCAAGTAAGGATCTTGATTGATACTATCACCTATCACCATATTTACAACCAAATTATACATTTCTGTTCATATTATCCATTCAGCTGGTTAAAGTAATACCTTACTAACATAATCATATAAAAAAATCCTTGGTTTTAACATTCAATTAATTACGAGGACAGCTGCAAGTTCGATTTTGTAAATGCATAGTTTTCGGCCACTGAAATTTGACTTTTCGGCCACCTTATGTTAGGAACACACATTTGTAAGCTGTTTTCTAGCATGTTTGCGCACGATTAATTTTTTGTTTGTTTGTCAAATCATTAAAATGAATTCATTTATTGTATATGTTAGGAAAAAATTAGCATGTTGCAATTATTTTGCTCGCTATAGCGCTTTAAATTTGCTAAACATAAACCTAACGGCCACGCGTGGCTACTTTTGAAATTTTTTATTGCTGGAGCTGTTTATTTAGGGGCATGTTTGATAGCCTGATGTCATTCTCAATACAGCATTATATATGAAATAAAAATAATAAATTTGTTCCAACAAATCTGAGTTGCAAAATCATGACTTTGGGGGATTTAATATTTGAATTCTACATTGTATGAGGAACATTTCTGTACATTAAAAAAATAACGTATTTTTTTCCCCCTTTGACGAAAAAAAAAAGTTGCAATTTTCCCTTAATAACGAGTGATTGGGTGGGGATATTTGGACCGTCTTTGGCAATGACTTATGGTCCTCAGAACTGTTTTCTTATTTTTTTATTAAAACTTGTTCCCAGAGAAAATTCAGGTGATCAAACCTGATTTCAAATCTACAGTTTTGCCAGGAAAAAATATTGAACTCAGCAAATTAGGTGGCCGAAAAGTGACACCGGTACGAAACATCATGTCTACTTTTCGGCCACTTTTATATTCAGTCTTTAAAAAATTGGCTAACTTGAGATTTATGGTGGTTAATACTTAGCTGAGATACTATAGATTCAGTGGGTTTGAGATGGCTGTCAAGAATTTGTAACTAGACCCTTATTTTCCTGAAGTACTGATAGTGATATGATGTTTTTGCATAACATTAGAAGCGTAAATTTGTGCAATTTTTAAGTTCTCGACGAGTTAATTATTTAATTTAAAAAATATTTTATGAGGCTAAGCATTTCAATTTCTACCACAGTATTGGCTAGGGTTTCTGGAGTTAATTATACACAAAAATTGTCACTGGTCCATTTAGATTTGTTGTTATACATAGGTTTTCAAAGTTCAAAGTGGCCGAAAAGTGGAAGTGGCCGAAAAGTGGCATATTTGTTTGTTTGTTTGTTTCTTGATTAGCAACCAAATGCTATTTTTTAATGTCCTTAGATTTTGAAGAATTTTTCATTCTTCTGTTTCTGGTTTTCTTATCTTCACTTTACTCTGGCTTTCTTATATCTTTCCTTCACTTCTTTCTTGATTGGTATCTTGAACTTAAACTTGACTTTTTCTTAACTTTCTCAACATTTCTCTTTTAAATGAATTAATAGGAAGTTCTTCCATATTCTTAGCCATTTTGTTATACAGTTTTAGACCATTTACAAAAATTGATTTCTGACCTGTGTTATTCATTTGGTTGAACATATGGAAGTTCTTAGCCTGTCTTGTGTTATGTTTATGTATCTCTTCATTTTTCTGATAAAACTTTGAAAAAATATCATTGTTATTGCTAGTGATATTATGGATAAAACACAATACTTTAAAATTCACTCTGTTCTTTATACTCAACCATTCTAATTTGTTTAACATATCTTGCTTGTGAGTATACCAATTACACTTTAAAATAATCCTCATAGCTTTATTTTGTAACCTCTCCAATACACTCATATCTTTCTCATTTGCATTTAAAAAAATTGAAGAACAATATTCATAGTGAGGAGCAATGATAGTATTGAAGATTGTTTTCTTGGTCCATTTTGCTAGGAATTTGCTTATTCTTGCTAGATAACCAGTTTTCTTAGCTATTGGACTTTAAACAATACATACACACAATATGTGCTTGCATAGACTATTTCGTGATTCGTAACTATTTCGTAACGGCCCATTCATGGCATGTGTTAGAATATATAACAATTTACCCTCTGAACTCAAATCTATTAACTGTATTAAATTATTCAATTATAAACTGAAAAGCTACCTCATGAATAAATGTTTTTACAGCCTTGATGAGTTCTATGATAATGACACAACTTAATTTATATACATTTTATGTTGTATTTCTATTATACGGATGTTTATGTATTGTGTATATATAATATGTACTGTACCATGTATTATTAACAATGCTGTTCGTAAACCCTGTTCTCTTGCACCAAAAAATGCGCAATTCATTTGAATAACCATAGGCGATCATCATTTTTGGTGCAGAGAACAGGGTTTACGAACAGCATTATTATTAATTTCTCTTTTTGTTTACTTTTACATCGACTAATGGGGGAGCAGGCATCTCGGGACTGGCTTTAGGCTGCTTCGGTCACACCCGTCTCCGTTTCGACAACCTACGTATGCGTAGTAGTTGAATGCGGAGGCGGGTGTGGACGATATCACTTGGAGTCGGCCTGGAGATGACTTGTCCCTTTATTGGTTAATTAGTATACAACATAGTAAGTAAGTTGACAATTCCATGTCATGTATTATTATTTTTCTATCTTTTTGTTTTCTTTTATATTGACTTATGGGGGAGCAGGCGTCTCGGGGCTAGCTTTAGGCTGCTTCGGTCACACCCGCCTCCGTTTCGACAACCTAAGTATGCGTAGTAGTCGAATGCGGAGGCTGGTGTGGACCAGGGGGGGTGTGGACGATATTGCTTGGATCCGACCTCGAGCGGACCTCGAGATGACTTGCCCCCTTTATAGGTCAATTAGTATGTATGTAACATAGTAAGTAAGTTGACAATTCCATGTAAAACCTTATACAAATGTAATTTATTATGTTTGATTGTAGGAGAGTGGAAATAAAGAATTTTTGAATTTTTTTTTTTTTGTAATATGTAACATATCATGCTTTCTTTATGGGGGAGGGGGAAAATACAAAACAAGGTTCTTAATACTTACTGCAGTTAATATTTATGGATGAAGAGACTGCAAAATTACAAAAATCCAACGTCAACGATCCTGCAACCCTTTGTCCAAAGAGATCTTGATGCTGCCAAACAAGCAGCAAACAACCTGCAAAGCCTGCAAACAACGAACCTAAGAATCTTAGAATCAGCCTACGAACAACGAACCACAACCACAACGAACTTTTTGTTTTGGCCAACGAAGCTAAAGGTAACGTAAGGCATCGACTGCGCATTTCGTGCGTCTGCTGCAAGATTTAAATCTTTATTTCCGGTATTTTTCACGTTTTGATGGCGGGAAAATATTATCGTGTGTAATTTTTTTTGAAAAAATGAAATTTTACCGGAAATAGATCTCGTCGATCGGGCAAATTCGGAAAAGACGAACGAAATTCGCAGTCGATGCCTTACGTTACCTTTAGCTTCGTTGGTTTTGGCCAGCTGTAAAATGAAAAAGCGCGCTAAAATATATTTCTGGTCGGTAACATTCGGGTAACATTCGGCAATGCCTTCGACTAGTTCCGTAATATTCCGGCACTATTCGCAAACTTCAGAAACAAGTGGGAAAGTGAAAAAAAAATTTGAAATTTTTTTGAGGCAATAATAATATTTTTTTTTTATATATTTATTATAATATTGCATGTCCCCAGGGGCGTATCCAGGATTTGACCACGGGGGGGGGGGGGGGGGGGGGTCCACCAGAAATTGAGAAGCATCCGCACCCATGTAAGGGGGGTGCGGGGGATACCCCCGCAAGAAAATTTCGTTTTTTGATGTCAAAATACGCTATTTTAATGCGTTTTAAAAGCATTCTTGTCGTATCAAATTCAATTGTTCCATTAATTTTTTTAGCCAGTTTTGAAACCAAAATAATACGATTTGGTTTTATGTAGAAGACTTTGCAAGAGTTATTAGTTTTGATGAGAATATAAACAAACTCAGACCCCAACTCCCCAACACAAGTGCTAGCAGAGAACTTTGTGATACTGTTTTTGTTCTTTTCGAGGAAAAAAAGCAGATATCACGATCGAGTTAAAAAATTTCTCTAGCTTACTTGCTTATTATAGCTATAGCTTCTAGCTTATTTTGCTCGCAGTTTGTTTGTTTGTTTGTTTGTTTGTTTGTTTTTGTTTTTGTTTTTTTTTTTTTTTTCCCCTTCATTTTTAATATTGTTTTATTTAAGGAAAAAATACCTTAGCTTTCAAGGCTCAGAAGCTCTATAGAGTATACAGTAAAAATTTCAGTTTTGAGAAAAATCGGGAAAAATTCACATGAGTTATAGCTGCTTATTCATTCCTTTATAAGAAAGGATGTTAAATGAAATGCAGTGAGACAGGAGTCATATCTGCTAACAAAATTTGTATTAAAAGTAGCATTTTACAATAATAACATTTGATTTGATATCGTACGTGTATTTAATTTACGTATACCACCCGTTGTTTAAAAAAACTTCTTGAACTATATATATGAAATAGAGATCGATGGTTTTTATTTTTGTTTGTAGATGATATTAAAAAATAAAATATTTTAGAAATATGAGCGCATTTCATGATTTCTTCAAATCATGGTGCATATAAATCATTTATATAATTATAATTTATAATAAAAATATCCTTGTATTATTTCATATTCATACAGAGCTATACATTTCTCAATGTGCTTTAATTGCGTATGTAATCACACGTCATTAAAAACCATTAAATTTTTGTGTGTGAAAGTTTATATCGTATGATGCATTTTAAATAATATTTCAAGAAAATATATATATATTGAAAAAATGTAGATATAAGAAAAGAGAACGATGGGTATATGACTCATATCATAATCATATTATATTATACATTGCTTGTATCTGTAATAAATAATAAATAATCCGTTCAAATAATGTATAAACTTGTAAATTTTATAATACATGTATATATATATAATATATATATATATATATATATATATATATATATATATATATATATATATATATATGCAATGGTCTTATATTGAATCAATATATATACTGGATAATTTTATATCTAAATCTATAAAAATCCTATTTTTTATTTTATAATTTCCTTGTAACCGGCCACTATAGCAAAAATGACAGTCGATAGCAAAATAGAACTTAAACGGTTATTTATACAAAAGAAATGAGAACTTTTTTTTTCTAACTTGTAGTATTGTTCTAAAATATTTTATGTATTGTTTTTCAATGTGAATAATGATAATAAAAATATGTGGTTATAAACACGACAGGGCAATAGGTTGACGGGACGTTATATTCTATAAACAAATTGAAAAACTGTGAAAGGAAGCTATTTGGGCTATAATATATAATAATCGTCTTCACAACAAGAAAAACATCCTTGATTTTTACAAGGGAAAGAGTTATGATAGAGTTTTACCGTAAGACATTTCTATCATTATAAAATAGATGAGGGTCCGATTTATTATACATTTCTTGAATATAAAATAATTAACTTCTTAACTGAATATTTCTCGCATTTAACAATCCATTTTAATCTATATACACCCGATTTTTTTTCCTGCGTCTTTTTCTTCTTGCTTTCTTTGTCCCTTTCTCAGCATTTCTCTTTGAGTATATTATTAATTTTTAGATAAAATTGGAAGACATATTATACCAAAGCCCAAAACATAATTAGTGATTGATTACTTTGGTATTAGGTCACAGAGTTTGGAGAAAAACTATATAGTGGCGTGCAACGACAGAAAAAAAAATGATATTAAAATTTCTGTTGCAATAATTATTATATGGTGAAGAAGGGTGGAAGTTTACAATTAACCATATGCATACCATATATTTAAAGAAAGTTAAAATCAATAAGAAACAAGTTTAAAATTGAATAATTTAAGTTAAAGAAAATTAATATCTATATAGCAATAGCACATATAATTATTCATAATTGCATATTATGGAAGGTTTTTAATGATGCTTGTGACTTGTGACGCAAAGCAGAGACACCGCACCGGAGCCGCCTTTAATTTTTGCGGTTCTTTCTGAACATTTTTTTTTTTTTTTTTTTAAGAACCGAATTTTGAAAATCAGTTTTTGGGTGCGGTTCTCATAGGATCGGTTCCTAAAAACCGGTTCTTGGTAGTTCTAAAAAAAAAGAAAAAAAAAAAAAAAAACGGTTCCAGTTCCAATTTGTACCTTTGGCCGTCGTGCACCTATGTCTAGGCTGACCAGACGTCCCGATTTTCCCGGGACAATCCCGATTTTGACACCTTGTACCGGCTAAAAATTGAAATGTCCCGATTTCTAATGAAGCGAAAAAAATACAATGCAAGAGAAAAAATCAAAGTATTTTTAAAAAATCTATAAAACACGTACATAATATTTATTTTAATATGAAAATCTCGTGATTTATCAAGAACTATATCAATTAATAGCAGAAGTTAAAATATTTGGCAAGATAAATTAAAATTAAAGTGCCATTCTGAAATCCTTTTTCTTCACTTTAAGGAAATTTGCGTTTTTTTTTTTTTTTTTTTTTTTTTTTTTTTTTCTTTCTTTCTTTTCTTCTTTGCTAAATCTCATTTGCTGGGTAGATAGTTAAAATATTAGTCACAAAAAAAAAAACAATACTATTATTTATTAAATTTACAATTTTTGATGCACATTTTAATTACTGTTCACAAAAAAAAAAAAAAAAAAAAAAAAAAATCGCCTTTGAAGCAAAAAAGTTAAAAATATTTAAAATTTATGGTTAAAAAAAAAAGGTGAATGTAGCTCTATAATTTTTATTTTTAGATTTTTTTTTTCAATAATGGCCATTTGAAAAAAGGATTAAATACACTTAAAAATTGGGGACCACGCCCCCTTTTATGAAAATTTTTCGCCTCCGGCGGGGCCCCCTCCCCCACGTCCCAAGTTGCCTCTCTCCTAGGGTCAAAGTGTCCCGATTTTGTCTCTCAATAATATGGTCAGCCTACCTATGTCACTCAAAATATTCACTACCCTAATTCTAAACCCTTATCCGCATCGTGATATTTACCCACCTCCCGCACTCCTCCGCAACATTTTTTTTCCCTGTCGTGCATAATTATTTATTACTCAAAATTTTCTCTACGCTAATTCTGAACGAGATGAATGCAACGCACATATCTCCGCACAACTTCGTTTTTTTTTTTTTTTTTTTAATTTATTTATTATTATTTTATTATTTTTATTTCTGTCGTGCATATTACTTAAAAAATAAAATGTAATAGAATAGAATATGTTTAGTCTGCCCTTCATCGCAATTTTCACCAAATAGTAACAGTTCTTGGAACTTGGAACTCTTGGAAGTGGTCCTTGGTAGGTCCAAAAACTGGAACCGATTCCTGACAAAAATTCGTAAAGCATTTTAACTACTTTTTAGTAGCTTTTTATTTCAACCATATGCAAAAACTTACTTGAAATAAAATCCATAAAAAATGTTCAGCCAAGATATGATTCCACTCCACATCAATAAAATATCCCGCCACTCTCTGAAATAGATTACGTGCATGCCTAATGAGGAAGGTGAATTTTTTTAACCCCCACTTTTTATGACATTTTTGAAAAGAGCGTTAAAAAATTTTGAGGCGCTATTTTTTCTTAAAACGATTGGAGCATATGGGAAGTATTTTTAATTAATTTTTGAAAATCGTCCTAAAAAGACTCTGACGTCATCAATCGGGCATTTATTTATTCGGAAAGTATTGACCGTAGAAGGTTCAGTAGCCAGTTTTTTGAAATCCTGAGGACAAGCTGATTTCATTAAACTGGTTACTGAACCTCGAACGATTAGTATTTGCCGAGAAAAAAGTGGAATGATGACGTCAGAGTCTTTTTAGGTCGATTTTCAAAAATTAATTAAAAATACTTCGCATGCTCCAATCGTCCTAAGAAAAAATAGTGCCTCAAAATTTTTTAAAGCTCTTTCCAAAAATATCATAAACTCAACAAAAAAATGTCAATTCACCTTCCTCATTGCATATAGAGATATTTTTCAGACATAAAAAAACAGACAAAAAGATCTATATAAATATACCGGAAATTTGAAATACTGCATAACAAAATAAATAATTTTTCCAAAGAAGTAATAAAACGTACGTGTATGAATTAATATATATATATAAAAAAAAATTCATTCAGCTTTATTATTTTTTTAGAGGTTACATAACTACATTGTAAGCATTTCAACATTTTCAATAATTCATAAAGTATTGTGCATGTTGACAGAGTGGTTTCAAATAATATAATAATACAGCTGTTTATCTCAGTTCAGCACGTATTGCATTTTTTTTTTATTGATATTGTGCTTTATGACACAACAAAAACAACTACAACTACGCATTTCGAATGTATTAAAAAATATAAAATGTCAAAGCGAGAAATCAATGCTATAAACAATTCCTATACAAACAAAATCAATTCCTATAAAACTTAGCAAAATTCTTTCCAGATTTAAAAGCAAACGATCGATACCGTTTTATGTCCTCGATATATTGTGTATACTCTGAATTACGTATTTATATAGATTTTTTTATTTTATTAAAATATTAAAATCCAACCGAGTCATTCACAAAAAGTAATTAAAAATGGGTATAGACCTGGTTTCTATATATATATATATATATATATATATATATATATATATATATATATATATATATATATATATATATATATATGTATATAAATATATAGAAAAAATAAAAACTACAATGTATAACTTAGGAAATACATATTATAATTATAATAAAAATAATACACCATCCCATACTGCTACATATGATGGGATTTAAATTCTAAAATTTATAGTGCATTTTATAATTTTAATATTATAAAAGTTAAAACTTTTGTTAATTTTATTATATATGACACAATAATACACTTTGGCTGCAAAGTTAATAATTTTTTTCCGCATTTTTTTTCCTTCTTCCTGTTTGGTGTGCAAAACGCGTATGATTAGACTAGTAAGCACATTATTGTAAAAGGTATGCATGAGTAAGGTGGGAGAGTTCTATTCAGAGAAATAAAAGTCGTGTTGGCTTGAATCACTAGCTTCAGAAAATCTTCTCGCTCGATAGCACAGTTGTTGTTGACGCTCTCAGTATGGATGTTTGATTCGTTATAACACACAGGACAGGTATAGAGAATATAACTAAGTAAAAATTACCTGTTTAATAAATTCAATCAAGGCTTGATCTAGCAAGGTCATTCCGCACCATAGCGAGACTTTTAACAGTGTGTCAGTTCAAATTTTTGTCTAATTAGTTAGGGACAAAAACTGTCCTATCAGATAGACGTGGTGAAGCCATGCGGAGACCTCAACAAGCGCAGTCACATCATCAACAAACTGAAATTTATTCAATACCCTATTCTCTGAATGCAAGTGAGCTTTATTACAGACAATGCAAGGTTAGTAAAATAGCAATAATTTGTTTTGGAATATGATGGAGTATAATTGTACATTTTCTCTCTCTCTCTTCCTGTCTCAATTTCTCAATTTCGCGCGCCCTTCTCCTTCTTATATATATATATATATATATATATATATATATATATATATATATATATATATATATATATATATATATATATATATATGCATATATTTGATGCAGGGAAAAAATAACAATAACTTATCTTTAATGTGTATTATAATGCAATGCTTATATATAGGCTATAATAATGGAGTTTAAATATATTTATAATAAAAATGTTTTTCTTGGTTTAAAAGTGCTGCGAATCTTGGGAAAATAATCATTTCAGAATACAGAATTTAGTATACTAAATTAGTATACTAAGTGAGCTATATTCTTGTAAAATTTAACTGAAGGAAACGTATACAGTGATAACATAACTACTTGAGACTCCTTGAGAAAAGGATTACAGCGTACGATATATATATATATATATATTTCAAAGATACAATCATTAAAAACACTGCTGCACTCTTGAGCTATAATTATAAACACTTTATTTCCCCATTGTGTTTTATCAATGTCTATTTTCCCCCCTATTCTTATAGTTTATAATTATGATAAAATTGTGATATCGCTTATAGGAAATGACGAAGAGACAAGCTAAATTACTCGTATTTTGGTATTATATAATACCATATAATAATCCTTATATATGTGTGTGTGAAGTTTGATCGAATACAGCCACATTATTTTGTACTTACGGCAGCTCTGTATACTCACACACACGATTAATTGTGATAATATATTTTATCATATTCAAAAACTCGGCGCTGAATTTGACGTAAAATATATTATCACAATCGTGTGTACACTGTTAATTTTTACTTATATTATAGTATGTTCATAATACAAATGAACAAATAATTATACGAATGGTCAAAAGATACTGCGGGAAATATTTTCTTTTATAAGTGCACATGTATGACAGATGACAGTTAAAAAAATTAATAATAATAATACTAAAAAAAAAAACTAATTATCAGTCGCTTAGGCTGTGAGAGATTGTATAATGATCTAAACAGACCATGTAATAAAAAGAAAAATCATATAATTAATTTTTAATAAGATTAACAAACATGAATCTGAAATACTGAAATATAATGCCAATTAAAGAAACGCTTAATTATAATTAACCTGTATATAATCGAGCAAATTTTTATAAAAATTGATTGAATCAAGATAAAAAAAAATATATATATATATATAAATATAAATACAATGAGAAAATACTTGCTTGTATGACAAGTAAATTTGTGTGTGCAGTGTGTGTATATATATATATATATATATATATATATATATATATATATATATATATATATATATATATATATATATATATATATATATATATATATATATATATATATATACGTGTGTGTGTAAGCATAATATATATTTTTATTGTGAGTAATATTTAAAGTTTTATGATGAATCATATAATAGTTAATAGTATTATAAGAAAAGATCTAATGCACGTTATAAACAATAAATTGTGTAATTTATCCCACAGATAATGAATATAATTTAAGTCTGGAAATTTATTTTAAAAAGTTACATAATTTGCATAAGTTTTTCCTAACTAGTATAGTCATTAATATATATATATTTTATATATATATATATATATATATATATATATATATATATATATATATATACACACACACACATATTGTGGAAGTTTCCCATTGATTAATGCGGATATTTGTGTAAAATATTTTCGGTATATATAGCATATTCATTAATAATATAGGGGGAAAAATATACGAAAGATATCATTTTTAATAGCAGAGCATTTATGATTTAAACTATAATTATTTAAAAAAAAAGTCTCAATAAGGTCAGCAGCAGGTTGGCATGAGTAACAACAAGGTATGTGGTTAACTGATTATATTATTATTATTTTGTTTTTTTGTTATACCTATATACGCAGCTACCTTTCACACTATAAATATTTATATCAAAGTAATTTAAACTGTAATCAAGACAAACTCGACTGACAGCATAATCCGTCACATCGTATGCACCCATCCTTGTCAACACAGCTTTTACTTGCCCCGCAATCACACAGCCCTAGTCAAAAACCAGTATACTTGAAGTATACTTTTTTTTGTAATTAATTATACTTAAATACAAAAGTATACGAAAATGATAATAATTATAATTTAAGTGTAATCAAAAATTATACTTGAACTGTAATTTTTTTTATACTTAAATTGTACTTTAATTATAATTTTATAATTATACTTTTTTTTGTAATTAAAATACACTAAGAAGCACATTTAATTATAAAAAAATTATAATCATGGTATTTTTTTTGTATTTTTGATATTTGATGTATAGATTTGAACTCATGTAAAAAAAATATATTTTTTTATTGTTTAAATCTACTTAGCAAATATAATATACATTTGTTCCTTTTTTCTTTTTTTTTTTACATTAATTTTCTTTAAAAAGAGATTTTTTTCGTATTTTTTAACTGATATATATTTTTTTTTTTGCATGTAAACATTCTTTTCGAATGCAAAAAAAACAATTCTGATTGTCAATTTAATTATCAAAGTTTCAAAAGTTTTATGATAAAAAACAAAAAAATGAATATTGTTGAGAAAAAAATATAATTCTGCGGGATTTTTTGTAAAAAAAAAATTAAACGCGATGGTTTACAGAACATGCACATCTGAATATCTTCATGGTGTGTGAATCCGCGGAATATTTTATTTCTTTTGTGTTGGGAATTTCATATTTAATAAACCCGCATCAGTTTCAATAATTTATTTTATACATATATATACCGGTATATATACATATATTTATTTATTTCCCTCATTTTCTGCTTAATTATATGTAAAACGTTGTCTCTAAAAAGAAGTTTACTCAATACAGTATATCAGAGACCAAATTTTTTAAATAAAAAAAATCTTTACAAATTATGGGTCACTATAAGTTTTTTTTTTTTTTTTTTACATTTTCAGAATTGTGAGAAAAAATTAATTATTTTCTTAAATTATTGTGGGTATATGACTGTATTATACAAATGCATGCCGTGTGCGTTAAAATTTTTTTTCCTGCGTTTTTGTACCCAGCGCAGAAACACCGAGAATGAGTAGAAATAAATGAAGCAATAAATTTATTAAATTTACATGATGTTAAGGGTACATTTTATGTGTCAAAATTACATTTTACAGCAAATTTTTAATATCTTGTTGATTTTATTACAAGATTACAACAGTTTACCATTTAAAACGATGCATTCATTGTTGTCTAAGTGATGCGTCAAAAAAAGGTTTTGAAATTTTTTACCCATTTCGCGCTAAATAAAAAGTGAGCAACGTTAATTTGGATGACAGTTGATAGAAACTTTTTGTCAATATCTCCGCTGCTTTTGTTCAAACAAGCTATTTTAATGAGCCACAAACGGTAAGTTGTATAATTATTCACTGAGATAAGATAATTAGCTATGATATTAACACATAATTATGATGTTTCTCAAAAATTTTAACCGTTAAATTAAAATTTAAAGTAAGCGTCCTTTTGTACTTTCAAGATTTTTGGTACATTGTATAGATTTCTTTTCATTTGTATTTAATAAAACTTAATTAACATGACACTACAGTGTTTAATAATTACTTAAGAAACAATAGTAATTCATGTATATGTTCTTATGTGAAGTTTTTTTTTTCTTTCAGTCTAAAATTCAATGAAGACAGCAATCACACTGAGGGCTCGTCCAACATTTGGGCCACTTCTAAAGCAATTGCCTCAGGATATATTATTTGATTGGTAAGCATTATTGAATTAGCGGTCTGACTTTATATTTTATTATTTAATACAGTGTATTTTCTAAACTGATATGTGTTTTTCTTTTTATTACAGATCAGTGCTTGTATTATGTCGTGGTGTGTGTGTTTACCGAGTGCCCTATTGGAAAAAGTTTGGTATGTTGAATTGTTGATGAAGTTAATGTGTGTCATGATGTATGTTGCAAGAAAGTATGCATATAATATAGGGTGTACATATCTGTATGACGTCCTGCTGGAGCAATGATAACATTAATGCTCTTCGTAAACCCTGTTTTTTGCTCCTAAAATGATGATCAGCTATATGGTTAATCAAATGGAATAAATGCTCATTTTTGGGTGCAAAGAGAACAGGGTTTACGAACAGCATTATATTGCTCCAGCAAGATAGGATCACAACCTTTTTTTTTTTTTTTTTTCCCTAAAAATTTATTATTATTATTTTTTTCTTGTACTTGAAAATACAATTCAAAATGTTATGAGTATCAAAAGCTTTGAAAATTGCAAAGTATTTTAAATTGGCAAATTGTGTTTTTAAAGTTGTCATCAATGTGTTTATTTTTTGTGTACTACGCTTTGATTTTTTTATGAAACTATACCAAAAAATCCTATACAGTACTATAATGCAACATAACTTAGGTTGCTCAATTTATAATGTGATATAAAACTTAGCTGTCATCACTTCACAGCTCTACCTATATAGCAATGAGATGACGTGAACCTCTGACTTGACGTGGAACATGCACTACCACATTGCACTGCCATGACTGCATGGCCTCGTACAGACAGCAATTTACTTAGGTGTCAACTCACTAAACATCTCTTCTGTAATACTGTTCAATATATTCAACAAAATTATATACATATAATACTGCACGTTATACCCACTGTGAGCCTGCAACATAAGGAATACATACATTATTATTCAATGCAGTCGTATAATAATGTATGTAATTCTTATGTTGTAGGCTAACAGCGGGTAACTTGGAGTATTATACAATTTTTGTTAAAGGCGTAGGACATTGATCAAAAAACATGTCTAATATCCTAACGTAGCTAAATATCAACGTTGATTTAGCCAAAGTCATTGATTTCTAATTTATTTTCCATTCACAAAATAGTGCGAGCGGTTACTGACATATCACAGCTTGCCTGGTCCAAGTGCGCGTAAAACAGGCGAGCTGTGACGTCAGTGACCGCTTATTGCACTATTTAGTGAGTGGAAAATAAATTAGAAATCAATGACTCGCAGGTCAAATCAACATTTATTTAGCTATGTTAGGATATTAGACAATTTTTTGTTCACGCCTTTTAATATATTGAACATTGAATATTTGTAATACTGTTCAATATGTTTAACAAAATTCTAGAATACTCCACGTGATCCGCTGTTAGCCCACAACATAAGAATTACATACATTATTATTCAATGTAGTCGTATAATAATGTATGTAATTCTTATGTTGTAGGTATTGAACATTGAATATTTGTAATGATGTTAAATATATTCAACAAAATTGTATAATACTGCACGTTATACCCGCTGTTAGCTAGCCCACAACATAAGAATTACATACATTATTATACGACTGCATTGAATAATAATGTATGTAATTTTTATGTTGTTGTCTCACATTGAGTAACGTGCAGTATTATACAATTTTGTTGAATATATTGAACAGTATTACAGGAGAGATGTTTAGTGAGTTGACACCTAAGTAAATTGCTGTCTGTACGAGGCCATGCAGTCGAATCATGGCAGTGCAATGTGGTAGTGCATGGTCCACGTCAAGTCAGAGGTTCACGTCATCATCTCATTGCTATATGCATAGAGATGCTAAGTGTTGATGGTTAAAGTGTATTGATGTATGTATGAGGCATGTATGCATGAAGTCAGTCCTGGCCGTGCAAGGTGGTAGTGGTCCACGTCAAGTCAGAAGGTATCTCGGGACAGTTATTGTTGAGATAATCTTGTTGTATATGGTTAATAAGAATTCATTATTATTTGATTAATTAGGTAGTATACATTTGTATATTTAGTCAGTTCAAGGAAAATTGTATAATTTAATAGTAATAATATAATGTAATAAAACAAAAAACAAAAAAAAAAAAAAGGAAAAAGAACATAGTCACAAAAATTGCATACTTTACAGTATTTTCACGCTCTCTCGTGGGGCTGCATTAACTTTCTGGTAAAAATTGTTATCAGTTTTAAAGATTCCATTTCGTGTTTATTCATTAAATAGCACATGTTGTTTTATGTGGTCTATGGCTTTAAGATTAGTTAAATAAAAAAAAGTCAGGAAATAAATAACATAATTTATGCTATGGCATTAAACAATTGATATTTTGTTATAACAATTATGCTGAAAATCTTATCTATTTATGCTATGTAGTATACTACAATACATAGCATAAATTATAATGTGCATAAATATTGCTGCATTTTGTGCTAGCAGAATTATTGCACTCTTTTTCTGAGTTAATTTAATAAAATCGTTTTATTTAATCAGGTTTTAAGATATTTTTTTATAGTATTGTAGCAAATTTACTAAAAAATAAAAATAAAATCTATTCATTTTGTCTGTTCAGGACTTTTTTAATCATTTACTTCAGTATTTAATTAAGCACTATTGATATTCTTATTGCAATATAATTTTTGGTTTGTATGCATAACATGTATTGTTTACGGTCAATGTAATTTATGTACTTATTTTTTTATTTTATTGATTGTAATGTCTTTAATTATGTATTTTTCATGTATCACAATCTAATCACTGATTGTATTGCTGCAATTCTTTTAAACAAATATGTATTATATTTGTATATATTATTATACTGTACGTGCAACAATAAATACAACTTCTATACAAAAAAATGATGTAATATTTAATTAATTGTGCATGCATTCCAGCTATAATAATTTTTTAGAAAAATTATACTTTTGTAATTATTAAAGTATAGTAAAAGTATCATTATAGTATAATTTAATGAGTAATTTATTACAGTAAAGAGTATAATTTTATTGTACTTCAAGAATTACAAAATGATAGAAAAATGACAAAATAAACTATACTTTTAGTATAATAACTATCATTTAAGTATAATTAAGAGTCCAACATAACTATGTTTATTATAATAAAATTATACTGCAAAAAAGTATAATAATTACAATAAAAAGTATACTACTTTTTGACTAGGGAGTACAGGAATTTTTCTTCCAAGATTAATGTGCTCTATTCTTGTTCCGTTATTTTTTCTCCTCATATATATATATATATATATATATATATATATATATATATATATATATATATATATATATATATATATATATATATATATATATATATATATATATATATATAAAATATATTTTAAGTGCTTTATTATCTTCAAATGAGTACGCATAGGTATTTTTATAAAAAGGTCAGATTGAAGTTTTATTGAATTTTCATGGAGAGAATGAGAGAGAGAGAGAGAGAGAGAGAGAGAGAGAGAGAGAGAGAGAGAGAGAGAGAGAGAGAGAGAGAGAGAGAGAGAGAGAGAGAGAGATAAAGACAGACAGAAAGACTTCAGTATACTGAATACTGATTTAATATAGCTTCATAAAATAAATTTCGGGGTTGTGTCTATATAATATATAATTGTCAAGCAATAATATATTATAATATCATATCATGTATGTAACAGAGGAATAGATTTATGAAGCTGTGTTATTGTTATATCATTGTATTATATGCTTGATGTGTATAAAATAACAAACTCAATCTTGTCCCCTCTTTCAGCACACATTTGTTGATATCCATTTAAATGCAGTTTTTATCTTGGGTTTTTAAAATCGCTATAGTAAATCCTAATGTTTCTCCTTCCTCAGGAGCACAGCAGCGCAGTGGGACTTCCACTACCTACTCTACACGAGCAACCGCGCTCAACAAGTTGCGAGTCAGTCGACCCTTGGCGTGCGCCAGTGACAGTACTGCTCTCGTCATCCTCGGCAAATGTGGGCGATGCCCAGTCCACGTGCTATCTACAACATCAACACCTCGCCGGCTCACGTCGCTCTATCGCGTCCAGGACCGAGGTTCCTCTGCATCTCGACCTGGCTACTGACAATCAACCGGAGAAGCAACGACTCGGCCTATGCAAAATGTGGTGCTCACGGAAATTTGAAGCTCGATGGGTCATTGATGGATTTTGTGTAATCACAGGTGAATATTAGTAATTTTGTACCTCTTTTATGTATATTTTGTAATTAATATAAAAAAAAATCGTTGAAAAATTAGGAGATTGACTGAACTAATATTTTGGTATACTTCACATGATTAAGAATATACTAAAAAAAAAAAAAATGGCATGATTGTTTGGTTCAATATCACATGGCTGCTTTGCTATTCTTATTACATAAAATTAGCTAATATGAACGGTGATCTATTTATTTCACACAAAAACTCTTCATTTGCAAACCTGTACTTCTAGTACAACTTAACACATGTATAATATTTGCGCTCAATATATCAGCAAACGACATCGTTTTTTTAAAGTATATAACTGGTTTTAAAGTTTATCATAAATTAAAGAATTTTCTCGTAATTTGTAATTTGTATCTATACCAAATTGGGCTTAAAACATCATTCATTCATCGTGATTGAAATCATAAATAGCCTAAAGTCCTACATTTTTTTTTTTTTTTTATGGAGGGATTTTATACCTTATAATAACACAAACAATAACTTATATTAATTTAAAATTACAACCTTATAATATCAATAATAATAATAATTCTTTTTCATCCTCTCTTATAACACTAGAATAAATTCATGCGCACTAGTAAATAAATAGTATTTTGAATCAACGTTGAACGTACTATATAATATAGCTACAATATAAACTTTTAATAATATTTAATATACAGTATAATATTATAATATATATGCCTTTTTCTTGTATAATTTTATTTTAGTGGTTTATTAACAATTAGTTAAAGCTCCTGGCATATGGTTATGAATTTATTTAGCGTGTGCTTGAATATTCACGTTTATGATTATTTATTATACCAATTAGCATAATGTAAACTTGATACCAAATATTATATTATTTATAATAAACCTCATATTTTTCTATATAATTAAACCATCTCGTTATCTCCTGTACAGTACATGAAAGAGCTGTATAAAAATATGTGTGTCTTATCATTTTTATCACTTTCTTCTTAGCAAATATTTAATATAAATACAAAAGATAATTTTATTGATAAAAGTTAAAAGAGTTTTTTTGATAAAATAAAAGTTACTTTTATGTTATAGAATTTGAAATTAGTTTCATGGCATAATATGCAGATTTAGTGCGTATTTTGAACTAAAAATTTAAAGATCAATTTGTAACTGAAAAATTATCCACAATATTTGTAATTTACAAAATCTATACATTATGCAAAACATGTGTGATGTATATTATTTTTATTATTTTTTTAACTTAAATCTCACAAAACAACTTTAAGTTATTGCTATTACTAATTACTTCGAAGTAAATGTGAACTTTCATCTGCTATATTTAATGTTAAATGCTTTAAGCTTAACTTAAAAGTACAACACAAAAGTTAAAACTTGTTTACAGTTATTGCGTGTGAAAAATAATGGAATAGTGTGTATCGTCCTATACGCATAATATATATCATTATATGATAACATAAATAAAAAGATTATTTCTAAACTGCTCCAAACTTTTAAATATACGAAAAAAAATTTTGAATTTTTTTTTTATTTGGATAATAAGACCTCATCTGCCAAACACAATAAAATTTACGATTGAAGGATAGAGAGACAGATAGGGAGAGAGAGAGAGAGAGAGAGAGAGAGAGAGAGAGAGAGAGAGAGAGAGAGAGAGAGAGAGAGAGAGAGAGAGAGAGAGAGAGAGAGAGAAAACGTGTAATATACTTTTTTTCTATATTGTCTCACGACCTATGCAAATGTTTTTTTTATTGAGGTTAATAACATTATTATGTTGAATGAGTGGGTGGGTTTCTAAGAGCTAATAAGACGATGTATTATTTTATAGGTGATAGAGATTATAATTTATATTACAACATGGATATAAAGACAATAGGAATAGGGCCTACAATTTTGAAATTACAACTTTCAAAATTTGTCTATAATAATGATAATAAAAATTCTGTATCATTATTATATATAGCAATAATAACTTGTAAATTTGCTGTAATTAACATATTTAATAATGCATATCTTTGAAATATAATTCAAATAAAAACAATAACGACTATAATGTAATATAATATATAGAACATAATACGAACCACACACAAATACACGCAGAACGAAAGTTAAAACAAATAACAATTAATTATTGTACTATACTGCGATCGTGTTATTTTAATGCATCAGGTTATAATCTATTGTATAAAATTTATTTTAGTAAATATTTAGTATAATCTTTACATTTTACAGTTACAAAATTTATCTACAACTGAGCAATTTATTAGGTTTCAACCATATGTTGATTCCATAATATAACACTTAATGATTAAAATAAACTTTTAACTTAAAAAAAAAAATAATAAAACTTTGTGTGTCTAACTTTGAAGAGAATGCCTTATCGGATCGTTACTGTAAGAAATACGAAACGAACGTCAGCCATAAGAAAGCTAAATTAGGAATTTTTTCTTTCTTTTTATAAATTTCGCTTGATGTTTGGTATACAGTGGTATAATTATAAAAGTTGCAAGGATTTTTTTCATTAAAATTCCTCTACTATTATATCACATGTAGCGGAATAAAAAAATTTATTGCATAGTTGTTTCATATATATATATATATATATATATATATATATATATAATATATATTTTGATGAATACACACTACACCTATAAATTATATATATATAATTTATAGGTGTAGTGTGTATTCATCAAAATATATATTATATATATATATATATATATATATATATATATATATATATATATGTATGTGTGTGTGTGTGTGTGTGTATATATATATATATATATATATATATATATATATATATATATATATATATATATATATATATATATATATATGAAACAACTATGCAATAAATTTTAACAAAATTTTAACAAATGTCGCATTTGTGGAATTTCAATACTATGTAGTATGTACAGTTGAGAAATGCGATGTCATCATTAGATGAATGACGGAATGATGATGTGCACCCGTAAAAATTATTTGCAAAAGTTCGAAAAGAGAAATTCGTAAATATTTTTGCTATCCAAATTAAAGCACGGGCTACACACGATACACACACATATGAATATATAATAAGTTAATAACGAATAAGTGTAATCAGTATAATTTTATTATTTCGAAAGGATTAAATTGTATTATTTTGGCAGCTGAAGAGAAATTATATTTGGTTTTTTATAGTTGATAGTTGTAAATTAAATAGTAATAATAAAATATTGCAATAGGTATAGTTTTCATACTACACATTCAGTAAATTAATTAAAAATGAATACCAAATTCATTTTTATTTCAAGCCCTTTTCAAGGTATCAATTATAATGTCAAAATTTTGATTTATATTTGATAATACATTATTATAAAAAACATTAAACTTCAAGAGATTAGGTAGAATCTAATCTGTATAGCAAAAACGATTGTATAAATATATTTTATAGAAGAATACGCCTAAGGATACTTAAGCGACCAGGTGTGAGTATAACACCTTTAACCTTAAGGCAGGACGCAAAAATTAGAGTTAAATAATTTTGTTTACCAATAATTTATACATAATCATCAATATAAAAAATATTGAATTTGATAATAAGCATATTATTTATACTGCTTTTGCTATTATTTACTATTTATACAACATAATATACAACATTTTTTTATTTAGCTATAATTATGAAAGCTTACAAAATATATGTAACATTTAACATATAATATATGTACAACATATAATACGTATGTGTACGTATATAATAAATTATAGTCCTATTTAATATTATCTTTAGTTTGCATCATGTATGGATATTGTATATTATGGTGTATTGACGTGAGCTTATTTGGGATATTTTGTTACTGAATAAATTTGCTCGTATCAGATAACACTTTTTGTACATTGTGAATGGAATTTTAAACATTCTGTTATAATGATTGATAAATAAAACATTGATTATATTATCATTGAAAGGACAGGAAGAAAGATACAATCTAAAGGTACACATTAAAGGTTAAAATCTCGCAGAAAGATATAAATATCTCCTTTTTCTTATTTAAAGATAATAATAAGATAATATATAAGATATTCGAAAAGTTATAATAAAAGAATATTTTTAACACTTTCACAACGTGGAATAGATCCATTAATGCGTTTAATTTATTATGCGCTAAAAGGACTTGAGCAAAAATGTTATTTCTTCTATACTGTAGCTCGCCTTTCTTATAAAGCCGGCTTCAGTCTAAGCCTCACCCTTTCATTTGTATTTTGTTTTGTTTATAGTTATTGAATTTAAGTCTTATTCACTTTATACTTTGATAGGATACGTACCACAGTCCGTTATTTTTGCCTGCGTGTGTATTTGTATTTTTTTTTATACAAAATTTAAAATGCATAAAGTTACTTACTACAGTATATAACTATGATAAATATTAAATAATAATAGAAAATAGATATAACTATAAACTATAATTGTCTCTGGGAAGAATAGGGGATATTAATTGAATCGAACCAAAAAAAAATCTTTCATTATTTAGTATTGATGTTGGATATTTTAAGAACTGAAATAAGTAGATCAATATTATATTTTATAAATATAATATGAAGTTTGGGGAGCAGTAAGATAACACTGCAGACTTCGTGATATTTATATTTTTATACGGCCCAAAAAACGTACATTTTTATTTCCACGTTACAATTAATCTTTTATACAGAAATAAATAACGCACGGTATACTGTATAACAGGAAAGGATGTTTAAATACAAACTTCTTTTTCATAATTCAAATTTTAGACTATTTATTATCATGATGTATAATTATTACTTATTTCGTATGAATATCATTTGTACTCCATCAAAAATAATAGTAATTAAATAAAATGGTATTAAAATTTCAAGTCTCATTGACATAATATAGATAACTAAGGTTTAACTAGAGGTTGCAGCTTACAGCCCTATACATAGTAAATAATTAAGTGCCTGTAGTAAGTTCTATATACAATTAATTTCAGCATATTAAATAGTTTTTTTTACTCCTTTTCTACGTGATGCTTCTTACAATTTTTAACCACCATTATGTTACGTAATCATATAATGAAGAATATTTTATATTATGGTAATAAGTTTTTTTTTTACATACATTTCAGATTCTAAAAGCTGAAAGTTTTATTCAAACGTGCAATTAATATTTTATATAGATATGCACTTATTTTTAACAATTAAAGTATAGAGTATAGAGGGAGGGAGGGAGGGAGAGAGAGAGAGAGAGAGAGAGAGAGAGAGAGAGGAGAGAGAGAGAGAGAGAGAGAGAGAGAGAGAGAGAGAGAGAGAGAGAGAGAGAGAGAGAGAGAGGAGAGAGAGAGAGAGAGAGAGAGGTATATATATACACCTTATCTAATTTGTACGTAATAAAATAACGGTAGTGCTTGTAAATTTTTGGGGGATAATAAAATGTTTATAAATACAGGTCACCCATAAAAAGGACAAGAAGATCGTGTGCCTGTATGTCTCCTATTTTATTTTCCTGAATGATGTGTGCTTATAAACCACAATATCCACTTCCTGACTTTGATTTCCCAGCGTTGCCATGTGCGTATATGTCAACCGCAGTGCAGTGCATTCTCGTTTGTTCCTGCTTTATATAATTCCAACCAACCGCTTTGTACTTATTTCCCCTAGTTGAGCTTTATAATATGAGGCCCATTCCATTAGCATAATATATTTATCATTATGTGTAACAGCTGTCAAAGAAACGATAGTATAAAAAAATTGATGTATCAATGAATTCTCAGAGAAAAGTGCGCACACTGAACTATCAAACCCCGTGGTACCACTCTTAAACGCTTCGTAGCGGCTGCAGCAAAAGCCATACCAAGTTGCCATTACAAAGTTGAGATCGCACCTGAAAAGTTTAAAGTTATGCAACATGCGTTACCCTAAAGCTAAAAAAGTTGCATATATATCAGGCGCTCCATCATTCACATATCCAAAAGGCTTACAAAGAGTACTTAATATTATATTATGTACTCTTTGTAAGCCTTTGCAATATCATTGCATAAAGTATTTTTCAAATATTAGATTTCGCGATGTGCAGTACATATAACCGTATACTGTTAAAGTATTATGATTTATGATGCACAAGAAAATAATTTTTTTTTCATTATAAAAATTCTATTATTGAGAATATTATTGATTTAAAATTTTAGCGCTATATTACTTTAAAAAATATATATTATTGGCACATGATAAAAAAAAATAGAGATTGAAACACTCAGAGCGCAAGTTATATAAGATGTTTAAACTATATTTTATATGACGTAACGCTAACTTTCATTTTTCGAGTGTTAGTTGTATTACTTTATCTTATATTGATGGTGCTTGCGGTCGGATATGTGCGGTTGAGATATAGTACGCAGTATGCAATTTATTGTCGTGGTACAGGGATGATTAAGGACAGTGCGTTCTTTAGCACATGACCCACTATAGCCTCTAGGATATATGTTTACTAAATGAGCACCAGGCAATTCTTTGGCGTGTGGCTTGCACTCATTAACTCATGCTCACCATAGTAAGCAGCCAACCTGCCTGCCCTGTCAATTGTTCATTCTGACGTCACACTATACACACTGACGTCATTGGAGAGGCGGCTACTCAACTAAAAAGTTTGGTTAGCAGTAAAAACTATATTAGCAACTCATTTTTGGTCTTGAAAGAAATGAAGACATCATCATCACCCAAGAATGTTCGGAAATCACATAAATTGTCAGTACTTATTGGTAAGTTTTTAAATCTTGGGCCCAATTATTATCATCTGTGTTTAAAAATATATGAAGCAATCATATATAATATTATAAAAATTAAAAACAATTAATTTGTACGTATATCTATATATTTCTTGATACCGTACATACACTTTTTGTTTTCTTTAGTATTTAAGATTTTTTAAAACAATAATTTAGCTATTCTCTGGATTATTAAAAATTTTACAGATACAACACAAAAAATTAACACTACAATAAATAATATAATTACAATTATTGATGCGCGCCTTCTATTATTGATACATTTGGAATCTTATAGTATATGGTGATTTTTTTTTTAATTGTTTAATAAGGACCAGTTTTAAAGATATAGGGAATCCACTGCGGGCCTACGGACCGAGTAAAGTAGGTAATAGGTAAAATATATTCAAATGTTTTTGCGGGCCTTGCCTAGCCGGCCAGCCCAGACCAAAAAGATCTTGGTTATCGTTTATGTTGTACCAAAAATTGCAATATCATTGCAGATAAGCTACACAAGGTAATAGAAAGAATTATTGAACTTTTCTATTTTCTTTTACGTGCATAATATAGTTAACTAAAATGCTGTGTTAAGGTTATAGTTGCAAAAAAAAAAAAAAAAAAAAAAAAAAAAAAAGCACACACACAGTACAGGTGTGTGTATGTAAAATGTATAATATATATATATATATATATAATATATATATATATATATATATATATATATATATATATATATATATATATTATATATATATATGTATGTATATATATATATATATAAATAATATATTATATAATATAATGAGTTAATATATATACTCCGCGCGATTGTATATATTAAAAAGAGGTATATACTCAAGTTGAATTAGTATTACTATAAAATTCGTTCTAAATCGATTGACGATCACCAAAAGTGATTCACTGGTGAAAAAGACTGTACTGGTTATGCTATAAAAAAAAAATATTAATTATTACAAGATACAGTTTAAAATAATTTCAGTTTATGTATGGAAAAATATAATAAGAAAAGTTTTATTAGAATATTTTTAAATGTACTGTAATTATGCTTGATGACCATTGCACATATGGCTTTTAATTACACCGGCATCAGTCTCAATAATTGGTTCGATCACTCTTATTTTGGTATTGACTTTTTATGTGATGGTATTTGATACACAAAACAGTTTATAGTTCACCGAGTATATTATATATATATATATATATATATATATATATATATATATATATATATATATTATATATATATTATATATTCTGGGCAATTAAACCATGATGACAATAAAAATTATCAAATTAAAAAAATTTCTTCAATAACATAAATACAGAATTTTTCTGTCGAGTTATATAGTTCTATATGGCCTATAGTGAGAACTACTTTTAGTGCATCTGCTAGTTTTTCTGGACCACCCAAATTATATGTGTATTGTATTGCGAATACAATGCAAAAGCTTATTTAACTTGAGTAATACAATAAGAGCGTGTCATTTGATATACTCACTCTATGCTGTATATGTGCTTATGATATATATACAAAGCACAACACATTATAATGCTCACCAATTGAGTTAAATACGATATAAGATAATTATTTCAAAGAATTATCAAAGAAGAAATACATATGAAAATATAAAAGCTCCATAATATCATATGAGGGTTATTAAAACACTATATAATATACTGTATACTTATTGTGTATTACAAATGAAAGAGAGAGAGAGAGAGAGAGAGAGAGAGAGCGAGAGACGGAGAAATTTTGACATAAATTTAAGAATTTGGATAATCATTAGAAAAGGTCTGCATTGACGACTGGCCCCTTGCAATTTTTTTTTTTTTTTTTCCCCTTCTCCCAACTAATTTGGTTACACGTGTGGGCAGCTGTACCTCTTGTCTGCCAACTGGTCGTACGTTATAGGACCCAATGCGAGCCTGCACCTTGCATTTTTTTTTTTGTATCTCATTTGACCACTTGGTGTTCAAATTTAACTATATATTGAAGGAGTCAAATAATTATTGTGCATAGTGCATCTACTTAGTACAGTGCACATGGTAATTAACTACTATACAGTAATGGTATTGCGTCACAAGTTTGAAGCGTTAATTGACGTGCATATGTTACAACTGTTTTGTTTTCTATTGAAGCCAGCGTTTTATATTATTATATTATATATAATCTTTATTTAATTTATAAATTTTGTCAGAAATTGCATTACTAACTATAACAAACATAATTTATGTTTTTTGTTAAATTTATAAATTAAATAACATCAATTAAACAAGATGCATAATAAACAGGAATTTTAATGTTTTGAGCAAAATGTGTTAGTGAGAGCGAGAGAGAGAGAGAGAGAACAGAGACGCTAAAATTTAAAAGTATAAGTTTTAAATTAAACTTCAAAGAATTTTTAAAAAGTGAAATGCTAAAATATAGCGTTTTTTCTTTAATTTTTTCGTCTACTTTTACGTCTCATTTATACTGGCTTGAAATTAAACAATCAATTTAAAGTTTAAATAGGTATAGGTTCTATAATATATAAATTACTTAAAAAACACTGATAAAAAATCATAATTGAATACAATAAGTCAAAAATTGTGAAGCAAAATTAACATCTTCTTTTACTTCTCTCTCTCTCTCTCTCTCTCTCTCTCTCTCTCTCTCTCTCTCTCTCTCTCTCTCTCTCTCTCTCTCTCTCTCTCTCTCTCTCTCTCTCTCTGAATTAAAGCTTCTATATGTATATTTGTGTTATTTTTTTTTCTTAAAATATGTGGCAATAGATCAACAGTGTCACATTTTGTTAGTGCATAATATGTAAAGCAATACCCATACTCGAGGTGATTAACTTACACTGTGCTAGAAGGGCTTATGTTCACAGTGATTGGGATACTTTTAATGTTATATTAATTTTGAACTCACTTATTTGAGTTGCCAAATAAGACGCATAAAACTACAGGGATAAAAGTCTTTTTTTTTATTGTTATATATTATAATATATATTATATTTTTCTTTTAAGAAAAAATTCTTATGGACCGAGCGAGTTTCGTCAAAAGTTTAACTTTTTGTTGTTGTTGTTGTTGTTGTAGATTGTGAGTAAACCGCATTCAATCAATTTTAGTTCTGTTTCAATTTTCTATAAAGTCAAATATAGGACTTCAATTTGATAATTAACAAATGTATTTTTGATTTTAAATCTTCTAGAATTTATAATGTTTCTCACAAACACACGTACCTCTATGTAATTAAGATGTTAATTAAAGATTATGATTCTTTCTGTGGCGTACATCTTTTTATAATAGAATGCTTATTAGAATATAATGCTAATTTTGTTATACATAAAATTTAAACAGTATATTATTATATGTAATATAAAAGATATTTGAATAAAAGCTATATTTTAATAAAACCTATTTGGATACTTGTTTGGGCGAGCATGCACATTATATTTATTGTTGTACGATACTTGCTTTATAACATAAAATAGCTTCTATATATATGTATAAAAATAATATTATCGTGTTAAGTACGTATCGCATGAGTGATATGCAAAGCTCGTATCTCGTATTAGAAATTCCCGTGTTTTCGAAGTTTGAATCGCTGAAACTCAAAAAGTAAAGGTCAGAAAACATTGAAAATGTTTTTGTCCTCTTATATATCTGACAATATATTTGACTAATTTCAAACTTTTATTGCAAACAGTTTGCTCACAAATTAGTAATAAGTAAACTAAAACACCCTGTTTTTGAACTTTGTTCAAAAAAGTGAAATTGAAATTATTTTTCCCATCGCAACAGTATGCAATAAATTTTTTAAATTAATATCATAGTATCAAGAAATGTTACTTATTCTTAATGTACAGTTGAAATTTTTTTGCAAGCAACCCCTTTGCCAAAATTTGCAAAAAATGGATCTCGCGTTCTATTAATGTTTTGAAGCTCAAAATTATTTTAGGGGTGCAATTTTGAATCCCTTAAATGTTCTTTTGCTAATAATGCAATATTTTATTTCTATGATGAATTTTTAAAAATTTGATGTACTGCTGATGGTTGCGGTCATCAGGCATTTTATGTACTGCTTTTTGCGTAAATAGCTTGCTATAAATTGAATTGTAATTGTATGTATGATGTGTTTTGACTTGAATTGTTCTAATCTGTAAAGACATGGAACGTAATAAAATCTTTTATCTTATAAATACAGGGGTTATAAGGTAATTAATTCATAAATGTTCGTTAATTTCAAAATAGTTTTGTATATTGCAAAGAAATTTTTTAAGAATAATACAAAATTGCACCCCTATAAAATAATTTTGAGCTTCAAATCATTAACAGAACGCGAAATCCGTTTTTTTTTTTTTTTTTTGCAAATTGTGGCAAAGGGGTTGCTTGCAAAAAAAATTTCAACTGTACATTAAGAATAGTAACATTTCTTGACACTATGATATTAATTTAAACATTTTATTACATACTGTTGCATGGGAAAAATAATTTTAATTTCACTTTTTTGAACAAAGTTCGAAAACAGGGTGTTTTAGTTTACTAATTTGTGAGCGAACTGTTTGCAATAAAAATTTGAAATTAATCAAGTATATTGTCAGATATATAAGTCACAGGAAAAAAATAATTTCAATTTTTTCTGGCATTTACTTTTTGCGAGTTTTAGCAATTCAAACTTCGAAAACACGGGAATTTCTAATACGAGTTTTTCATATCACTCATGCGGTATACTACCTGTCTGGTCAAGGTTTTGTCAAATCGTGCTGTCATCCCTCATAACGTCTTAATAAAGTTTATTATTATTATACTTTGTTAATTTTTAGTGGGGGAGGGGGAACATCTTTAAACATCTTTAAATTATATATTATAATATAAATACAATATATTATTATATAGTATATTGTGTAAGTTGTTTTTATATGCATGTGTGTATATATATATGATATATATATATGTATATATATATATATATATATATATATATATATATATATATATATATATATATATATATATATATATATATATATATATATGTATGTATATATATATGTATATATATATATATATATATATATATATATATATATATATATATATATATATATATATATATAAAATTTATATATAGTTTCATTTTTTTTTTAATTCCCCTGCTCAAAAATCCTGCGCAGGATCTTGCAGGACCCCGCAAGATCTTGCAAGATTTGGCTTCTTGCAAGATCCTGCGCAAGATCTTGCAAGATCTTGCACGGGATCTTGCACGGGATCCTGCAAGATCCTGCAAGATCTTGCAAGACAAATTTCTTGCAGGATCCTGCATGATCTTGCACAGGATACTGCATAATCTTGCACGGGGTCATGCAAGATCTTGCAAGACAAATTTTTTGATCTTGAGTGGGAATGTCTTGCACAAGATCCTGCAAATCTTGCACAGGATCTTGCAAGAAAAATTAAAATTCCTGTTCAGGACATCTTGCACAGGATCCTATATGATCTTGCACGGGGTCTTGCAAGATCCTGCAGGGCAAATTTAATTTGTCTTGTGCAAGATATTTTTTTGCAAATCCTGTTCAAGATCTTAATATCTTGCGTATCCTGAGATTTTTTGTTGAGAATCTTGTGCAATCCTGAGCAGGATAAAACGCACCACTAATTTTTCCACCCTTAATAATAAAAAAAATTAATTTTCAAACAATTATTAAAATTGCTTGGTAGGTTAATTATTTCTTTCAATAAAAAGTACTAATTTATGGTGAATTGACAACTAAAAAACCTAATATTTTACAATTATTTTCATTCAATAATTATAATTCTTCTATTTTGTAATTAATTTACACTGGGGTGAACTTTTTGTGGTAGAAATGGGCAAAGTATGTTAGAAAAACATGTTTTAACATGTCAATAGCAATATCAAAGTATAAATAGAACATTCATCCATCTATTATACAAGATGTCGTCATGGCAGAATGGTCCAGGGAATTTCTACGCGATCACCGAAGTTAAGCAACGTCAAGCGTGGCCAGTACTAAGATGGGTGTACAACATTAAGAAATCAAATTTAAAATTAAATTGAACGTTGTAAAATATGAAAAAAAAAATCAATAATGCTTTTTATAACATATCTTAGGATTTAAGTTATCCCCCACAGGTGTTCAGTGCTTTTAATTATTATAAATTTTAATTAATAAATCTTGCACAGGATCCTGAGCAAGATCCTGCGCAAGATATTAAAAAATATTCTTGCAGGATCTTGCAAGATCTTGCAGGAACCCGTGCAAGATCTTGCAAGATCCTGGCCAAGATCTTGCGGGGCAAGATTAAAAATCTTGCACAAGATCATGCAAGATCCTGAACAAGATCTTGTACAGGATTTTTGAGCAGGGTCAAGTTGTTCCTTTCAATATATACGCAGTTTTAAACAAAATACATATAAAGAAACCATAATTAATGAGTCGCATAATTATAGTGCGTACACTGTACTGTATATACTCCAAGTAGTTTATAACAATTAAAAACAGTAAAATATTCATCAAATTTTGGTTTCACTCTATTTGTTCCAGTTATCGCACTGCTTTTCATCATTGAATTAGGATGGATGCCTATCACGCTAATGCAAGCGGGCTTCTTCTGCGACGATCCAAGTATTGCATATCGATATAGAGGAGACACCATCAGCGTCACGATGCTGCTCTCCGTGTGCATATTTGTGCCTCTCTTGGCGGTAAATGACTTATTTATAAAAAAGTATAATAATAATAATATTGTTTTAATAGGTTCATGTAAATGATGTAGCGAGGCGATATGAAAAAAATATCGATGAGCTCAAAATCAAAAGTTAATGAAGATTTGTTTCAGGGTTTGAAGCGGAGGAGGTAGAAGTAGTTTTTATAGAGAATACGCTGCATGTACTGTACAGTACAATACATATGCGTATAATTTTATTTTGTAGATCTCTAATAATATTTATTTATTTTTTCAATTAGAGGTGGGTAATAGGGTGGATATGGTGTGCGTAATACCACACCATTTATTATATATTTGTATATATATATATATATATATATATATATATATATATATATATATATATATATATATATACATGGTTGTGGGGGGGGGGGGGGGTGATTGATGATATTGCAAGAAAGCGCCATGCTTAATTTATGAGCACACGAAATTCATATTTCCCAGTATATGACTAACATCATCTTAGGTCATTTTCAGTGTATTTTTTGAGAAAAATTTAGAACTGCCCAAATCTTGGGAAAGCCTACGGGCCTACGACCTACGGAGGGGTGTGTGTGAAAGTATCCCTCTGCATGTGCGATTTTATTTGAGATATATTAACATGATCAATTCAAAGCGATTTGGTGAAGGAATTTTTGTTTTTGATTGGAAATATATTGACCCTGCAAATAATAATTAATATATTATTGTAAAAAAAAACTTCAAAATTAAATTTTAATTGTATAATATATAGAGACTAGATTTTTTGGTTTCACCACTTTTTTTCTGTCATCATTAGGTCACATTCAATCAAAAAGGAGTGCAAATTACGTAAAATAAAGTCATTTAAGACCCTTTTTTTTCCCCCCATTCACCAACATTTTTTGGTTTATCACCATTTTCACTATTTTTGAACTTTTTTCACCATTTTTCACAATTTTTAAGGTTTTTGAAAATTTATGAACTTTTTTTTTACATTTTGCAAAAAAAAAAAAAAAAAAAAAAAAATTCATTTTTTATTAAAACAGAATTTTTTTACTATAATACATAAGAAAATAAAAAAAATAACCATAAAATATGACGGAAAAAAGAAGTTTAGCCCACAATGCTCTAAATGAATGAGAATAAATCTCCCTTATCTGACTGTCACGATCAGTTGTGAAAAATTGGTATTACATTTTGGGTAGGTATTGGAAGTGTTATATACATTTAAATATTAAAAAAATCATTTAAAATTTAAATGATCAAAATTTGAAAGTTGATATTATATTTTAAATAATATATATATATATGTATATATATATATATATATATATATATATATATATATATATATATATATATATATATATATATATATATTATATATATATATATATATATATATATATATATATATATATATATATATATATATATACATACATATATATATATATATATATATATATATATATATATATATATATATATATATACAAAAATAAAAAATTAAAATAAAGTTAAATTATTACTTAAATTGAATAATTAGTATAAATACTATGATGTAGTACAAAGTATCGTATATTTTATTACGAATAAAACACTATGTATTTCTATGGTAAATTATTGTTATTTTTGTATGAAATTAGTAAAACGTCTTAAACATTGTGTATTTATCACTAAAGTAAAAATAAACAATTTTTATGTCTTTTACGTTTTTCAACATTTTCACCATTTTACACCATTTTTTTCAAAAAATGCACAATTTTTCAACATTTTTGCACCATTAGCGTAAAAAATCACCTTTTTTGTGACATTTTTGGAAAAATTTTCACCAAAAAATCCGGTCTCTATATTAAATATATTATTAAATCAATCAATTTTTAAAAGTTTTATATGTCAAACTCGATCATAAAACTAGGCTCGTAGCTGCTGCTTCAAAAAAATGATTGCACAGATACTAAAAAAAAAAAAAAAAAAAAACTAACCTACTTAATTAACTAGTTACTTAGCTATAGTAACTAAGACATAACGATACAAAAATTAGTTATATTGATAACAAAAATTTCAAAATGACCAAATTTTGCTTTAGAACTGCCCAAAATAATTCAAAACTGCCCTACCAAGTCAGAAATACCCGTTAAAAACAAAGATTTAAAACTTCGTCATGCTCATTGAGAAATTATAAAATAAAGTGTTTCTATAATTTTATTATTTTCCTCAGCGTAAACACCTCTTATAAAATCAACAGAATTTGTTTATTAATTTGTATCATTTATTATTTTTTTGCATTTCTTTGACATCTCAAAACCTCGTGTCCTCTTTGCCCCGCCGAGAGCTTTTTTTTTTTTTTTTTTTTTTTTTTTTCTTCTTTTTTTCTTTTCTAATTTATACTGTCACATTTGATTTCAAAATTATACATGTGACGATTATATAGCAATTAAATTATTATTTTCCCACAATATGTATATAGTGTAATGATTTGTGCATTTCTAGATCTAGTGAAGGGAAAAGTATGAAAATTATAGAAATATTATACGCATATTTTTGTGCGTATAACATTAAAATTACATTATATATTATATTATATAGAAATTATAGGAGTATACACAACACAGTAAGTTTTATATGCGCTGATGCGCACACGTACTTAAAAGAAGGGCCCGCGACCGCACTTGGTTGAAGAGAGCCCGACTTGTGTTTGCTTTGCTATCTCCTCTTCAGGCCAGCAGTTCCAATATATGTATAATAGGATATATGAAAATTAAAATATTAAAAATGATTTTAAACCTTTTCAGATGTGGGCAATGGAGTCATGTTGTTGCCTATGTCCAGACAATTTGACAGAAACTGGAGTAAGTGCAAAAACGCGTCGAGCCTTTCGCCACGCATGGGTTTGGTATCGTGAATACCTACTAGGTTTGGTCCTCGTGCTTCTAGTTGTAGAAATCGCCAAAGTGATGATCAACGAGCCTCGACCTCACTTTCTGGACACATGCAAACCTGACGTTATGAAGGCACCAGAGGGTTGCAAAGCGGTTGCCTCTCCATCAGGGTAGGTTTTACGAGTGCATATATATATATATATATATATATATATATATATATATATATATATATATATATATTATATATAATATTATATTATATATAATATGTATAACATATTTCTTTATTAGTTTGGAGAAAAATCTTCATATCACGGTAATATAAATATCATGCAATATTGGCCGGATATGGTGATGTTGTTTATTTATTTATGAACGTCGCAGCTATGAATCAAAAAGTTAAATTCGTGAAATTTGTGATAAAATATTATAGTATTATAATATAATATATAATAATAATAATATAAATATAATATAATATAATATATGTATATATATATATATATATAATATATATATATATATATATATATATATATATATATATATATATATATATTATAATATATAATATATAATATATAATATAATAATTTCTTTTTAATATCTCCAGATACATCGAAGATTTCAAATGCACAAACACTGAAAAAAGTGATTATTCCATAAGGGATTCAACAAAATCATTTCCGTCTGGACATGCAGCCTTATCAGTCTACTCGGCAATATTTCTTATAGTAAGTTTAATTGAAAATATATTCAGCATATGAATTTAATACAAATTATATAAGGATTAAATAACACCAAATATATAATTGTATTATTATTTAATGCTCAAATTTGCTTACAGTGGTTTATGCAACGTCGGATGCCTGGAGTACCAAGAAACGCACCGTCCCGATACTTGAGGCCTTATCTCCAAATTATTTGTTTGTCCTGGGCAATGACGTGTTCCTTCACTAGAGTTACGGATCACAGACATCATCCGCACGATGTTCTGGCCGGAAGCTTGCTTGGTGTCATCATCGCAGTTATCACGGTATGAGCGTATGTGCGTGCGCGGGGGCTTGAACCAATTAATCGCTTTATAATATAAATTATTTTTAAATCGTTATAAATATTATATCGTCATTATAATTTCTTGGTCAACTATACTGTCAGAAACATATTTCATATATAAATATATATTTCATTCATATAAATATACATATATTTTGTTGTTGTATATTTTCTACGTATTATATTGAAATATTTATTTTGCATAAACACATGAACTAAAATTCATGTGTACGCAGTGTACGACCATATAATGATACATATTTTTAATTATAATATACTGCTTTATGCTGATGTTACTAATTTATTTCAAAATTTTAATAAAATAATTAACAATAAATATTAGATTTAATTTTTCTAAATAATAACCGCGCACCTGATTACAATTATTGTCACATATCTTTCGACTACCTTGAATTTTATATTAGCAAGAATATGGGCAATTTTTTAAATTAAACAGTATTCAATATTGAAGATATAATATATGATAAATTCTAAACATATTTAAAAAAAAAATTGAGTTCAAAGATGGATCCATCATTATGTACGCGTGTCATATATAACAGAACTAGAAACTAAATTATAGGCAAAAATAATTTGAGATAGAATTATATATATGACATAATGCATAATTATAGACCTTCATGTATGAATAAATAATATAATTGTAATACTATAGCAGCATTGCAAGCTCTACGTAAAAATAATTGGAGATCGCAAAATTGTGTGATAGCAATTATAACTTCCATACAATGTTATAATATGTAAGTAAAGAGCAAAATATCATTGCTAAATATTATTTGAAACAGCGCTATCATGCATGTAAATTGCAATTTACACGATTAAATTTCATTATTTTAATTGAAAACACCGCATTATTGTTATTATAGACACATTGTATACGCGCGCATATGCACATATAAAATATATTATGCTTATATAATAAATATATATATACATATCTATAAATATATATATATATATATATATATATATATACACATATTTTTTTATTACACTATATAATTATTATAGTTTTTAATTATTTACATCTATATTTATTTATATGCTTTTAGATGCGCAATTTTTGCGGAAACTTTTGGCCCGGCTATTGTGCTGCAAGACTGCGTGAGGAATCTGTAAGCGTCGGAGGGTCTTCAGGAGAACGTGGGGGTCCCGTGCTCTCACCTAATGGCATTGACGACAGACGAGAGAACGGTCACTTAATGAGTGCATCAGGAAATCGGCAACATCACCAATCGGTGCGGAGACTTTTGTCTTCAGTTTCATCATATTCAGGGTCAATAGCAACTGACGAACCTCTACGAGAAGTTACTCCGTCATGATTACAAATGAAAAGTGACATTGTGTGTGATGTGTGATATGCCATATTGTAAAGATTGTCGTATTGAAAGTGACGTACGTATTATAAAGTGATCGAGTCATTCATGTAATTGCGCCAGTGACAATAATTTAGTGTATATATTTTATACAAAGGGATGCCCTTAAAGTCTTTAGCGTTATTTCTATAAACGCAAATAAAACCTATCAAGTTTATTTCAATACAATATTGATACAATACAACAGAAAAAATCGTGTTCCAACAGGGTTCCATGGATCATAGTTGGAACCCACTTAGAATGCTAAAGGATCATATTGAATAACTATGTTTCAACTGGGTTCCATGTGCATTCCAAGTGAGTGCCAAATCTCATTTGGCACCCACTTGGAATATTATAATAAAAATGAAAAAAAAATAAAAATAATAAATACAATAGCAAGAGGGGCAATTAAGTTAGATTTTTTTTTTTTTTTTTTTTTTTTTTTGAAGTCTCACGGTATCCTGGCAATGGGCTGCTGCTGTACTCTCTTGTGTTAAAGTTAAAAGTTTGGTCGAGCTATATAAAGCTACAACATGCAAGTCGCCTGACGGACTTGATTAGCAGTTTCTAAAATCAATTTATCTGAATAAATATTGAAATATACTTTAAAATGTTCACATTCTAAAATTTCCGCATTTTACTTGCTGAAATATTGGTTTTGAAACTAAAATTTTTAATTATTAATATTAAACTACAAATTACAGGCATAATTCTATCTTACAAAATTTCAAATCATAATGAAACACATAACATTTAAACTATTTAAGTACACACAATTTACATTTTTTATTATTTAATATTTTTAAGTATATTAATGCTTTTCATTAAAATAAAAGATTAATTAGACCGTGGTTAATTTTTAATCTAAATAAGTTACTTAAATGAGCTATATATTCTATATATACGAGGACAATTTTTCCTTTTTGTAGTATATTATTATACTACAATTATTATATTAATTGTACTGAACTGAATTATATGTATACGTAATATTTCAACGTTATAAACTGTAAAATCTATTAAAATATTTAAAAAAAAAAAAAATCAACTTGCATAGAGAAATTAAAACTGCGAAGTGCATAGCCCTATAAACATATCAATAAATATTTTTATAATTATTTTGCAATAATGTATAACGAATCTTTATTATTATTTTTTTTATAATTATTATTATTATTTTTTTTTTTTTGCTGTCAACAATACAGTTTATAAGAATTGCATGCCACGTAAATTTGTGAAAATGTATATTGATTACACTAAAATTACATTAATTAGATCAATATGACGTAATATTTTAATTTTAACTATAAAAAGTATGATTTTGATGATTTTTTTGGAATGCACTTGGAACATACTTTTTTTGGAATGCATTCGGAATGCATTCCTTTTTTTCATTTTTTAAAGAGGAACATAGTGGAACATATCGGAACCCTAATGGAATGCATTCCAATTGCATTCCAATCATTTGGAACACTGTGCGAACAGTGTTCGCACACACTTTTCTTTTTCATGGGATATATATTATTGTACTTTTCATACCCATGAAAATAAAACCATATATATGTATTTAAAAGGCGTAGAACACATTGAAAAAAAAAGTTGTGTAATATATCCTAACAAACCTGAAAATCAACGTTGATTTGGCCGGAGTCATTGATTTCTAATTTATTTTCCATTCACAAAATGCCACTAGAGGTCATTGACTTCACAGCTCGCTTGTTTTACGCGCGCGTAAACCGGGCGAGCTGTGACGTCAGTGACCACCAGTGGTATTTTGTGAATGGAAAATAAATTAGAAATCAATGACTCCGGCCAAATCAACGTTGATTTTCAGGTTTGTTAGGATATTACACAACTTTTTTGTTCAAGGTGTTCTACGACTTTAACATTTTGAAAAATGTAATCATAAAAAAATCGGTCAAGTGGTTGCATGTGTTCACCACAATAAGACACAAATGAAAGGGAGAGAGAGAGAAAGAGAGAGAGAAAGCACATTCCTCCCCAAATTACGACTGCATCTCAGCTGAGCATAAAATTGTGTTTATGAGTACAAGATCTCAAGTTTATTGAAATAATACTAACAAAGTTTTCAACTTTCTTACAGGTTTGTGTTTGCTCACATATGGGCACCGTTGACAGTCTGGCATATATACGTCCAATTGCATTTCGAGCTCTTGCCGAACAATTTGCCATATAGTGTGATGGATGTGATGGCATTGGATGGCCATGCAGAGATGCACTACTTCAGCTCCACTACGCTGCTCACCCGCGTTTAAAACCCTTATTCCTTACACATCTCTATAAGAAAATAATGTCAGGAGACCTGGTATAGCCCCAGTTGTTGGTCTGCCATAGAAAATCCAGTGGGTGGAGAAAAAGATACAGCCTATACAAACTGCAACGATTTCTGGATCAGATTTTCTTACCGTTGGATGTGTCATATATGGTAATGGACTAACAATCGGGGGTTCCCAGGTTCCCTGCCTCAACGCCTCCATAGATTACTTCATTGAGGCTCTGCCCGGTGAGCAATGTGGAGCTGAAGCTGCCCATCACTATGGGGCCATCTATCCATCACACTATATGACAATATATTATGCTGCGCAAGGTTCGACGTTTGCCGTACTGACAACAGTGCCCATGTGGACCTATAGGAAATTTAAAACTAATTTTTATTTTGTCAATGAATTTGAGATCTCGAACTCATAAACACAATTTTCATAAATATGCTGAAATGCAGTCGTGATTTTGGAAGGAAAAGGCATAAGAAGCTTTTTTTTTTTTTTTCTTTCTTTGGTTGCGTTTTTTATTGTAACACAATAACCACACTAGGCCAACTTTTTGTTTTTGTGTTGTCATTTTCCAGAATGTTGAATGTGCTTTTGATGTAAGAATAGTACGCATTAAGAAAGTCACCATCATTTTTATTTGCATTTAGAAACGCTAAAGAATTTATGGGGCGAGGACCAAGAAATTTAGATTTTAAAAACTATCCATATTATATTATTGTATATTGAAAGAAAGCAATTATAAATATATTAATTAAATTGATATTTTATATGCTACAAATGCACTTAAATGTACCGCACAACACAATAGCATTAAAAAATAAAATGACATTAAGATATAGCAAATAAGTCAGTATTACACACATACACACAATTATATAATATGTATAAAACACCTACATCATAATTGAAGACTTGAATACATCTTGACTTTGAATTATTTTGTAAATTTAAATTTTTATAATATTTTATACCTAAAATAATAAAAGCATAGGCCTATATATTTAACTTTTTTTTTACATCGTTATTAGGCTAAACATATCCAAACAATATAGTGCTGTAAAATTTATGTTATTGGTTATTGGTAATTATTATTTCATAATGTGATAAAATACAACGAAATAACATCTAAATATTTCACCTTTGTCATATTATCACTTTGGATATAGAATTAATTTCTATTTGTTTGTGTTATTAATTATTATACACACATATATATGTATTATATAGGCTATATATAGGGGAACAATTTTGCTGGTATATTTGAGATAATAAACACATTGTATGGCTTTTGGCCCAAGAGAAATGGATTGTGTGTCATGACTAATGTATACGTGTGCCTTGTATAAGTCTCGAAAACTTAAGATAGAAACTGTCAGAACATTATAACTCTAAAAATACCAAAGAGGCACACACACACATACTGCTTTTCTTTTTGAGACTTGTACTGTACATGCTGGTTGATAACCATCCATTATAGGTAAAATCATTTGCTGTTCACAATATTTCTGTGCTAATAAGAATTTTCGATATTAACTATATTGAATATACTTTGAGTTAAGATAATACCCTTTTTTGGTTTCCTCTGTCATAGCCTTATCATTTTATTATTCAACTGAGATGATTTCTTATAAATCTAATTTATAATTTTTGCAGTGACAAAGCTCAATAAATGGAAAGTTTACAGTGCTAGTTTAGTTATTCATCTTATGGGAGGTGGGCTACACAGAAAATTCACTTTTACTATAAATATTTTCTTAAGTCAAGTAGATAGAATTATGAGTCATCTATTTTTTATACAAAAAAAAAAATATATATATATATAGGCCGATATATTGGAAAAAAGATGTTGGAAAATTAAAAGGTGTTAAGTGAGATATTAAATTATGAGCATTCAGTATTATGATTTTCCATATAATGCTTCAATTTTTAAACATCTTATTTTTCCTGTTAATTAATTAAACCTTAATGGTTTGTTTTAACATAACATAGCATTATCTATTTTTATGCCTTTCATGCACATATTCCAATGTTAAATAAAATAATAATTTAAACTGCACATATCTACATAATTAAAAATACATTAAAATATATATTTTTTGTAGGAAAAAAAATGTAAAAAAAAAAAATAATAATAATAAATAAATAAATAAAAATGCCAAATTTAAATTCATATTGTGTGTATTATCACTTTAGATCACTTTCCTATTTTTTTATACATTATTGTTGCACACATACATTCAAGACAATATATAACATAAGTTATTATAATATAGTCTTTATATGGCATATACATATGTATTTACACATACACACATTTATTTATAAATTATAATATATATACCTATACCTATACCTATATATATATATATATATATATATATATATATATATATATATATATATATATGTTGGCAACCATTGCCGAATTCGCTCATTGGCCGAAATAAGTGACCACGTCACGGCGTGGCAATGCATTTTTGCCAAGATCCGAAATTCGGCACTTGTGCATCGTAATTTTGACCACGTCGCGGAGTGGTTTTTAAAAAATGCCACTCCGCGACGTGGTCATTGTAATTTGACCAGATCGCGGACTGGCAAATACATTTTAGCCAGTTATCAGAGTGGCTTTTTGATAATTGCCACGCTGCAGGGACGTCAAAATGTTTAATGCGCAGGTTACGATATTTGTTATTATAGTATGAATAATATCATATATTTTTTTATTATCATAACTTACATCATTTTCTATTATGGTTTTCAGTTATTTAAAATATTTATAAATTTATAAATATGATTTCTTATTAAATTTTAACCGTTTTTTTTTTTTTTTTTTTTTTTTTGACACTACCTACATTATTATTTTGTAAATACAAAAACGTATTAAAATCAACAAAAAACACAGTAAGATTCGGGAACAATAGAGTACTTTACTATGTTTTAAATAATATTATGAATCAGTAAATTTTGCTACTGGTGCGATATTTTATGCGGTAATATGTACTTACGTTTTTTTTTTGTTTTTTTTTATTTCTTTGTTTTGTTTTGATCGTAAATGAATTTTCTAATGCAATGGAAGTAATTTATTCACTTCCAAAAAAACTTGTAATATACGTGAATATAAGCAAAGACCAGTATGGCCTTTGATATAATTAAATGCACATTTATACTGAAAAAAACAGTGTAATAATAACAATGAACCATGAAAACAACACGTAAGCTACTTTTAATATTATATTATCAATTATTTTTACATATTCGCGAACACTTGATGCACATCCTAATAAAAATTATGTCAGTAACACTAATTTTACAAAATACACGCTAAATACAACCATGTCTGCTCAACTTGATCAAGTTTTAATACTAACAAAATATAATTAAACTATACGATGATGTGCGCACAGGTTAGTCTAAATTACAAAGCCTGTTTATACCTATATATTCAAAGAAAATATTAAGATAATATGAAATGTGAGAAATATAATGAGAGATATATAAGTTTTTATTTCATTTTTTTCATTCAAATAAAATTTTATTATCAAATAAAATATAATAATAATATAACAATAAGACAGTCAAATTGTAATAAGAAATCATATTTATAAATTTATAAATATTTTAATTAACTAAAAACCATAATAGAAAATTATGTAAGTTATGATATTAAAAAAATATATGATATTATTCATACTATAATAACAAATATCGTAACCTGCGCATTAAACATTTTGACCTCGCTGCAGCGTGGCAATTATCAAAAAGCCACTCCGCAAACTGGCTAAAATGTATTTGCCAGTCCGCGATCTGGTCAAATTACAATGACCACGTCGCGGAGTGGCATTTTTTAAAAACCACTCCGCGACGTGGTCAAAATTACGATGCACAAGTGCCGAATTTCGAATCTTGGCAAAAATGCATTGCCACGCCGTGACGTGGTCACTTATTTCGGCCAATGAGCGAATTCGGCAATGGTTGCCAACATATATATATATATATATATATATATATATATATATATATATATATATATATATATATATATATATATATATATAAATAAATATATATATATATATATATATATATATATATATATATAATATATATATATATATATATATATATATATATAAATATATATATATATATATAAATATATATATATATATATATATAGGATGTATAGGATATATATAATATACTGATAATTCTACAATAATTTATTATTAACAACAGTACTATTAACATAATTATAATGTAATATGATACAGAAAGACACAATCACTTTGTTCATTTTTCTAAATTACACTGGAGAAAGAGACACAACAGCAGTTTCATATTTATTTTAAGTTATATTAGGAGATTTTATATGAGTTTTCTTTTCTTTTCTTTTTAGGAAGTTATATTATTATTGTAATTAAGTAACATCAAGGCATTAGATAAAATTTGTTCCCAATATTTAAATAATAATTATTTGCAATTGCCTTATTTCTTCCCTTTTTTTTAAAATTATTTGTCCCCATAATAATAATACATTGTTTGTTTATATGGTATATTAATAAGTCAAGTAACATTTTTTTTCTTTGTATTTATTTATATATAGAAAGAACATGAGTCATTATTTTGATATAACATGCATGATCTCATCTTCTTCTTTTAATATATTGCATAGAGTAATTGATAATTATATACATACATCATTTAAATAATTACACAAATTTTTACAGTACATTTTTATATCGCTATAAGACATTTGCATATTTCATACATTTTAAAAGACTGCATCAAAAACCACAAAACATTAAGCAACCTTTAATAATAATAGGCCTATCAATAATAATAATAATGAAAAAAAAAAAAAAAAAAAAAAGCAAAGTTTATTTGTCAGTAAATTTGAGTCTGCTGTATAATTGTAAATGCTTAGTTTTTGACACAGTCTTATCATTATTTTTATACTTATCTCTAACTATTACAGTATTATTTTTTTTTTTTGTCCTCAAATGATTCATAATTTTACTGAATAATCATACTGAATTTATTCAAATTATAATTGAACTCACTAATTATGAATTTTAAATGCTGCAGCCAGTAATTTTAAAAGCAAAGATATTAACAACTAAAAATAAAAAAGTTTTATTTCAATTTATACATTATTGTTTATTTATTGCTATTTAGTTCATCTAATATAATACACTGTTCAAAAGTATGCTTCCAATTTAGGCTGTAGCATGTTATTACGAGAATGTAATATTTTTGTTATAATATTTGCATTGCAGAGTGACACAGGCACTAGTATAGAGTCAAAAATGACAGAAGAGTAAGAATATTTTACAATTGACATTTTCCGCCAAAAAAATATAGCACTTTTTAAGTCGCGTTAGGCTTATAAGGAAGTTATATTTATTATAGTCCTGCAGATATTGTTTAATATTATTTTTAACCCAATGACTTTCTAAAAGAAACTGTGCTTTAAATTAATAACACTTTTAACTAATAAAGGAACAATTAAAGTAGTATAATTTTTCTGGAAAAAAAAAGTCTTGAACACAAATTATGGTGGCACAGAAATTCATATTCAGTACCTTTTCTTTTTTTTTATCTTTTCTATTCTTTCTTTCTCTTTTTTTTTTCTATATACCTGTGCATTCATTTCCTACACTCTTCATCCAATAGATTATATTAATACACAAGTATTAAGTATCAAAGGCTATAATAATTAATATAATGCATTAACCACACATTATTCGCAACTTTACTTAACATTTATTCTTGATATTTCAATATGAAAACATTTATGATTATTATAATTATTATTCGTTTCTTATTTAAGTCACACACTAATAAATGAGTGACAAAATTATGATATTTTTTCTTCTTCCTTAAACCATACAACACTCTGATCTAAATATAATATTGTGAAGTAAATACTTATTTAATAGTGACATATCAGAGCACCTGTATGCTGTTTTATATATTTGACAAATCATTATAAATAGTTGCAATTTATTATGTTAATATAATATTAATTTTGCATTTCAAATTACCATTGTCAACAACAGTGACAAATACTAAATTTTTAGTACTAAAAACACTGCAATGATAAGACTTACTTAATTTATTACAGAGATACTTATGGAGTATTAGAATATACTTTTAAATGTAATGTACCCAAATTTATTGTAAATTCCAAATTAACTTATTTTATGCACTGGAAGTTCCATAAAAATACTACAATACTTAACTTAAAAGATATATGTGTGCAAAATACAACATGGTCAAATTAAAATCAAATAATTAACAGAAAAGTTATAACAATCACCTAACTACCTGAGATATCCTAACCTTTATCATTTCTGCCATTAAGAAGATTTTCAGCAGTGTTTGTTGCTTGATTTTTCTCAACAAATGACCACACAGATGTCTCTGCTAACGTAATTGCAAATCAAGAATAAAATTTCAGAAAAATGCAAATCAAGTCAGTAATTTTGCTAAATTTTAAGCACCTTTTGTTTATACTTAATATCATAGAATTGACAAAAAAAACATTTCTATATATATTTTTTTTGATGGAAATTTAATTCTAAACATTGGGGGGGGGGGGGGTATTGCCAAACTTATTGCTTTTAATATATATACCTATATATATATATATATATATATATATATATATATATATATATATATATATATATAGGATTAGGAAATTAAACCATCATGGTTATTTATAATAAAAAGAATAGGATAGTAAAAACCTATCATTACATAGGTATAATGCAGAGAAATGAAATACACATATAGTCTTAATGTGTGTTAGCTGTGTGATAGGTTTTTACCACCCTTTCTTTTTATTTATTATGTGTGTTGCATATATATATATAAGCACACACATGCAAATAAATTAATAAACAAAAGGTCTTTGAACTCATTATCTCATATATTACATCCATTATTTAAATTTATTTTATGTACAGATATTAAGGAAGATAAACCATTGTGGTTAGGTATAATAAAATTGAAAAGAAAAAGATAGTAGAAAACCAGCAAGGGCCTTACCATGGTGAAGAGAGCCCGATAGTTTGGTGCAAATCTTGTACACACACACACACGCACACAAAGCACGACACTAAACTTCAAGAGAAACAGAATGTGTTTTGCCTTCACTAGTCCTTAGACTCAGAGAAAAAATCGTTTCTCTCAGAGTCTGCAAGGACTACAACGGAAAAATACTCTGTTTCTCTTGGAGTTTATTGCCGAAATGTGTTAGTTTTTTATCTCTGTGCTTGCAAGATTTTCACCAAACTATGGGACTTTCTGCACTATGGTAATAAGGCCTTTGCTGGTTTTCTGCTATTCTTTTCTTTCAAATTTATTGTTATTTAATGTACTGTAGTTATTGCCATGATTTGCTGCTTTTTTAAAAATTTATTTATTTGAATTTTTTTAAACTAAGTAAAGCCAGAATGTTTTTGAAAGCAGGTAATGGTAATGATATAAAAATAAGAGCATGCCACTTAAAATAATAAAATTAAACTTTACACAATTACTTTCAGCTGCTGTACTAACATGATCATACTGGAACGTTGTTTCGAGCCAAGGCAGCTTAATTGCTTAAGTGACTAATTATTAATATTACTTAACAGTCCTATAGAACTATTGTCAATACCTCACTTTCTTTTTATTGCTCCTAATCTAAACAGCATAACATATTAATTTGCTATTCCTAGAGCATATCATGTATATATTATGTGGGAATTTTTAGAGTGTTATTCAATAGTCAACGATTAAGGCATCTTTCATTCATACACTTACTCACTACACACAAATGTAAAAAAAGAAAAAAAAAATCTTTACAAAAATCAATGATCTTTTATCACTATATATATTTTTTATTAGCATTTATTGTTTATTATTTGGCCTAAGAAATTATATTTATTAGTTATGTAAACAAAAATGGAATAACAATTATATAAGCAAATACTATACAGTTATTTGTCAGTTCAAGTTTCCTTTTTTTTTTTTTTTTTTTTTTACACGGAAAATTAAATAATAAAATACTAGAGAGAAAGATAGAGAGAAAAAGGAAAGGAATAAAGTTGATAAATAATAATGAAGTAATACACATTCATTCTAAAATTAACTTTCTGCTGGCTGAAGATTATATTATATATATACAAGTGGATTCTTAAACATCTACGCTTTACAATATTTATGAGATTTATTATTGTTATTAAGTTTAAAATTTAATGTCCCTTTCCTTATGTCACACTGTCAACAATATTTCACAATAATTAATTACATTATTTAATTTAGACTAGGGAAATTGGTATGGAATAACAACATTCATAACAATACGATCATAGAACAACCAAATTGGATTTTATATGCACCATTAATATATGTTTTTTAGTATTAATTTATAAATTTGATATAAAAAATGCTTGTCAAAAAAATAATAAATAATAATATTAATAACAACTTGATATTGAATATGTATAATATATTTATTATATGTTATATAAAAGAAGATATAATATTTATATTGAATGAGCTGTGACAGTATTGCTAAGAAAATGTTGAATCAATAACAGTTGGGGCAAGATTACAAGATTAACTACTTGCCCCCTGCTGTTGCTTCTGAGCGACTAAGGGCCAGGGCATATTCCAGGTCTGCCTGTTCTTGTTTCTGCAGTCGTTGTTTGCGTTCTTCTTCTACTCTTACACTTTCTGCAGCTGCCCAAGCTACCTGTTTTTCCTCATCGGCACCTGATGGTGGTCGAGGAACGACAGGAGATTTGGATAATTTAGGATTGGGAAGTTCAGGGAGAGGTTCATTTTCAAAAGGATCTTCAATCTCAAAGGGATCCTCGTATCGATAGTCTCGAAAAGGGTCTTCTGTGAATTCCATACCTGTGTAACGTCCCTTGCTGGTAGTACGAGTTGGTGCAGGCGGTGTAACAGGAGGAGTATGGTTGTTGTTGCTGCTACTGTGGTCGGTAGACCGTGGTGGCTGGCTGCCGCCACTGCTGACGTTGTTGTTGACCACATTGGCAAACTGAGAGAACCATTGCGGACGAGATTAAGGCTACATTGTTTAATAACAAGCAGAAACAAGAAAGGATGATATTAGTCCAAACACGACACTGCACCTATACTGGATAATGTCATCAGAAACACATATTTTCAATTCTTTGAAACATTATTTGTGATTTTAGAGGATTCTTATTTATTTAAACCTATATTTTGTGCAAATAATAATAATAATATTAAATAAAAATAATAACAATAATAAAAAAAAAAAAGAAAAAAGAAAAAAAAATATTGGAGTAGGTGTTAGTTACTTGTACTATTAAAATATTAAGTCTAAAGTAATAAGCAATCATCTAGTAAAAATTATAAAATAAAATGAGATATTTCTGATAACATTGAGAGATATAAAAAAATATATATTAAATTGGAGTATGGGATCACAATGCTTTGTTTATAATACCAAAGCAGTACAGTATTGCTTGAAACAATGCACTATGAAGAAAAAATAATAAAATAAGGGTAATGTGCAACATCAAGACCATAATATACCAAAAACAAAGACAATAATTAAATTAAAATAAACACTTCAAAAATAAATTGAATGAGCAAAATGATAATAAGCAAGGATAAAGTATCTACAGGACAACATAAAAAAAAAAAACTAATGCATAGGTATAAATATCTACTTGAGTGAAAAATTAAATTGATTGGTCTTGATTTTGAACAAGATCAAACCAGGAGCATGGATAAATATCAGCCATCCAAACATGCAAGCTGCTTACTCTGTTTACAAACTCACCTAAAAATAAAAGAAAATAATAAATATAAAATAAGACAATGTTACACAAAACAAAATAACATAAGCAGAAGATAAATAATAATAAAAAAAAAATGCAAAATAATATTGAGACAAGTATAATAACATAAATAACAAAAAGGTGTATTAATTTTTTTCAATAAAAAATATCAGTAAAATTATGACTCATGCCATTTATATATTGGTAAGGAAATTGATAGGTTGAAAGGATTAAAAACTAGTTAAGGAGAACTTTCTGAGCTACTGTGTAAATTTAAGCTGTTTACCTATACAATGTGAAAAATTCAAACTGCCTTTTCACTCTTCAGACACATTCAAAGCTCAAAAGCATTATAAAATAGAGATAAATTGATTTATTTTATATTTTTAATAAATAATATATAGGTATATATATATGTTTTTAATAATATAATATTACAACAAAATCGTGCACAAGTGATTAATTATTTATCTTACGTAACCAAGTGCTAAGCAGGATTCTTAGTATTGGTACCGGGATTCTTAGAGACGGAGAAATACATCTTGAACATTGCAACCCTAACTGCTGTAGCCAAAGAGATCAACTGTAACATGTTGCATGGCTATTCAAATTTCCATCTCATTTTAAACCAAAATCAATACTTAATTACATTTAACTAACCTTGGAATTTTTTTGTTTTGTTTTATAAGTATTATTATTATTTTATTTTATCCTTGTTATAATAACATTAAATTTAATTATTTTTAATGCAAGCGCTTGTATTGAAATTTACTATTGAAACACATTGAAATAATAAACATGCAAAAGATTATTTTATTTATCTGTGTAAAATGTATAATTTAATTAACATCACATTTGATTTAGTCATGAATTTAAGATGGTTGATAAAATTTGTCAAACGTCAACGTAAAAGTTTTACATAAAATAACAATAAAAAAGTAATGAAAAAAAGAAAGGAATAAGACATACTCAGAATTTTCAAACAAAAGTAGACAGTTCTACTTACACTACTGTTTTCCTGGGACTGCATGAGATAACCAAATAAAAAGGTAACTATACAATTGAAGGAAGAAAGGTATTTTAGATGAGTATGTGCTGTGTTGTAGCTCAGAAATGTATGTGGTGTAAATGGCACGTTCATCGAGAGAAATAATAATAAAATTAATACACCACAACTAAACATATAATAATAAATATATAGCTATAAAACAATGATAGCTGTGCATTGCAGATTGTCTATGCTAGTGACCTAATTTATATGAATACATCATATTTATAGTACATCACCTTGCCCTGATGAAAAATTGAGACCTGAACCTTATTTTAAAGCAATATGCACCAATCCTTTACAATGAGATTCTGGCTCCATTCTTTCACTATTGCAAGATACATATTATATGATTGATTTATAGACCAATAAATAGGACAATCTAAATAACAAAATTATAATTTCAAATAAATAAGACAAAAAAGACTGCACCATTGGAAATGAAACTTTTGATAATTGTTGGTGACATTATAAGTGTCACTTAGAACATGGGTTATTGGAAACTAATTTTACCTTGCTGTCAAAGTCTGCAAAGTTAGCAAAGCCTCCTGATGAAAACGGATCTGATGCATTGTTTGAGAAAGGATCCGAAGCTCCTCCAAATGGATCAGCACCTGAGGAATTTGAATTTGGTTCTGGGCTAGGACTTGGGGGTAGAGGGGGCTGTGGGGCAGCTCGTAACATGCTCTTGGGTGGTGCTGGTCGAGGAGGTGGTTGTTTGCTTTTCTTGGGAGGTAATGCTGGAGTAGGACTGTCTGTACCTCTGCCAGCTGCAGAGCCAGGTAGGGGAGGCAGAGGGGGACCGGGGGAAGGAGTAGGTGCAGGAGATGTTGCAGCAAATGGATCACAACCAAATGGATCCTTGTCAGACATCTGGAAGTAAAAAAGTTACCAATAATCATTTTTAGTAAAAATAATAGAATGCAACAGTATTGATTTTTTACCAACTATTTTGTGCTCAACACTTTGCACTTCACTATTACATGAATATTAAAGTAAAGAATTTGAGATTCATCCTAACTGCAATGCTTTTTCCCAAAGCCATAGACAACATGTGAAACAACATATCAAAGTTGTTCCGCTATATTGGCCTGTCCATATATATTTGGACTAGCCATGTGCACTGACCGTTTGAATCACATCATGCCTAGAAAACATCAGCATGTCATCACAGGTGACCTTAATACCCCCCCCCCCCCCCTCTCCCAGATTTTTCAAACCACCCATTAAAGTGTTGCTAAGGCTTCCAAGATTAAATCACAGAAAAAATTCCAGACGTCTCCGTCTATATCTGGGCACTAGAGGGTTACACCTAAGCTGACTCAATCATCAGAGGGAGATAAATATATATATATATATATATTTTTTTTGAGGCTTTTCACAGTATATTTGGACGTACCGGTACTGTAGTTTCTATTATTAGCCAAATTATCCCTTAAAATAAACCTAGGAAAATGCTCAAGTTGTATAAGTGTTATCCTAATACTCTGCTTATATTTCAGTTTTTTTTTTTTTTTTTTTTTTTTAAGTATTGTTTTATTGAATTAAGTGCGATATTTCAGTTGTGCAAAAAAATCAATGAATATATCCTTGTTATTATTTTTTTCACTACCGCAATATTTTTTATTTTTTATAATACAATCATGAAAATTTAAATGATCATAATCTCTTTATTGTGCAGTAATTTAAAGGTGTAGTTAACGATGGATTTTTAAATAGTAATCAACGTGTTATTAAACCTGATGAAAACGCAATCTCAAAAATTTAATTATTAAAGCGCTGAGAGCAAAAGCAGTTACAGCGACCCCAAACCTATGTCACTGCTAAATTTGCTCACATGCTAGCTTGGCGTGAGTATCAGTTACTCTTATCTTTGCATAAATTATTTTATTACAAATCTGTAGCCATACAAATATTTTATATACATAAAATAGTACATCTAAAATCGAGAGCAAGTTTAGGTGTGATGTAGGTTCAGGGTTGCTATAATGGCTTTTGATTTCAGTATTAGTAATTAAAATTTTGAAATCGCGTTTTCGGGAGGTTTAATGATCACTATTAAAAAAGTCATCATTGACTAGCCCTTTAATTTAATTTTAAAAATTAAGACACGTTAACCACAAAGGTCAACAATAAATAAATAATAATAATATGAAAGTACTTACATCAACCGGGGTTTTTGACGTTCCTCCTTGATTCTCTCCAAATGGATCAAATGCTCCTGGAAATGAAAATATATAATCATTTTTTTGTATATTTACCTCTAACTGTAAGTATGGTTTAAAACTGCATTATATTATTTGCACTTGACTTGCAAAGGCTCACCTGAGCTTCCCCCTCCTCCTCCTCCTCCTCCGCCTCCAAAGGCAGCAGCAAAGGGGTCGGAGTTAAATCCAGACGACTGATTAGCAGGAAACGAGGCTGCAAATGGATCACCAAAAGCATCCCCAGTACTGTTTACTTGTGAGCTCTTGAACTTGTCTATAAAAGACATTGACATGATAATTTGAAGTACAATTGGTAATTTTGCAAACTACGCCAAACTTACCATTAGAAAATGCATCATCATTGCCAAATCCACCACTTTCAATATTGCCGTTTGTTCCACTAAATGGATCTTGACTAGAGAAAGCATCATTCTATAAAAATAGAAAAATTAAAACAATGTTAGTTACATGAATTAAGATAATTGTAATGTAAGAAATATGTATATTAATATTATTAATATATATACCCTATAGGCTCATATATTACTGATACTGTATAATAGCAAGTTCATGATATCAAAAAAAATAAAAATCAATTAATGATAATAGCAATGAGAGGTAAGAAGACAGGTTGCATGGCAAAATTTTATTGTAGAGACTCTGCAAAATAAAATTTTGTTCTTTGCCTTTACTCTAGGCAATGGAGTAAAATTGTATATGACAGTGTGTCATACAAAGCAAATGATTGGTTTATTGGTTTTATTAGATGTTAAAAATTAAATTATTATTAATAATTAATAAAATACAAGACTTGAGCATGTTGAATTGAAATTAAATGAAATGCATTGATTTTCTAATTTATAGGATAGTTAATTGTGACTTGGAATTAAATGTTCTATTGTAGACAAAGGCTAGATATATTTTGATATAATAGGCTGATTAACATGATACAATCATAGAACTAAACTCTGTGCAATGTGAGACCTAGCCATAGCACTTCTACTGTGGTATTTCTATCCTTTACTATAATACATGCCCATAAAAAGCCAAACCCATATAAAGATAGTGACGTCCTTCCCTTTGTTACCACCTACCACCCAGGAGCCGAAGGACCTCGCAACCATATAATTAAATCAGCCTACCACATAGTTCAGGGTTCCCCAGACCTAACAAATTTCATGCCTAAAAAACCTAACATCATGTTCAGACAACTGCCTAATCTACGTCAACTTCTATCACACACTGACCCAACCACTAAACCAAAACCTCCCAAACCTGGTTCCTTCCCTTGTAATAGACCTAAATGTAATACTTGCAAAATAAATCCCCCAGCTAAATCAATTACCAGCACAGTAACTTCCGTAACATACCCCATTGTTAACCACAACACTTGTACCACAACCAATGCAATATATTCATTGACATGTCAGAAACCAAGCTCACAGAACCCCAACAGTCAATGTGGTGCCATGTATATTGGTCTCACTTCACAACAAGTGAGCGGTCGTATGAACGGACACAGGCAGGATGTAAAAAATCAATACATAAGGAAGCCTGTGTCTGATCATGCCAAGCTACATGACACCACAAATTTTGATTCATGCTTCCAATTAAAAATAATCCGAAGCATTCCTGGACAACACAATTATTCTGTCACACGTAGATGGGAATTATCATATCAACGACTTTTTAATACTAGACAAATAGACCACCCGCTAGGTCTAAATATTAGATAATACAAAGCAATTATCAAACTTCCCCCTCTCCTCCCTACTCCAAACTCCCCCTCCCTCACCTCACCCACACTCCTGCCAAAACCAGCCCTCCTCCCTTCCCCTTTCCCACCTAGACAACCTATTCCAACCAACTTGCCTTCACTACACTCTAAGCAACTGAAGAAGAGGGCTGTTGCCCTCGAAACGTCTAAGTAAAATTGTAAATATGTGTGTAACCTGTGCCATCAAGATTTTCACCGAGCTGCGGACCTCATTGTGGTAAGGCGCTTGTTGGTTTCTCCTATCCTTTTCTTTGATTATCAATTCAAACCGAAATGGTTTTAACCTTTCCTAACTAATTACTTTACTATAATACATACATCCTAACTGTGATGTTTTCCCCCTTAATTAAGCATAGGCATAGTCTATGATATTATTATGATGTTTAAGGTTCACAGTTTGGCTACCAATGTAGCCGCCAACAACAACACTTTTTTTTTTTTTTTTTTTTGACCCAGACAATTTTTTCTAAGCTGCCAATTTTGCAGAGATCTAAATCAATGTAACTCTACATTAAATAGTTAAATAATAATAATAATTATTAATAATGTTGTTATGGGTATTAATAAGTTTACTTGTTTGCTAGCTTCTTGAGTGTTGAAAACTATTAACTTTTTGAAATATAGAACCAACAAAGTATATCTTGTTATGTACAAAGGTCCCTAAAAAATCTGACCACTGGCATTAAAGTTTCCCCATATATACATAGGTATACCATTTGGAGAGATGAACGATGTAGTCAGATTTATTCAGGACCAGTGTACATACCATAACAACCTTGTCTCTATCTGTATAGTTTTGTTTCATTTATGTCGGATATCTTTTGAAGCACAACATACTATATTAATAGTGATTTCAGGATGTTCTTGGGTATATTACGCATTACATTATGATGCTATAGATGATCACAGTAATGTAAGATAGCTCATACCACTGGTCTGGTATGCATATAAATGGTTATTAATATAAATCATACATCAAATAGAAAAACCTTATGATTTCAAGATATATATTGAAGTTGTGTTGTTACTAAGAAACTCTCAATGTATTGTTATGGAAAAAGAGACTATAGTGCAACAGCGGCATAAGCTCTACTGCATACAATATTTCAAGCAATTGCCTGGCACAAATACCTTCTCAGCTGGAGGGCTGCCACCATTGACCATGGCAAAGCGCACAAACTCTGGATCTCTGAACTCAGTGGAAGCTGGGGCAAGGGAAGAGTCCGATACAGAAGAGGCATCACCACTTGTCAGCACAGAGTCAAACAATGACAGGTTGTCACTCATTTGTCGCTGCTGTTCTTCTAGCTGAGTAATTTTGGCTTTGGCCTGCAAACCATGATGCTATTAGCAAGCATTCTATTTTGCTTCCTACATTTTATCAAAGTTATAATATCAATTTGAAAAACTCCAACACATTAGTGTATCTAGCATTCAGTTACAAGTAGTGCAAGTGCTGATATGCATAGCATATTTACCAAATTTGATTTTTTTTTTTTTAGCAAGCAATACCAATATGTATTTAAGCAGAACTAATGTTAATTGGATACTTGTAGTAATGATAAAATAAACAGATAGCAATTTTATAACAAACATTCTTACAGTGATACTTAACGTGTTGATTACAAATTGACATGATTTGAAAAAGTACAAAATCAATGTCATTAGTACAAATTACATTTTTAAATTTAAAATGAATAATATAAGTGATTCAATAGTTTAAGTATTTGATAACTTTATTTAATGTGATAAAAGCTGCATGAAAATTGTTATTGTACGTCTCTGTTGTTTGCAGAGTTGCTTTATGTACACTTAAATGATGAGTGCACAAAAATGAAACAAGTAGGGCAAGCAAGCAACACAAATAAAGTTACTATACTATGACACAAGACAAAGACTCACCTGACTGATGAGAAGCTGAGTATCTTGCAGATTTGTGGTAAGTCCATCATAACAGGAGTGTGACTGTTGGAGTAAAGTTTCCAGACGTGCTTCTTCTTGTTTCAAACCTTCCAACTCTTGGCGCCGAGCATTAAGCTCTTCTTCCTGCACTTTCAGCCCACGCTCCTGTTCATCTGCCTGGCTGCGCAGCTGTGCCACCTGCAGTAAGCACAATTACATGTTTACTTATTGCTCATTATATCAATATATCTCAATAAATATACCCAACCAAATGCTGGGGAAAAATTAAGTGGTATTATTATTATTATTATTTCATGAAGAAGTTTTGAAAAAAAGTTACTTCCAATTTTGAATTGATGCAACTTCTCAAGTAGCTGAAAAATGAATTAAATTATAATTTATCACTGATTGAGCGCTTCATCAAGTTTTTTTTTCTTTATTTTTTCTTTAACATGAACAATATTAGTTTAATTATGAGATAAAAATGCAAAACAGGCAGAAGCAAAAATTGACAAATAAACAACACAACTTCACACAATGTATTGAAAATTGAAAGCCATAAAAAATATTCAATGTACATGCTACCTCAGTGTAATAAGTAATACGAGGGCGAGGAGCAGGAATACGACCAATGAGCTACCGATGAGTTTAGAAAAATGGAAAACAAAAGTCTTAATATTTTTTTCTATAATAGCTAGAAGCTAAAAATTATTTTATATAAAACGGCTGGTTTATTAGCTTTCTGGTACATTAAAAAAAATAAAATTATGACACAAATTAACAAAGTTAATTAATAATGAGAAATATTTGAGCGTTGATTTTTGGTCTTGTTTTTACAACTGTGAAGTTCAACTCGATGTCAAAAGTTTAGTTAACATTGGATTGTAATGATTTTTTTTTACACAAAATACGAAACTGAACAGCGTATACAAGGATGTAATTTTTTTGGCAACCTCAAAAAATTAGCCAAATTATTTGCACTTTTGTAATTAAAAAAATTTTAGCGTTAAAATGAAGCTACAACTTTGAAATTTGGCCTCAGTATTGACCATTAAAGGGAAAATATTTGCTGAAAAAAAAAATATTTTTGATCATTTGTTACAATTTTACAATTTAATTGAATACTTTAGAATAAATGAGAAAAAAATGAAAAAGCTACTAAAAAGTCACTGTCCTAAGCTACTACGTAAAAAAAAACTGTTGGTTTAAGCAAGTATAACAACGTAAAAATATGGATACTTCAGCAACATTTTGTTTGGGTATTTGTTTTATATTTTGCATAATTAAGTTATTTCGTTGGTACCGTATGAAATTTTGATATCTTGATAGACAAAAAAAAAAAATATATACGTAGTAGCTTTGCACAGCGAATTTTTAGTAGTTTACAAAATTTCTTCTCTTTTTTCTCTCGCGCAACTGCTTCACTTTTCTCATTTAGTCTTAAGTATTCAATTAAATTGTAAAATTGTGACAAATGATCAAAAATAATTTAATTTTTCAGCAAATATTTTCACTTTAATGGTATACTGAGGCCAAATTTCAAAGTTGTAGCTTCATTTTAATGCTAAAATTTTTTTAATTAGAAAAGTGCAAATAATTTTGCTAATTTTTTGAGGTTGCCAAAAAAATTACATCCTTGTATACGCTGTTCAGTTTTGTATTTTGTGTAAAAAAATCATTACAATCCAATATTAACTAAGCTTTTGACATCGAGTTGAACTTCATAGTTGTAAAAACAAGACCAAAAATCGCGCTCAAATATTTCTCATTATTAATTAACTTTGTTAATTTGCGTCATAATTTTATTTTTAAAAATGTACCAGAAAGCTAATAAACCAGCCGTTTTATATAAAATAATTTTTAGCTTCTAGCTATTATAGAAAAAAAAATATTAAGACTTTTGTTTTTCGTTTTCCTAAACTCATTGGTAGCTCATTGGTCGTATTCCTGCTCCTCGCCCTCGAATAGTAGTGCAATGTTAATGAGTTATAACTATAATATTTTACTTTAATTTTAAATTAATGCTGCTCGTGCTGTGTAAAATTATTTAAAAAACATAATAGGCCTATATAATATATAGGCCTATGTTTAAATAAATAATAATAATAAAAAAAAAACATTTATTTTTGTAGAGTTTGGAAATTAATTTATCTCAAAAACTTATGAAGCCATTTTTTAACGGGGGGGGGGGGGGGGGGGGGGGGGGAATCAAATAAAGCAGGAATGGAGTTTTAGTAGCTGGTATTATAACAAGCACAAATACAAGGGGAAAATCTTTTGTTTGGTTTAAAAAATAATATAAAAATTATATGAGAGGTATAGGTAACATGCATATGTGTACACTGCAACCTGCCAGCAAAGCTTCACATTTACCTTAGTTTGTTCCTCTTCTAAAAGCAACTTGATTTCTGAAACTTCTTTGTCTAGCGAGGATTTCTACACAAAAATTAAACAAAAATTGTGCATAACATAAATGTATACATAAAAACATAAAACAGGTAATAATACGAGGGAAGCAATTGGACAAATTGTTGAGCTACGTTGCGTCAACATTGAATTATTTAAGAAACAACAACTAAAAACCAATGTAGGTGTAATTTTATTGCAAGTTGATGTTTAAAATAATAATAATAATAATAATAATACTGTAATAATATAAAATAATAAAAAATTAGTTAGCAGTGAGGAGACATGTTGATTTAAAAAGAAAACCAACAGTACATACTGTAAATGATAAAAATGCAAGGAAAGAAGGTTAATGGAAACTGTAATCATGCTAAAATAATAAGTTGAGCATCCAAAATGCTAAATTGCTACTTAAAATCATGCAAGAAGCAAAAATAGTCGTCAATGCAGCTTATTTGTGTTATGTACTATTAACTAAGATGACAAAAAACTTTCCCAGGCACATTTACAATAAGTATTTTATACAGTTGTGATTACCGTGCTCTTGAGATCATTGAGTCGCTTCTGTGCCTCTCCTCTTTGATTTTCCAACTGCTTTAGAGTAGCTGCCAATGTATCAAGTTCACTCTGAAATAAACATTGCAATTAATTACTTATCCATACAAAAACTCACATGGAATCAAGCAGATGCCCGATGACCCCTGTATATTTTTTTTATGCAGTGTCATTAATAATAATAAACTTTTCAAGTTCCAATTTATATCCTCGTCATCTGCACTTTCCACCAGTGCGGCGAGTGGAGCATCTGAAATGTTGAAGAGCCCCTGGCCTCAAAAACAAATTTCCTCTCAATGCTAAAACATGAGATAGAACTATTATAAATACTGTACACATATTTTATGCCTTAACCTTTCAGTACTCTTAAAAACTAGGGAGAAAACTTGTAAAGTAGGTAGCCCGCGCCCGGAATTAATGACGTCATGAATTCCTAAAGTTGCCTATTTTACAGTTTTTCAAGCCCAGTTTGTGAGGATACAGAAGGGTTGAAGGATATAATATGTGTATGAATAATGGTTTCATCTCATGATTTTTACGTTTTTGATTTAATTTTAGGATGCCAGGAGCCCTTTAAGTGAATGGCCGCTACTCCAGTCACCGCGCTGCAAGGAAAGTGTAGATGCTCCACTTGACGCACTGGTGGAAAGTGCAGATAGTCCATTTTGACGCAGAAACACACACACACACACACACACACACACACACACACACACACATATATATATATATATATATATTTATATATATATATATATGTATATATATATATATATATATATATATATATATATATATATATATATATATATATGTATATATATATATATATATATATATATATATATATATATAGGTATATATATAATATATATATATATATATATATATATATATATATATATATATATATATATATATTATATATATATATTTATGCAAATGTTAAAGTTTCAAAATGAAAGCCAAATTGAGTTACCTGTAAGCTCTTTATTTCTCCAGATTTAATTTTAATGTCAGCTTCTTTCTGGGCTATGTCTGTCTCAAGAACGCGTTTCTCACGAGCTAGTTCATCAATCTCACGGCTGATCATGTCAAGCTCAGGATTGTTTGGGTATGGACTGCTTGTTGGTGCTTCAGCCTGACCACCCTAAAAAAAAAAAAAAAAAAAAAAAAAAAAATCTTGTGAAAATAATAATAACATTGAAAGTGATTTGATTTGATTAGTCCCAAATGAAATTGCATTAGCCCCCCCCCCCCCCCACTGTTGCAAACGCAGTTGTTTTTCCATAAGAAAAGCATTGTGTAAACAATTTGATTACTACGTTTACTAGGTTAGAAAATTTTCTCTGCCACGGCTTCCTTGTTAGTGTAAACTCATACCTTCTTCCATTCCCCAATTTTTCCTAATCTATGTATGTGTTTTCCTATCAAATCTTTTAATTATCAAAGTTATATTAAATTTAAGAATATGTAAAGGATGCATTGATTGATTGATGATTGATCATTAACAATGAACTAATTCCAATGGAAACCATAAAAAAAAAAAAAAAAAATTAACATGTATTAACAATGACAAAAAAAATTCTTATATCTTTCCAGATCTTTACCAGATTGGCAGTTTGAAGAAGAATCAACAAACTATATTTGAATTTTCCTAACAAAGAAACAAATAAGAAAAAAAAATCCAACATGAAAAAAGAGTTTTATGCTGAAGTCATATTGATTTTTCTCATCATTCCACAAAGTAAAAGTGGGTTAGAAGAGTTACAGAATCTAAGACGCATTTATACACCAGCTGAAGCCAATACTAAGGGGTTTTCAAAGAATGACACCAAAGAATTGTCTGACCAGTGGGCGAGTTACTATAACTGCCAAAAGCATGAGCACCAAGACATGCTTGATAGGGGTTCAGTCACAGAAAATATTGCTTTCCCAGCATTTGAAGGATCACATGTTAAGTAAGTTTAAAATTTGAAATCATGATAGAAATGTACATAACTATAAATATGGATTGTTATTAACAGCATGTCCTGCAAAGTGTGCTTATCTCCTCGCCAGAGTGAGAAAGACATTTCTTGGTACATTACCGTGGACAAGAAGTTACATTCACTCAACTTCACAGGCGAGGAATTACACTTTAGTAACTTAGCCATTGAACAACAAGGGGTCTATGTTTGCAAGTTTATAGGTTTGGTCAGGAAAGTTTTCTGGATTCATGTACTTTATGAGCCAAATGAACCTATACAAGAGGTAAGTAAATAATATAATTCAAATTAAGTAATGATAATACCCAATAATAATTAAAAAAAAAAAAAAAAAGTACACATATAAGAAATTAGTATGTAGAATTATTAGAGCGCGTCAAACTGAAAATTAATGAAATGCAAAAATTTTCTATAGCTGTATTCACGTAGTCTGATTTTTGCATAACACTTTGCAAAGTGTTATGGCCTGTTCACAGTGATGTGTAAATACACATAAATCCTTGTTCACAATGGACTTTTCTTAGGAGAAAATCCTATTTTTTTTTCCACTGAGGAACGATTGGTGTTCACAATGAAACTATTGTTGCACTTAAGAATTTTCTTAATTGGTTTCACTAACAATAATGCTGTTTGTAAACCCTGTTCTCTTGCACCAAAAAATGCGCATTCCATTTGAATAACCAAAGGTGATCGTCATTTTAGGAGCAGAGAACAGGGTTTACGAACAGCATTGATATTTTTTTCTTAATTTTTTTTCATAGCTACTTAGTTAGAAGAATTATTTGAATTTACGTAAGAATCAAACCCAAGTTGATTCTTAATTAATTTTTAAGTACAATTTTTTTGAAAAAAGCTTTGCATTAGATTTTAACATATTTGATTGATAAATTAATAATTTTATTAAAAATTAATTATAATTATTTTTAATAATTTATTACTATTTTATAATTTGTATTTATTTTTATTATTAATCATCCCCTCCTATCCCCCTCCATATTCCTTATTTCACTTTCCCGACTCCCTTATTTCTCTGTTCCCTCTCTTTACTCCTCTGTTCCCTCTGTTTCCTCCGTTAACACACATTTAATCATCCCCTCCTATCCCCCTCCATATTCCTTATTTCACTTTCCCGACTCCCTTATTCCTCTGTTCCCTCTCTTTACTCCTCTGTTCCCTCCCTCCCTTATTATTATCCTTGCTCATCATATCCTACCAAACTTCCCCCACCCTCACCACATCTATATATACCACAAAGTAACACCAGCAGAGCCATCATTCATACTGTAGTTTCTCTCTGAGTCTGTAAGGACTGATGAAGGCATAACACGCTCCATATCTCTCTTGGAGTCGATTGCCGAAATATTTCCAATGTGTTAGTTATTTTATATCTGTGCTAGCAAGATTTTCACCAAACTATGGGACTCTCTTCACTATGGTAAGGCCCTTGCTGGTTTTCTCCTATCCTTTTCTTGCAATTTATCATACCTAACCGCTATGGTTTATTTTCCTTAATATACATATTATTTTTATTATTACTACTTTTTTACTATATTAATTTTATTTTTGGGCTTTCCAGTCAAGCTGGGCAAATTGCATAAATATCCGTGAATAAAATTTAAAATTTTCATCTGTTAAAATTTTGCAACGTAATTCAACTCTCTTTTAGATTAGGAGTATACTTTACTACAAACATTAAAGTTGCTGCATCTGAGCGCAACATAGTCACGTACTTGGTTAATTAACTTGAAATACCAAAGACAATGGGGATAATGAGGAAGTCTACACAAAGTTAACCCCTAGGTTTGAAGTTTGAATACGTCATTTGAAAGATAAAAAGTAGTAGATAAACTTGGCATAGGCAATTACCTGCAAAATTGATGTTTTATTTAATAAAAGAAGAAATAAAAAAAAATCAATTCCCAACCCTTTGCCGACTATGACGTCATTTGTTTACATCCGATTTTCAATTGTCTTCTGGATTTCAAACGATCCCATTGTTGAAAGGCGGCAGGTGACCGTTAATTTTTTTTGAATTTGTAGCAGTTGCATGAAATCCAGAAGACAATTGAAAATCGGATGTAAACAAATGACGTCATAGTCGGCAAAGGGTTGGGAATTGAAATTTTTTATTTCTTCTTATATTAAATAAAACGTCATATTTCCAGGTAATTGCCTATGCTAAGTTTATCTACTACTTTTTCTCTTTCAAATGACGTATTCAAACCTAGGGGTTAACTTTGTGTAGACTTCCTCATTAACCCTTCCTTTTTTTCAGCTTCTTTTTTCAACCCTCAACAAGATTAGGGGTATTTACTCCAAAAAATAAAATTCTTATATGAGAGTGCAGCAAAATCGCTAACCTTGATTACAATTTCAAGCAACTGCTACGCTCAAATACGAGAATTTTAATTTAATGGATTGATTATAATTTTATCTCTCGAGTAATACCACCATGACTAAAATTTTTATTTTTTAACTTTTATTACTCATTAAATCAGAACTAACTTGTAATGAAAAATAGACAATAGTACATGTTCAAATTAAAATAATTTAAATAATAATAATGCAAATTTCTTTAATTTACATCAGGTAAAATTAAAAGAAGACCCAAATGCAAAAGAAACAGAAACATTTGTATCAGATATGGTAGAGATTGAAGTATTTTCTGACTGGGGACAATGGAGCAATTGTAGTGAGAAACATAGATGTGGACATGTGGGACGTCGACTAAAATATGGACCTTGCATGCTCTACATCAAGTGAGTAAAGAAGAAAAAAAAAAAGCATTAAATTAACCTTCCTTCTTCTCTACTTGCACATTCTTTTTAAATAGAAACACTAGCAAGCTTGAGAAAGAACAAGAAAATACAATGCTACTTTTCCCCAAAGGACTGCCTTGCAGATCTCCTCTTGTGCCATTACAAATCAGATCCATTAAACAACTTCAAGAAAGACCATCTGAAATTATAATGGGATATTGTAAGGTATGAAATTGCAATAAGGAAATCATAAAAACAGCACCAAGAATAACAACATAAATATATTTAGGTTCCCTGCTTGATCTCTCCAGATAACAAATTTGAAGTATGGGACAGCAAGGGTCATCTTGTGGACAAAGTTGATAATGCAGCAGGGTTGTTCTCAAGTCTACAAGACATTCCCAAACCTCCACCATCTCCTATAAGAATCTATCTCTTCCCATATGATGGAGATTCCCTAACTTTAAAATGTCCAGGGTAAAACACAGGAATTACTTAAAAGAAAAATTTATTTTGTATATCTATGCAAATTAATTTACAGGTACAAAGAAAGTGACTCTCCAGTACAGTGGCACAAAGGACACAGATACATTCACCCAGGAGAAATTAAGAAGTCTACAGAAGGCCGAGTTATTATCAATATTCTTGGACACTTAATATTCAAAGAAATGCATTTAAAAGATTCCAGTTTATACAGGTTTGTAATTAAGTTTGATGCATGGAATTTTATTGTAGATGGAGTGGGAGAATGAGGATGTTTGCCATGGATTTCATAGCCAGTTTTGAATTATCCTTCTGCATACATTATCTATATGTGCCATTCCAATAAGTGATAATTTAAGATGGTACTTGTATAATGAAATTTAACTGACTTTTGTTTTAGCTGCTGGCAAGAAGGTCGTCTGGTAGGTTCAGTGAAAGTACGAGTAATGACAAGAGACGTGGTTATGTCTAAACTACACTGGTCATTATTTATGGCAGGGGCTGTACTTACTTCTCTACTCCTTGCAATCTATAGAATCTACAAAAGCAATACATAAACCACGCCATCACAAAATCAATACAACTTGATTACATTTAAGAAACTCGTTTACTTTTCCAATTGTTTTGATCCAATACAGGGGAAATTATTGATATTACAACACATTCAAATTATTTTTCTATTTAGTTTGCTGCAATTTAAAATTGTTTGAAATAAAGAATGCATGTTACACCTAAACTATTATTATCATTACCTATTTTTTTAAATAATGTAAATTGTAAATATTCCCAGTAATATTCATAATAATAAATATGCCAGTTTATAGTTTAAATGAAAATAAAATATTTCAGCAATTAAATTGTGAAATATTGAATAGAATAGAACATGCTTTGATTGATTCTTTTCCTTTGATTTACATGATTTTCTTTTAACTTTATACCAATAATCCCATGTTTTATAACAAAATCTAAAATTTTAAACTAGCATCTCAATTTAGGTAGATCTACATGTATCATCGGAAATGTAGTTTTATTTCAGAGTTGTAGAGTGGCTGTGAAACCTTTTTTTTTTCCCCTTCCCTTAAAACAAAAACTAATATACAATAATTAAAAGATAGATAGAAACACATAAAAAAGAGAGGTAAAAGATTTTTGGGGAATGGGAGATAATGAGCTTAGTTCAGGGACCCCGCAAAAGAGAGAGAAAAATATATAGTTCAGGGACCCCGCAAAAGAGAGAGAAAAATATATTTATATTTTTCTCTCTCTTTTGCGGGGTCCCTGAACTAAGCTCATTATCTCCCATTCCCCAAAACTCTTTTACCTCTCTTTTTTATGTGTTTCTATCTATCTTTTAATTATCAACCTATCGCAAAGTCGATTTTTTCCTAATTATATATTAATATACAATAATGTTTAATTTTTATGTACTTATGAATGCTAATAAATACAACAACATGGACTTTCTTGTTATGAAAAAAAAAAAAAAAAAAAAAAAAAAACTCACCGCTGCAGCTCCATCAGAAGCTTTAGGTCGCATGCAGGGTGGAACCATATCTGGTGCTAGTGTAGCAGGAGGTTTGACACCCTTTAGAGTCTGCTCAATGAACCACATTGCAAGAGCAAATTGCTCCAAATTCAGCTTGCCAGTCTGATGTGTGTCACAGAGGCCCCTACAAACAAAATGTATATAACATTAAAAGAGACAAAAAAAGTGTGTGTATTTATATATATACGCCTATATATTTATATATATATAGGTATATATATATATATATATATATATATATATATATATATATATATATCGTCGTG
>OX439129.1:27367538-27490038 GCA_949318235.1 Ecdyonurus torrentis
CCCCCCCCCCCCCCCCCCCCCCCCGATACCGCCTGGTCTCAGCTATCCCGGCACCTCTTTATTTATATGATCTTTTAACTTTTGAATAACATTTAGCGCCCTTACAATGGTAATAAAAATTAACATATCTGTAATATGATTTTTAAAACGATTTTTTTCATTTCTTGCTACAATTTTCCGATTTTTTTTTTATTATTGAGCAACTTTTCTGCGCCTAAAACTTTTTTTTATAATTGCACACACTTCATCGTTCAATTTTAGTCAAATGTGCAAAAGAAAAAGTTCAAACATTTATTTAATTCGTATTTGAGGTGTCTCCGTAATGCACGTTAAAAAGTAAAAATATCACAATTTTCAACTTAGCGTAAAAAATACTCAAAACAAAATATACATTAAGTCTACCATAATAGCATTCTTCTTACATCCTAAGCTACACTTTTCTATCAAAATCGAGAAAAAATGTTTGTAGCGACCTTTTTATTTTTGCGGTTTTACATACCCACCTTTTCGGGTTGGTGACAAGTTCGGGACCCCCCCACCAGGATAGTTTTTGGTATAGAAATATTTTTTCTGCTCAGTATGCTTGCTAATACACTCTTTTAACTGTGATTTAAATTTGTTGAAAAAATATTGAAATTTGAGTCAGTTATAGCAAAATCCAAAGTCGAAAAAATCGTCCCGCGGGCCATTTTGGGGATTTTTTTTATGAAAAAACTGTACTTTTAAAAAAAAAATTAATCACGCCAATTTACTTTCATAACAGTTTACAATGCACAAAAAATACAAATAACGGCATGCAATGTACATTTACAGAGAAAAGTGCCTTCCAAAACGTTAAAAAATGAGCTCGTACCTATGGCTCGATCCAACCGAATTTTTTCTAAGTGCCCTCAAAATTCGAAAATTTATCTGATTGATGTAAAACTTGATATTTGTAGTTGTATTGAGTCCCTAAACCACATGTATTTTTTTCAGACGTTTTCTAGGGGGTAAGGTAGACGCGCTCGGGAATTCAGAAAGAACACGTCATATATATATATATATATATATATATATATATATATATATATATATATATATATATATATTATATATATATTATATATCGTCGTGGGTTCCGCTATAATGTCCGATGTCCAAATGACCTTGAAAAAATAAAAATCGTCTGATCGACCCCAAATTTTGGATTTTCCCATTTCAGGTCATTTGCAGCAAAAAATATTTTTCAAGGTCAAATGGACATCGGACATTATAGCGGAACCACGACGATATATATATATATAATTAGGAATATATAGGATATGATATTTGTGTGTGTGTGTGTATAAACATGGAGACATAAATACATTATATGACAATGCTTAATCGGTAAATAGCTGCAAATTTGAATGTGTACACCAATATCATCAAGTTTGGAGTTGGGATAAAAAAAACAAAAGACAGCTAGTGTGTAATATTCTTTAAATACCAATGTTTCTTAGGAAGTTCCAGAATAATGTGTTACTGTTAGCATTTCTAATTAAAGTTGGTAAATTATCATAAATTTTTGGCTCCGTGCAAATCATTTTGACATATGCTTTCGAACAGATAGGTACTTTATTTTTGGTAAAATATAATTAATTTGGTATACTATAGTAATTATGTATATTACTGTTGTTAATGTTGTAACTTGGACAATTGCATTTAAATACAGCACAATGAATATTAAAGTAAAGGACAGAAATACCAGCAAGGGTCTAACGTCTAACCAAAGTAGCAGTTGTATGGGGAGGTTGAGCTCTCACTTGGCACAAAATTTAGTTATATAATGGTTGAATTACCGAGAACTTTCATCACATTGTCAAAGAAGATATTTACTTGAGACTTATCACAGAGTGGCATGTAGTTGTGTACAAGACTAACAAATTGGATTGGCTATAAAATTAGGTCGACAAATGCCAACTGGCTCCTTGGGATTTTGGCCTCAAGCATTACCATGTGTACTTATCAAAATAAAGTATAAAAGCTAAGCCTTAAATTAAAAATAATTATAAATTACTAATTACCAAATATGTGCCAAGACTGGTGGAGGAACTCCAGATTGCAGAAATATATCTTTAATTTCACCACCAGAAACAAAGCCATCCTTATCTTTGTCTGCAAGCCTAAAACGCGCCTCAAATCTATTGCGCTCTTCAGGAGACACCACCCAATGCACAGTGTTGGGAGAAGTAAACTGAGGAGCTGGTGGAGCAACAGCAGCTGGTATTGGAGATGGTGCCAGCGGGAGTTGAGGAATGATAGGAGCAATCTGAGGCATTGGAGGAATGGCAGGTGCCTGAAACAACAATGACATTTCATTAGTAAATCAAGACATATAAATAACTTAACTAAAAGTTTTTATGAATGTTTGAGTATTCTTAAAAACTTGTGTATTTAACCAAGAACTTCCATTTTATATGGGCAATATCTGTAAGTGATAATGCAAACAAGTTCCTTTGGATATAATTAGACCATTTAAGTGGGTTAGCTACACTATGAGTACCAACAATTTATATAACCAAATATGTAATTTTATTATTATTATTATTTAATGTAAAAAGAATGCTTATACAAAAAGGCACTTGTCTGCCATATATAGATCATGCAATATGTCAAGTACTTACAGAGCTGTGTTTGCAGCGATATTACTATTTATTATTTACCTTTTTTTCCCCTCCTCAATTTTTTATTTTATAATTTAATACAGTATCTAAATATTTCACAATTTTTAACTACAATAATTATAGCATAAAAAAAAAAAATACAAGTTTTAATGTTATGTAAGAGGGTTATCATTAAAAACACATAAAGCAAAGCAACAAATAATCTTTGCCTAGCATGTATACCTTATTACTAACTTGCGGTTGAGGATGTACTGCCTGCATAGCAATGCCTGGAGCTACAGGAACAGGGGGCTTAGGTCTCATAAGTTCTGCAGGCAGGCTAGCTGGAATTGTGTACTTCTCAAGTGCTTTGTACACCAAATGCATAGCCTGAAATAAAATAAAATGCATTTGTCCTAAAGTTAAATATTTTTTTAATTATATTATAGCAGTTACTGCAATTAATATATTACGCTTAATTAGAAAATCTATAAGTAAGGAGAGGCAGGGAACACAGAATTAAAACTTACCACTGTAAATTCATGTCTATCCAGCATGCCATCTTTATCCATATCTGCAAGGTCCCAGATTCTTCCCAGTGTTGGCATTGGAAGTTTGGAATTCATCATTACACCTCTAACCTGTAACGAAAATTAAAATACCAGTGGAAGGAAATACTTTTAATCTGCAGCAATTCAGATCCTATGACCTATGCATAGTATTTTTTATTACCTTATTGCCAGGGAGAAGGCCATTAACTGGTTCCAATGAATCAAATAATTTGTCATATTTGGCTCGTTCTGTAGGCTGTACAGTCCACTCAGTACTTGGCATTGCATTTGGTTGGGGTGGTTTTGGTGGAGCTCCACCAGTTGGCAATACATTTGGCAGCTCACCCTAAATAATGGTAATACGTAATAATATGGTGATACTTATGAATAGGCCAACACTTCATGAACTTACCATTTTTGGTGGAGGTGTTTCACAATTGATGTTAACCATGTTGACAGCCTTGCCTGACTGTGCAAGAGCCACTAATTTCAATGCCATAAAAAAGCCACCTCTATTAAGGCATCCTTTACCATTAGGATCAGAAAGGTCCCATATCTATAATTCAAATTCAAATTATTAATACACAACATCACATCAAAATGTATGCATAACCTTAGATTTGTATTCCAGTGTTAAATTATTTAGACACTTTCAAATTGCAACACAGTGCATAGCAGATCTTATTTGTTCCAATTGTGTTATTATTTTTATTGATTTGTTTCAAAAATATATCTCGGTTATATCATATTATTGTCTTTAAGGTAGATTTTGAAATAAATTTTTTTAATGTATATTACAAAATTCCAGAATTGTTATTATGTTTCCAAAAAATAATTAATTTTACTATCTCCTGCAATCAAAAGCAGCAAAACAAACACTGTAACATCTATTAGTTTATTTCTTTTATTGGTATTAATTTGTTTTAACTGTAATAGGCAACTTCACATAATTAACACTTGTCATTGGCCAGGGTCATCATTAGTTTTATGTTAATTTTGGCTTACCATGCCAAATTGAGGATTTAAAAATTTGAAGTTCTCGCTTCAAAAATTATTAAAACATGTTAAATTGCACATCATTGTAAAGTAAAAAGCATAACTCAAAAAGTATTTTGAACGTGAACAAGCCCCAGTGAATAGAACAGGGGGAAAACTGCGCTAAAGTCGGCTCTAAATAAGGGTCTGGGTTCCGCCAGAAATTTCAGTTTTTCAAAACTGACTTTTTAATATATACTGGTACATCAATATGATGATGTACAAGTTATCGTGTTTTAACAATTCTGAAGCGAGAAATTAAAACCCTCAATTTAACATGATAAGCCTTATACCAGGCCAAAATTAACATAAAAGTATGATGACAGTTGCTAGTGATCAACTTGATGACATTGATGACTGATGAACCCTTATTGCCAGCACCTCGTCCTGATTACGTAAAGTTGTGTATTGCACTACATAGTTACAGTATCATCAGTTGCATTTTAAAAATGACTCTCCTTACATTTTAAGACTTAAAGCCTGCGCAGCCATCTTATTTTATTTAGTACTAAATTAATTTAAGAAATTAAGCAGCAGTGATTGACTGAGAGTCGACTCCCAGCCAATCACAGTGGCTTATTTTTTAAAATTAATTTAATATTAAATAAAATAAGACGGCTGCACGGGCCTTTAGAAATTTTTAAACCAGACAGATGATTACAGTATGCAAGCTTTTTATATGCCAAAACTGAAAAGCCTTGAAGTGAGTGGAAAGTATTTTTGAATATGCAAGTGCTCATGAATAGTAATATGCATGCAACGAACTATAATGTTGTTCGTTAACTCTGTTTTCTTGCTACAAAAAATGGGCATTACATTTGAATTACCATAGTTGAACGACATTTTAGTACCAGCAGAAAACAGTGTTTACGAACAATATTTATAGCTGTTGTGATTCTAGGTGTCCACAAGGTAAACATTGTAAAAGGTTTATAGGGTCTAATTGAGTTTAACAGGTAATGGGAAGTTGCATAGCTGATGGTATTATGACAAGGTTAGTGGAATAGAATAGGGATGCAATATAATTACAATAATAGATTGCTACGCTCTTTTATACCTTACACTTACAAGGTATATTTGTAGCTATTTATTATTTCCATTATGAACCTTACATTTTAAAGTATTTCTTACCTTGCTTAGAATAATATCAGACAGACCAGACTTCTTCAAGAACTTGGCAGCAACGGGGGCAGAAATACTACCTTGATGTGTGGGATCCACCTATACAACATTGTCGCACAAATTATTTAACTCACAGAAAATATACTTAATAGGGGGGGGGGGGGGATTAAAATTTTAACATCATACATTAGGTATGTATGTGCATACAGTAATGATTGTGTATGTATGCATGCTGGGATACGGACATAGTTATGTATGCATACATTTCATACGTAATACAAAAATATATGTATGTAGTACATATAGTTTATAATTGTAATTTAAACTTTTTACTCACCTGGTTATAATAGGCTTCATAGATTGCGGAATGGCCACCAGCCACCTAAAAATAAATTTTTGACATTAAAAATGTGTTTAAAATGTCATTTTACAGGAACATTGAATTGGAAAGTGACATTTAGACGAAGCATCAAATTTTATTGGGAGATACTGTAGCATGCATCATATCGAGTTAAATGTATTATCTTTCCCTTGAGCAATTCAGGGACGGAAATGTAAGAAAAAAGTTGCTAAGCATAGATAAACCCAGAAACCGTCACAGTTAATACGCCCACTTCCAACGATTGATGAAAGAGTTTCCGCGGTAAGAGCAAGGACGTATCGTACCATGTCAACTTATAGCTTGCTGAAGCCTCTTTTTTATAAGCAAATTTAATATTGACTAAGATTATATATTTAGTTTACTGAAAATGTTAGTTTGGAATCAAAGAGAATACACTTAACAATATTAATATACAAAAACGTTGGATTTTACCTGAGTGGGAGACGGCAATGCGGCCATCTTCGCGAGTCTTCGAGCTGATCGTTGATTGGTTAACCTCCAAACTTTCCACCAATCACGTGGCCAATCAATACCGCGGGACTCGCGTTTTGTTGCGCTTTATGCTTGTCATCTACATGTCCACCGCGATTTTTGACAGCTGTTATTGTTTTTCCTGTGTTTTTCTTTAGATCACTGTAATGGCGGCGAAAAGGAAAGTGGATGTTAGTGTTCCCGCCGAAGAGAGCGATTTACTATCGATTCGACCCCTGTAAGTACATACTAAATAATAATAGTTCATAATATTAACTGTTGCATTTTTTTTTTATTTATTTAAGGAGATAAAAAGTATTATATGTACCAACATTAGCACATGCTTTGCATGCGTTGTTACCAGTACATATGTACCGAAACGAAATGAATAACTTTCAATTTTAGTAATGCATTTCAGTGTATAGTTGTAAAATTTTATTATTTCGTTGCGGTACCTAATTTAATCTAATCTAATCTTATCGCCTGGAATGCTGGAATACATACATATATGTACGTATGTATATAATACATATATGTATGTATTAAGTGCACTGCATACAATTGTGATTATTGCATACCATTCAAAAGCTGACACTAAATGTGCAATGTAATCCTTATGAGAAAACTATGCGCTAAATTTTAATGGTAAAATATATTATCATATTCATGTGTACAGTACATATCATATATTATTTAGTTCAGTGGTACATATTTATGTATGTACACTTGCCTCAGCCATATATGCATATTTCACATGAGAGAGAATACCACTTTCTTAAGAAAGAGCAGCGTTGCCATTCGACACTCTAGACCAACTGCTTGTTTCTGTGTTGTTCAAGAGCAATCGGGCAGTGCTGCTCATACCTGACCAAGTACTTTTACCCTTACCAACATTAAGGTACTACTTTATAGGGTAGCGATGTTGTCGTAAATTTTAATTTAATATCACTTTTTAGGTTCATAATGAACCAAGGAACAATTCTCTATACTCCAAAAAGTTTCGGCTCAAATCAAATCTGAGCGTTGGGTTGTAAAAATCGTTTGGTTACGCGCCCCCTTTAACACATAAACCATACAAAACTTCAAGCTCACCGGGTGCAAAATTTTTCTTGATCAACTTCCAAACAAAAAATACTAGCGTGTTCTATAGATCAAGCTTTAATGAATTTGACGTTTTAAACGATTTTTACGAGACATTTACGGAGAAAAAAATTATTGAATATCGCATATTCAAATTAACATGGGTCAATTTGCGATATTTTTTTCCTCAGCACATTCGTTATAGAAAAATCTGAAAAATCAATTTCATCAAAACTCAGGACGAAGAACAAGCTAGTATTTTTTTTAACCGCTGAAAAAAATTTAAAGTGGGTCAAAATCGGGGTTCCAATATAGACTCATTAGCATAGGGGGCGGGGCATTTTGCGGTACTTTGACGCTCTGTTGTGACGAGAGTTTTTGAGATAGAATTTTTTGGATTTCATTTTTGGGTACATCAGTCTGAACTCTATTTAAAATCATAATAAGAAAAATACACTCCTACCCTAAAGTAGTACCTTAAACTCAAGCTGTCTTATTCGATGACGAGCAAGATTTATTCGGAACCAGTGTACATACATATTTAGGGTACAGTGTAGGTGCAGTTACATATGTATGGTATGTACAATGTACCATTATGGACACAGAAATAGAAAGTTACAAAGCATTGGATGTATGGAAAAATAGTAAATGTAGCAACATAGCCACAAAGATAACACAAGCCAAGGTAGAGAGCGGGTGCAAAAAAACATGTTGAAATGTTTTTTTTTTTTTTTTTTTTTTTTTTTTTTTTTTTTTTTTTTTTTTTTACCTCCTTAGTTTGTAACTTTATGTGTCCGTATCGATACACTTAATGCAGAGCTAAATCTTTCATCAAAGATGATGCCGCTTTCTAAATCAAAGGAAAAAATAAGAAGTCAGGTAACAGCAGCGTTGCCACTTCCACTGAAACACCTGCCTTTTTCTTGTTTTCGCTAAGTGAGAAAATTATTGACACCTCACTTACATAACTAAATTTTTGCTATTATGTCGTAAAAGCATTTTTCACTTAAGTTACAGTACATTTATTATTTAGTATTTAGTTATATTGTATTCATAATCAAATTATGGAAATAACAAATAAAGAGCGAAAATATTTAAGTCTCACTTAGCAACAACTTGTGTTTCTGGGGATGCTGCTCTTATTTGACCACATATTTTTCCCTTTGCTTTGATGGTAGATTTAGCTCCACATACATACAATTCTACATACATAATGTTTATTTCTTATGATTGAAATAAATACTTTTATTAATCAGCTTATTAAGTATATACTGTAGGCTAATATAAATATTTTCATGCATATAATAAAACAACACACAGAAACCTGTATACAGTATCTGTATTAATTTTCCATTTTCAGAGGTGCAGGCCAGGAGGTTGGACGATCATGTATAATGTTGGAGTTCAAAGGGAAAAAAATAATGGCAAGTTTTATTTTATTACACATTGTATGCAATCTTTTAATGTTATGTACAGTTGGAGGATTTTTTTTAACGTGTTCCTTATTTGTGCACCTCAAACTATATATGGTAACAAGATTTCCCCCTTATTTTTAAATTCTTCCAAAAAATTTGGATGCAGTACACTAGTGGTTGCCTTTCACTCTCAGGTGAGCTGCTTAGCCAGCAAGCCAAACTCCCCTTGTGCTGCCCATCTAAGAACAATGCTCTCTTAACTCTCTTAACTCTCTCTCTCTCTCTCTCTCTCTCTCTCTCCATCCATAACAATAAAACATAATTGTTACCGTTTTTTTGTCACTCCGTTGAATAGAAATAGAGTCCGTGCCACCTAAGGATGTTTGTGATTAATCGAATCACGGACCAATAAAAGCTCAAGTGTTCAAGGTCACTAAGAGGTTGACTAATTGAAGAGCTTTTAAGGGAGTAGGATACCGATCTTGTATCTCAAAAACTAGAATGTGTTTTGTATCTAAATTTAGTGTCATTGTGTAGCTAAGGGTCACACCTAGCAGTGATAAAAATTTCAAGATGTTGGACTCTCCTGAAAAAAAGAAAAAAAATTATTGAAATTAACATTGGGCCTTATGGGCTTAAAATTTCAAAAAACATGTAAAATTAATTTGCATGATGACCCCCCCCCCCCCCCCCCCCCGCCAAATTGTATTCAAAAATATATTTGAAATTGTCTTAAGCTGAAGTATCATTGTGCAAAATTTCAGATTTTTTGGATGATAAAACTTTGAGTCTAATGGCCGACGTTGGTACCCTACTCCCTTAAGCACTGTCATATTGGTCGAATCCTTAGTTAGCACGGGCTGTAAAATACTACAAAAATTGCTGCTTATAAATATTAGTTTGCTAAAATCACAAATCAGGAAAATCAACATAAATGTTTTTTAAATTTATTTTTACTTACTGATAATAGCGCTCACTTGAGCTTGAGAAGCGACCTCTAATAAACTTTATGTAATATTTTTAGAAGAACGCGTACATAAGGTAAGAATCTCATTTTTACATGTAGCTTGATGAACGCAAATAAGGAACAATTTTAAATTGTACCCGTTTATTTGACTGTGACTGTACTTGCCCTGTATATAGCGATTATTTGTTATTATTATTGTTATTTTTAGTTGGATTGTGGAATTCACCCTGGCCTCTCAGGAATGGATGCACTTCCCTTTGTTGATTTAATAGAAGCTGATGAAATTGACTTGTTGTTGATATCTCAGTAAGTACAATATTGTATAGCTTTTGGACAGGATCTTGTACTGGTAAACAACATGAACTCTACTTTTGAGGTAGCAGAGATTATAGCTCTTTCCGTTTTCTCATTCTAGGTATATTCCCGGGGAGGGGGGGGGGGAAGGGAGGGGGGGGGGGGCTCTAAAAATCACATATACCTCAGTGTTTTCAGGGTCATACCTGAGTATAAACGCGTAAGACCAGTTCAAATTTTATAAACATAAAATATAAGAATTGAGTAATAAATAATAAGTAATAATAATTCTTATACTTCTATCATTAAAAAAATGTTTCTTTTAAATTTTCACACCCTTCCAACTACTGACCATGTTTAATGTTGTTAATCTTTGGTAAAACTTTGGTTACAACTACACTTGGATAAGAGTCAGAATAGCAAGGCTGGTCTGTTGTTCATTGATCTGTCAAAAGCATTTGATACAGTTAAAATTAGCTACCTTATTGACAAACTACAAAAAATTGGTATTAAAGGAAAATTTCTAAAATTGTTCATATCTTATTTATCATCCAGGAAGCAAACTGTATATGTTGATGGACAATATAGTGATATCAAAGTACTAAATTTTGGAATCCAACAGGGAGGGACCACTTCCCCCCAAAAAAATTTCCCTATATATTAATGACTTATGTAAATTAAAACTAAAAGGAAAATTAGTAATATATGCTGATGAATCTGATGATATATGTTTGATATATGAAAATAATGATGAAAACTCAATAATTCAAGTTATAGAATTTGATCTGAACTCACTAAAGCAATGGTTTAATGCAAACTTCTTGACCATGAATGTTGATAAAACTAAATATATGATAATAACTAGATCTGAGGATAAAAAATTATATCCTTCTCCTAAAGTAAATAATATTTATCTTGAAAAAGTATGAATATAAATATTTGTGTTTGATAATTGACTCAAAATTGAAATTCAGTAAACATATTGCAAATATTAAAATGAAAATTGCTCCAATTATTGGTTTGTTGTGGAGGATTAAGAATTTTGTACCTCAAATTGTAAAAAATCATATATACAATGCATTTATACACTCTCTTCTAAATTATCTTGTAGGAATTTGGGGTAATGCATATGAAGATGAACTTATTAGCATTAAAAGAATGCAAAATAAGGCTCTCAAAATAGTATATAATTTTCCATATAGGAAAAATACAATTGATTTATATAATGAAACTAATAAACTAAATATAAATAGCATGAACATTGTGGCACTAAGCACTTTAATATATAGGATAATTCATAACTTAATAAAAAATGATTTTGAAATTGTATATAATAATGAAATACATATATTACACAAGACAAGCTAAAGATATTCACATTGATTTCCAACGAACTAATATGGGAAGAATGGCAATCTTAACCAAAGGTATTCATTTATACAATGATCTACCAGAGCAATTAAAAAATAAAAATTATATGACCTTTAAAAATTTATTAAAAAACTATGTTTTCAAAAGGCAGTAATAAATATGCTTAAAAAACAAAGCATTTACTACTATTCAAATGGACAATAACTATTTTTTATACAAATGTGTAAAAAGACAATCACCTAATCTTTCTTATCTTTTTTATAATTTCTAACTATGATATTGCTTCGACACAAGCGAATAGCTCTCTGAAGCGGAATAATATATAATGACCTCAAAACTGTATAATACTGTATTCTATATGAGTTAAATAATAAAAAAAAAAAAAAAAAAAACTTATTGGACCGCTCTCTCATGAGAGACTTTTGAGACTTTCTTAGTACCAGTATACAAAGATTGTGTACAATACACATTTATTGGACAATACACATACTGTGTTTCAGTATTTTTTTTATTTCATGCTAGTGTTACTATACTAATGATTAATATTTATATATTTTATTCAATAAAAACTCATGGTGTACAACATAACATAAATTTACAAAATAAGAATATTAAATTAAATACATACATTAAACATTATTCTTGAGCATATGCCGTTAGACTAACGCTATGATTAGTACATTTCAGCAAATGATATTGATCACATTGCTCACCACACAATTTACATTTACATGAGATACCACACTCGTGGTACTCTTTAATTATGCAAATCTTAAGGTGAAAACCGTGCACTGCAAATCTAGTGAAAATATGCCTATTTTTAAAATTTGGATTTTTCCAATTAACATTATTAAAGGCCAGGGTAATATTAATAAAAAAAAGAATATATTTTTGAGACCATTGAATTTAAACCTGTTTTAAATATAAAACCACTTAAAGACAAAGTTGGGAGATGTTGCTGTTTCATATTGTGTAGTTTTTTTTTTTTTTTTTTTTTTTTTTTACTTTGTTATTAATTTGCAAAAAGTGTGCTAAAAAGCTGAAATTTTGAATGCAAATATAAAATACTATCATTAATAGATTCAAAAATTCTTTTGTGTGTGTGTTTCCTGTTGATTTTAGGCAATTCACAGCTCACAAACTAATTTAATGATTTATTTGTTCTCAATAGTTCACATTTTTAACTGAGATATCTGTTAAAGGCGTAGAACACCTTGAACAAAAAATTTGCGTAATATCCTAACAAACCTGAAAATCAACGTTGATTTGACCAGAGTCATTTATTTCTAATTTATTTTCCATTCACAAAATACCGCTGCCGGTCACTGACGTCACAGCTCGCCCGGTTTACGCGCGCTTAAAACAAGCGAGCTGTGACGGCAGTGACCGGCAGCGGTATTTTGTGAATGGAAAATAAATTAGAAATAAATGACTCTGGCCAAATCAATGTTGATTTTCAGGTTTGTTAGCATATTATGCAACTTTTTTGTTCAAGGTGTTCTACGCCTTTAATGAGAGTACTTAACTTAACAAACAAAATTTCAGATTTGTAGCACAAACGGGTCTTGATTTAAACTTGTTTAAGGTGTTATTTTTAAACAAATAATAAAATAACAACACAATATTAGCTACACATAATTATGAAATACTGTATGACATTTTTATCACAAGCAGTTTTATATTAAGGCGGGAAATCAGCTACTACGGGATTTGACTAAAAATTCGTAAAGAAAGAAAAATCTGACACTTTGCATGGTGATACATTAGGTTAAGACAACTTAAAAAATGTAAAAATTTTGGGGGGTCACCATACTAGATTTTGAATTATGATTTTTTGAAGTTTTAGTCCCATAACAGGTCATGTTAATTTTAGTAAATTTCAAAAATTATTTTCTCTCTTATCTGATGGTCACGGGTACTGAAAACTTTATTATGGGTAGCTGTTACCATTAAGTTTGAGGGTACATAAAAAAATTACAAAGTTTTCTTTTTAAATTTGGAAATACAAGCTAACTGAAGACAACCCTTAAAAGGTTTCAGATTTCATGGTTTTGGTATTATTATTTTACAAAATTGGATTAAAAAAACATAATACTAAATCATTTGCAACACTAGTATGAACAGAAAAATTCTAAAACAGCATGCACAGTGTCCAAAAAATAAGTACGTGTTATGACAGAGTAATAAATTAAATTTTTATTGACTGTAATTGAAAGACTCATTGCGGTAATGTTGTGAAATAATCTTCAAACTTCTTAAATCTCTGTCAGAACATTACTATTTGACTTCCTTGATATGCTGACTGGGAAAAAAAAAAAAAAAAAATGTTTGACTTTGCTCTGTAAATTGTTTCTAGTTTTCACTTGGATCACTGTGGAGCATTACCATGGTTTCTCCAGAAAACAAGCTTCAAGGGACGTTGCTTTATGACGCATGCAACAAAAGCAATTTACAGATGGTTATTGTCTGATTACATAAAAGTCAGGTATGTTATGTTAAATTGGAATTAGTCTGGTTTCAATTGCTAAAACTATTACTTGAAAAGAATGGGGGTCCATTTTCATAATGTTTTGTAATTTTTGCGTCTTTCGAATGTTGTTAAGGTGATAGACTTGGGGTCATTAGTCAAACAAAAAACATATTTTCACAATAATTTCTTCTGCACAATTTATATTCAGTAACAAAAATGTTTGTGTGTGTGTATATATATATATATAATCTTCTATTGATATTTATGTAAGTAATTAATATTAATACGCTATTGTTATTATTTTAAAATGTTTTATGCGTTTTATTTCTTCTTCTTCTTTAAAAAGTCTCTAATTTGTTGTCGCTAAAATTTGAATTTTTACATTTACACGTTATCTTCAAAGTGGAATAACTTAAATATTTAATTATGTTTTCATGCACTTGGCGCACTATCTAAACTTTTATGTAACATTTCATCTTTGGGGTAATTTTAAATTTCATGACTGATCAGTTTGTGAGATATCAGATGGTCACCTACTCTCTTAAACAAGTTCAGTCTTCCCAATAAACCTTAGCTTTTTCACATGTGGATTGCAAGTCCACAGAGAATTAAAGAATGTCACTCCCAGCTCGCGTGACGATACTTGTAGCAATGTTCTTGAATCAGACAAGTACTGTGTACTTGCAATCCACATGTGAAAAAGCTTTGGTGTACTGGGTATAGGTAATGTATCTAATTATTCTCACTATGTTTCATTAAAGAAACAAAAACAATGGGACACAAGCACTCAGCACTAAGCCACAAAATAGAGAAAGGATGTTGTTTGTTTTTCTAAATGCCATGAATGTAAATAACCAAGGTTATACCTCTTTATTTTGCAGCCTAGAGTTTGCAGTAATTGTATAACTCATTGTTTTAATTTCCTTATTTAAGGATGTTTGTGAAACATGTTTTTACATAAAGTAGGCTTTAATTGTTAAACTATTCTCTTTCCATTGATTTACATAAGAAACCCTTTTTTTCCCCCTTTTTTTTTATTTATTTTATTTATTATATATTCACAGCAACATTGCTACAGAACAAATGCTGTATACAGAGGGAGATTTAGAAAGCAGCATGGATAAAATTGAAACCATAAATTTTCATGAGGAGAAAGATGTATTTGGAGTAAAGTTTTGGGCTTACAATGCTGGACACGTCTTAGGAGCTGCTATGTTCATGATTGAAATTGCTGGCGTAAAGGTAATAGTATAAATTTGGAACTTATTCTTCTCACCTTTCTTAAAAATTTATTTTGCCGAAGCCCAGAAAAAAATATATACATATATATTTTCTAGATAGACACATGTATGTCTATACAGACGTATAGACATATACCTATTATTTTTCATTCATTGTGGAAGCTTAATTATTATTATTATACAGTATTTTATTGTTCTTAACGTAACCCTAATAAAAAAAATGTTTCAGATTCTTTATACTGGTGACTTCTCCAGACAAGAAGACAGGCATTTGATGGCTGCAGAAATACCCAATGTACACCCAGATGTATTAATTACAGTAAGTACAGTTATTAGTGTTATAAACTACTTTATGTGCTTTGTGCATTCATTAAGTTAAAGAGGAAGTTCAGGGGTTACAACATGGCTTCTTCAATGTTAGATAACCAGAAGAAGTCCTCATAAACTCACATAATATGATGACCCAAAGCCCTTCTGTAGCATTGCAATCTCGTGATCATCCTGCAATCCGTCCCATATCTTTTACATCATTGATACGGCTTTACAACATAGAAAATGTTGTAGCAAGTTGCATGTCTCGCAGGATAAAAGCAAATTTGCAGGGTTACCATGGGGCTACAGAAGAGCTTAGGGGCATCATATGTAAGTAAGTAAACACTTGAGTCTATTAGTTCCAAAAACGGCTTCTTCCATTTTCAACAAAGGTGATATCATACCTGATAGTGATAAGTAACGCACCTTTTTTGAAAATGTAAGAAGTGGTCTTTGGAACTAATACACTCACTTCATCTCATTATCTATCATTGAAAAAGCCATGTAACCCCTGAACTTCCCCTTTTAGGGTCATGCTTAACATTGTAACTTTATTATTTTCCAGGAGAGCACATATGGTACTCACATCCATGAGAAACGAGAAGAAAGAGAAGGGCGTTTCACTGGGTTGGTTCATGATATAGTGAACAGAGGAGGGCGATGCCTGATTCCAGTATTTGCTTTAGGGCGTGCACAGGAACTTTTGCTGATCTTAGGTAATATACTCCTATCTAGGGGCGGTTACTGATTCAGCCACTTCGTCACCTCCGAGCGATAACCTCGTATAGCACATTTTTGAAAAAATTGAGTTAGACACGGATTACTAATGCCTTGTATATATTAATTAAGGTTCTAAAATTAGAAACACCAAATTCGCCCTGAAAGTACCTGAATTTTTACCTGAAAGGTCAGAAAACATGAGATACTAAAAAAAAGTCTGTTTTTAAACATTTTCAGAACTTAACGAAAATTTTGTTTATAGCCTTTTGCTAACCCTACTTTTCAATAAAAATTTTCCAAAAATTCTAGGTACCTTTTCTGACCCTGAAACCAACCTTAAACTTTTTATTTTTAATTGTAGATGCAAACTAATGTTATTTTCGGTTTCTAAGACCCTGAAAACATATAAAAACATACCCAATAAGACATGGTACAAATAAATCAAGTCAACCCTGACTTACCCTGAGAAGTACCTTTTTACCCTGCTAATTTTTCTTATAAATTAACAAAGGTATATTGTCCATAGTATGGATTTATAGGTTTTCTAGGTCAAGGAGTAAGAATTTTGAATAAAAAAAAATGAAGTTTATATGAAAGTGTACGTTTTCAGGGTAAATCAGGGTAAATAATTAAACCTTAACGGTTTTAACATATAACCTATAAAGAAAGGATAATTAGTGATACATTCTGAGATTTTCATAAATCTAGGAATTTTTTATGCAGATTTATAAAGCTTTAAATTTTGTTCACAATTTAATTGTTATATTTTATTTAAAATTAAGGGTACAAGGAACCTACCCAGAAATTTTTAAAACTTTTGATCATGATTAACTATTTTTAATTGCTAATTAAACTGTATTTTGCATATACGAGGTTTATACTCTAAACCGATGTTTAGCTTCTCTGTGCTTTACGATAAAAAGCAATTTTTCAACCCTTAATTAAAATTCTAAGGGTAAGTAGTAAAACTTTCAAACTTACGGCAAAAGTTGCGCATTGAACCTACATTTAAAGAAAATTAATTTCCCGTAGCTGTTATATTAAGTAGAATCAGTACACAAATTTTAACTTTAACCTTAAATATCTCAAAACTAGACTTGTGTGCTATACGAGGTTATCGCTCGGAGGTGACGACTTTTAGAAAATTTTAGTTCTCTGAAAGAAAAATGCAAGTAGTAAATTGCAATATCGCCTTATTCTCCAAATGATTTGACTGCCAAAATCTTCAATCTGACAGTGTTTTACCTCTCTTCAGCCACCCTGAGCTACCCTTCAGCCAATCATCCCCCCATTCTGCCTTATCTCCATTAATCCAGCTATTAGGGTGGCATTTGAATTTTATACTACCCTGACAGTTCCCACAATTCTGCAGCTTGTGAGAAAAATTGAGGAACATACTGCTACCAACTTTCTCCTCACTGCTGCATAATATGGAGATTATATAGCAATGCCCTATCCTTATTAAATAGATCAGTATTAGTGCTTTTTATTATTAATAATATTATTTTTATAGTTTACTATTTGTAATTTTAATTTAGTGCAAAATTGCAAGTGAGAACATAATTTATTTTGCACGTTTTACTTTACATTAATTGATTCCATGGTTTTAACAGATGAGTATTGGAGTCTCCATCCTGAACTTCATGATATCCCTATATATTATGCTTCATCATTAGCAAAGAAGTGCATGGCTGTATATCAAACATATGTCAATGCCATGAATGATAAAATCAAGAGACAAATTTCTGTCAGCAATCCCTTTGTATTCAAGCACATCTCCAATCTTAAAGTAAGTTTTCAAGAATTTGAAATGAAAAAAATAATAATAATAATAATAATAATAATAATAATAATAACAATTCTTTGCAATTATATAATTATATTTATATTATTTTGATTATTGACTGTACAATATGTAGCAGGCTTATGTCTATTTTATAGATTAATATTATAAATGTATTAAAACTTAGTAAAAACTATGCCTGATGAAGTATGTTGTCTAGGGAAAACGAGTTCTTGGCTGCTACATACGCTGCAGAAGTAGGTTTACCTTAGTTTTGGTGAAATAAAATGCATAACACATTATATACGGAGAATTTAGATGATTTATTGAATTATATTAATTTGAAATGGATAACAAAAATATGCAAAATAAAGTAGTAATATAGATTAAACCAAAAGGTATGAGCATTCTGCTAATTAACTTTAAAGGAGTGCCGGTTACCCAATCTACGGTTTTTAAACCCGATAAGTTTACTTAATTTATGACAAATTAAATACTTTCACACCCCGTCGTTAATTAACCTTTTTACTGTCCATACGCTCAACACAAACCTACAAACGCACGGCGTACGTTATGAAGATTTGTATATAAGCGTTTACGAAACAGCATGCCGAGTAATATATTAGCATGACCAAATGGACGGCGTCCATTACATATCATGCTACTATATTACTCTATGTAAGATCAATTAACGAGTAACACAATAACATATAATTATTTGTGGATACAACCTCAAAAAATGATATATTATGTGCGACGAAATTTACTTTACGTCTTACCCCTACCGGTACCGGTTGCCGAGTCTCGAGCAACGCAAAATATGAGATACACCGCGAAACTACATAGCTAGTGACATCTGTGAGCGGCAAAAATTAAACATTATTTAAATGCTTCACAGGGTCTTACAAATATGCATTTTATTTTTTTTGTCAAAAGGGCATTGATCACTTTGAAGATGTAGGACCTTGTGTTGTGATGGCATCACCTGGTATGATGCAGAGCGGACTGTCAAGGGAACTGTTTGAGTCCTGGTGTACAGATACTAAGAATGGAGTTATCATTGCTGGTAATTTGCTTTTAATAATATGTTTATATATATATCAAATGTCATATAAAAGAAAATAGTATGTAGAATGATTAGAACACATTAAATTGAAAGTTAACAAAATGTGAAGAATCTTCGGAATTAAGAAAAATTGGGGAATGGGAGATTAGATTAGCTTAGATTGAAAGAGACACGGTGGTGTAGAGAAAATAAGATCTAACCCAGGCTGGAAAAAAAAAATAATGAAAAAAAAAAAAAAAAAAAAAAAAAAAAGAAGAAGAAGAAGAAGAAGAAGAAGAAGAAGAAGAAGAAGAAGAAGAAGAAGAAGAAAAGAAAAAGAAGGAAAAACATTTTTTTTATGTGTGTGTACTACCGCTCATGTTGTTTTTTGTTTTATAAAAATGGGTTTTTCGACTTGCATTTGGCTTAGATGGCATGAACTTTGTGCGTAGCACACTGATGTTTAGTAGCACCACATCATTAGCCATGGACAGCTGTATGGTCCTTACTGGGACGCATCAGCATGGCGACGAGAGAGAAGCCCTTACTAGAGAATATTTAGGTTTTATTAATTTTCAATTCAAAGTGATGTAATCTCTACCTACTATTTTCTATATCAACCACAAAGTTTGTTTCCCCTAATTTATAACTTTTTATTTATTTATTTATTATTATTTTTTTTTAAGGTTACTGTGTTGAAGGAACATTAGCAAAGATGATCCTATCAGAACCAGAAGAAATAACAACAATGTCAGGGCAAAAACTTCCACTTAAAATGTCTGTTGACTACATCTCATTCTCAGCTCACACAGATTATCAACAAACAAGTGAATTCATTCGCATCCTCAAACCTCCTCATGTTGTAAGTTTTACATATTTATAAGTGCATGTTTAGTGAAGCCAGGGCTGGCCACCAAATGACCCAGAGATTTTCAATTGCTGATTAAGTTAACAAGTAACAAGGAGGGTGGGGTAACAAATTTAAAGAAATATACCAGTTTTAAGGAGAGATGAATACTATACAGGGGGATTGAAATAACAAGTGCTCACATTAAACAATTATTTTCATCAATGGACATTTTATTTACAGGTATTGGTTCATGGGGAGCAGAATGAGATGAGTAGGTTAAAGGCAGCTCTCATGCGTGAGTATGAAGATGACCCTAACACAAAAATGGATATCCACAACCCTCGGAATACTGTTGCAGTGGAACTGTATTTCAGAGGAGAAAAAATGGCCAAGGTAAAGTTGGTATTTCATAAACATTTAAATTTGTATTAAATTTAATATGTTATTGGGAATATGTTAGGTTATGGGAACTTTAGCCATGGACCCGCCTAAAACTGGACATAAGTTGTCCGGCATCTTGGTGAAAAGAAACTTCAATTACCACATGCTATCAGCTTCTGATTTACCAAGTAAGTTACTTGTATATTTTTCCTTTTAATTTACATTTAATTGATAATGTATGGATGGTGAACTTAATGGCGTAGAACACCTTGAACAAAAAGTTGTGTAATATCCTAACAAACCTGAAAATCAACGTTGATTTGGCCGTAGTCATTGATTTCTAATTTATTTTCCATTCACAAAATGCCGCTGGCGGTCACTGACATCACAGCTCGCTTAATTTATGCGCACTTAAACAGGGCAAGCTGTGACGTCAGTGACCGCCAGTGACATTTTGTAAATACAAAATAAATTAGAAATCAATGACTCCAGCCAAATCAGCGTTGATTTTCAGGTTTGTTAGAATATTGCACTTTTTTTTTTTAAGGTTTTCTATGCCTTTAAGATCTTATATAGTTGTATGAGTTAACAAAGGCAGTACTTACTAGTACATAAATACATCACACAAAAAAATAATAACAATGCTTATTTTCAAATGTCTATTCATTTTGGGTGCACAAATTTTTGAAAATGTCCATAAAGCTAGGAAATTTAAATAAACATGCTATGCTTCCATTATTTTACAGAATACACCGATATGACCATGAGCCAAGTGCTTCAAAGACAGAGCATACATTACTCTGGTCCTATGGGACTCTTAAAACATCTTCTTAGTCAGTTGTCAGGTAGTATAGACACTCTAGAAGAACAAAAACTACGAGTGTTTGGAACCATTGATCTAACACTTGAAAACAAAGTTGTTACTCTTGAAGTAAGTTTAATTGTCAATATTCTTTGTTAATATTTTGACAAAGAAATTTAAACACTATCTTTTATTAAATTAATAATTAATTAGGACATAAAAACCATTTCAGTTTGAATATATTATCGAAGAAGAGAATAGGGAAATCAACAAGTGCCTTACCACGATGAAGTCCGTAGCTAGGTGAAGATTTTGAAGGTACAGTTAGCAATACAAATATGTGTAATTTAACTGTACCATCAAGATCTTTGTCTAGCTATGAACTTCATCGTGGTAAGGCGCTTGTTGCTTTTCTTATTTTTTCCATTCTTGACTTGTTCTACGTTGACGTACTGATGTTGTTCTTTGACTTAATATATTTACTCTCTATCTTTCTTCTTTTTCTCCTGTACATAATAGCTGTTACTTTTGTGATTTCAGTGGGTAGCAAGTCCTGTGAATGACATGTATGCTGATACTGTTCTCACAGCAGTTCTCCAAGCAGAATCATTTGATAATCCTCCAAAACAATTCCCTGCAATAGCAATGAAAATGGATAGAATGCATTTCAAAGAATGCTTGATTGAAATGCTCCAAGAAATGTTTGGTGAAGAATCTGTCCCTAAAATATTCAAAGGAGAGAAACTGTATGTTACTGTTGATGGAAAGAAAGCAAATATTGATTTGTTGGGTTTGGTAAGTGGAATAATATACATTTGTTTGTATTTTTATATATAATTTTCAAAATCAAAAAGCAGTACTTTAAAATTTTGATTAAATTACTAGTAAAAATGTGTGTGTGTGTGTGTGTGTGTGTGTGTGTGTGTGTGTGTGTGTGTGTGTAAACACAAACACACACACTCGTACATATACATGTTTTTTGTTCACATGCATATATAGGCCTAATATATATCCTTGATATTTCAGGAGGTGACATGTGAGGAGGATGAATTGTTCCAACAAATTGTACAGACAGCAGTGAGCAAGTTATACCAATCTCTTGCACCACCTCCAGTGGACTCTTGTTAACATCATAAAATACCACATCAGTTACATATTTAAGACTTTTTTTTTATATACCTTCTTCACATAAAATGTGGTGTGATTATATTACTGTCATGATATAAATTAAGACTTCCTTTCATCAATGCATCAGATTTCCTTGTATATATGTAGTACCTAAATATTATATATTAGTATTAAAAATCAAGCATATTCTAAATAAATTCTTTAAAATCAATATTGTTGTTGTTTTTGATCTAGAAACAAAATTAAGTTAATTATATGGAGAAAAAACACACACTGTAATTAGGGTATACATAATAAATTAAAAAGGATAGAACAAGTTAACCAACAAAGCCTGATCATTTTGATCATTTATTGAAGAGGATATCTGATAGCTAAGAAAAAAAACTCCTGCTATAGTACAGAAATAATAAAGAGACAACACAGTTTGGTACAAGTCTTCAAGTAAAAATGTGTGTCTATGGGTGTGCCTTCTCTTCAGGTCTTAAAGGTTGGAGAGAAATTACAAACGTTGACTATCTGCTGGCATTACCTGGTTTATATATATCCTGTGAAGGGGGAGGGGGGAGTAGTGAGATGGAGGAGTTAGAAATAGGTATGGTAAAAAAAGTATTAGGAAGGTAGGAGATAAATATAAAATATGTGTTGGTATGACCAGGTCAGCCCATTGCTATTCTAATTCCCACTCATTATACAGACCTGTTTATTGCCATAGCCAGGCTGGCATCACCAGTGTTCACCTGGCAGCTGATCTGAGGGACCCACACCCAAAGTGGGGTCAAAAAGGGCCCTTTTCTATCAGAATTGTTTAAAATTGTCAAAATGATATTTAAAGCGACTCTCCAGACCAGACAACATGTCCTTTATTTCATTTTTGTATTCAACATCACTACTCATGACGTCAGCAGTAGTGTGTTTTTGCCTACTTTACAATTTTACAATCGGGCAGGCGAAAGTTTTGTTAAAAAGGGGGCGTGGCACGTTATTTTTACGCTAATTCCGAACTAAATTTTTATTTTTTCACTCTTCGCAACTACGTGTGAAACTATTTATATTTAAAATTATTATACTATCAAACCATGGCATTGATGTAATTTACTTGAGCTTTGGCCGCCAGAGAATTAAAAAATTATTCCATAGCAAGCTTTGAAAAATTTAGAGAACAGAAATGGATGTATAAAAGTAGAAAAAAATATTTCTTCATTGAAGGAACATTTTAAGTGTTATGTTAGAAATTATTTTTAAAAAATGCAAATAAAATACAGTAAAAAAAAAAAAACACGAAAGTATATTATTATGTAATTTTATAATCAGAGCTAGAAAATTTTTATTTTTTTTTAGACCGGTTGACTTTAAGCCCGGGTTCAGCTTGAAATCAAGCTTAAATCCGAAAAATGAGCTACGCTACAACTTGCTAAACTTGATGTTTGAGCCAATTTTTACAAATGAGCTCTCGAGCCTTTAGTGAAAAAAGCCCGCTTTTCAGTGTATACAAAACAGTGTTTGTTGCTAAAGTCAAAAGTCAAAAGATTTTGACCCGGGCAGGTGCTCGAACTGGTTTAAATTGCAGCTACATATTTATAAATAATGTACACATATTATAAAAAAAAAAGGATGTATTGCTGATGTGAGCCATTGAATTTAGTGTGCGTGGGGCTTAAATTGTTTGAAAAAAGAAATTAATATAAAATTTAAAAGCTTTCAAAAATATAATATATAAGAAGTAAGGCGAAGAAACAAAAATACGACAGGTTTAAAAAATACATTAAAATTAAAAGTGACAATTTCAGGTAACAATGATCGATGATCTTTCTTTTTAAAAAAGGAATAGTAAAATAAAAAATAAATAAATAATGTGCAATTTTTTTCAAATAGTCTTTACACTTTTTCTTTACTTTTCCATTTTCCCTTCCCCCCCCCCCCCCCCCCCCCCCCCGTCCAAAACCAAAGGCCCGCAAAGGCAAAGGCCCGGTCTGGGATCCCGGACTAAGGCCTTATGCCAAGCCGGTCCTGCTCCCCGCATTATATGTATAAGTTGTATGCATCGGGTTTTCAGTTTGTGTTTAATTTTATTCAGCTACATGAATTTCTATCATCATACTGAATTTTGTTTTCCTTTTAATACATCATTGTTGTTCCAGCTAAAAGTCAAGATTAATTGCTTCAAAACTTTATTGATTTATGCAAGAGCAGGCACCACCAGTATATTTATTTAACAGAGTACATGAAAATTAAAATTATAAAGTACATAATATATCAAGTATGTAGTGGTAAAATACAAAAGTTCACTATTTAACTACAGTATATGAAGAGAGATAGTAGAAATATTTGACATTAACTAGAGATAAGAATTTAAACACAGTCTTGATATCTGTATGGCATAATTATTATGTTATCTTGTAACAGAATAGTCGCTGCTGTCATTTTACTGAATGCTTTCTAGCAGAAGAGCAATTCCCTGGCCTCCTCCAATGCAAGCAGATCCAATGCCATACTTAGCCTTTCTCCTCCTAAAAAAGAAGAAAAAAAAAATGCATGCATGCATTTAGATTTGAAGTCAAGAGTTAGAAAATTCTTATTCAATTCATCTTATATTGTATATGATACCCTACCTCAATTCATGAACAAGATGAGCAGTAATGCGTGAACCAGAGGCAGCCAAGGGATGGCCAAGTGCAATCGCTCCACCATTGACATTTAGTTTGCTCATATCCAACTTAAGTTCCTTTGCACAAGCCAAGGTTTGAGCAGCAAATGCCTCATTGATCTGAAAACAAAACACATAATATAATTACACAAATCGTTACAAATCGATAATAAAAACATACCTCCACAAGATCAATGTCAGCAAGAGTTTTGCCTGCTTTAGAAAGCAACATAGAAATGGCAGGGGCTGGTCCAATACCCATGATACTGGGTTCCACACCAACAACACTGTAGCCTACAAGACGAGCAAGAGGCTTCAATCCCAACTTGGAGCAAGCCTCTTCACTTGCTATCACCACTGCACCAGCACCATCACAAACACCCTGTAACAGGTTTGATTCATAGATTATTATTATTTTACACACAAATAAAATAAACCCTTAAGACGTTTTTTTTTTTTTTTTTTTTTTAACACAAGATAAAATATTTGTGATCATTCAGTTCATATATTAAATATGTACATAAAAAATTACTCTTATGGATTTATTTTAATAATTTGTGAATATTTGTTTTTGTATATGCTGTGTTACTGCATGACATTACTGTATGTAATCTCCTGACCAATAAATTTATTTATCTACTTATTATCAGAAAAGTTTACTTACAGATGCAGTAGCTGCTGTTACAGTGCCTCCTTTCTTGAAGATTGCTGGCAGTTTTCCAATGCTCTCCTTGGTGGAAGCAGGTTTTGGATGCTCATCCATGTCAATTGCAACTTCCTTACCCTTTATCTTCACTGGCACTGGAGCTAGCTCAGCCTTGAAGTAGCCATTGTCATGGGCTAATAGACAGATAGCAACCATCATATATTCATTTATAACTTTATTTATAAAATTAAAGCTCCATAAAGTACACACGTTTATGGCAATATATTTTACCATTTCAATCCAGCACGACTTTCTTTCTCGTAACAATAACGTTAGAAATTTAGCATGAGTTTTTGAACAGTAAAATATGTTATCAAAATCGTGAGTATATCACAGGGTTTACAAGTTTTAGCCACCCAGAGGTTTAAACCTGGTTTAAACCATGACCAGGTTTTTATTGTTTTAGCCAGTTTAACTACTTTTAAAATAAGTTTTTATAATATGCTCAAAATATCATATGTAACCAAATAAGTAATTGTGAGTAATGATTTTCTCATAAAATAAGTTCACATTTATGGTTTTTAATATTTTTTTTCTTTCTAAAATGCTAATTTATTTTTAAATCATGAGCTAAAAAGTATTTTTTATTTTATTTATTAAACACTATGCGTGTACAACATACATCTAAATATTCAATTTATAGACATCATCAGTACCTATATAAAAAGTATTAAAAAATTACTAATTGAAAAAAAAAAAAAAAATTATTTATAATCTATTTATAGGCTATTATTTATAATGAATGGATTTAATATTTATTAATTTATCTTTATCTTTTTTTTTTTTTTTTTTTTTTTTGTATTGAAAATAATTAAGTTATCATAAACTCTAAAGTAATTATATAATGTGTCCCTAAAATTGCCTAAAGCCATAGAATCTACATACTGATTTTTCCCCCTTTTAACTTCATTTTAAGGAAAAAGCCAAAAAAAAAAAAAAAAAAAAAAAAAATATCCGGTTTAAACCAGTAAAAGCCGGTTTAAACTGTTTTAAACCACCGGCTAAAATAAAACTAATAAAAGCCGACTTTTTGCAAACCCTGGTACGTATATCATGTAAAATTAAATAACATACCATTTTTCCACGCTGCCTGAGACCTAAGTGCATACTCTTCTACTTCATCTCGTGAAATTTTGTACTGATCTGCCAAATTTTCAGCAGTGAGAGCCATAGGAAGCTTGCAGTAGGAGTCAGTTAAACCAGCCCACAATGAGTCTTCCAGCTCAAGTTGTTGTCCTAATCCCAACCCAAAACGAATGTTGCGCACAATGTGAGGAGACTGACTCATATTGTCAACTCCACCAGTAAGTACTAGTTGGGAGTCACCACATAAGATGTTCTGCAATTGAGTATGGGCATTAATTGTTAAGTATAGCTTCTTACAAATATATATAAGACTAAAATAATTTATTTAATTCATTTTACCTGAGCTCCATTGACAACAGACTGGAATCCCGAACCACACAGTCTATTCACTGTCAAAGCAGGCTTGGTAATTGGAATTCCACACTTTAACATGACATGTCGAGACAAATAGATGGAATCTGTTGAGGTTGCCTATAAATAGTAAATACAATTTATATGATATAGAATAAATAATATACGTAATATATATATATATTATATATATATATATATATATATATATATATATATATATATATATATATATATATATATATATATATATATATATATATATATATATATATATATATATATAGTATAATTTATAATAAAGATATGCTGTTGTACAGAGAAGAGGGCAATTTTTTTGATGCCTTTTAATTGACACATAATTTAATTAAGAGTCATAGGGTGAACATTCAACACACCTAATAAATGCATTCAAAGTCGTTGTGCCTATGTGTTCAGTGTGTTCAAAATGTTTGAGCCCATCTCATATATATGCATAATGACTTGCATACACAAATAATGATACATGCATACATACAATAAAATTTGTATGCCAAATCTAAATTAAAAAGCTGCCTTAAATTATGTACGTTAGGTTTATGAGCATATCATATGCCAGCTTTTTCATTTAGATTTGGCATACAAATTTTATTGTATGTACGCATGTATCATTATTTGTGTATGCAAGTCATTATGCATATGATGAGATGGGCTACCTTACATTACGTTAAGTTCATGAGCATATCATATGTATGGCAACTTATTTTTCATTTGGACTCGGTTTGGTACATATAGATATACGGAGTGTGCAGTACATGTGCAGTATGTACTACATATAGCATATAGTACATATAGTTATTGGCAGTTGTATTTTTTTAATACCTTCCAATCATTTTAAGGTTTTGAAATTTTAGCACAAAAGAGATTCTTAAAGAATAATTTTTGAGTAAAAATTTCAAAACTCTCATTAATAGAACATATTATAAAAAAGCAGCAAACACCAGCTGATAAATTGCGGCAAGCATGCTGATAACTAGAGAGCGGAAAAATAGTCTTTAGACTATTGTCAATATTGAGACTATTGGGTTTTTTACTAAAAATGTCCACGAATCACACAATTTCAAGCCTAAGTACAAAATTAAAAAAAGACTATTTAGCGACTATTTTAGTCTCCGAGACTATTTTGGACTTTCCAGACTTTTCAGACTATTTTGCCTTTTTTCGATGTTTTTCGCTATTTCTGACAAAAATTAACTTAGAACGTGACCGACTTGAACCGGAAATCGCTAAAAGTGAACTATATTTTCACAGTAATTTTTTTTACATTATTTATTTGCCAACATGTTTTGTTGGAACACTATAATTTTCAAATAAAATCGAGTAATTTTAATTTTTTTGTTCCGAAAAAAGTTTTAAATTAATAATAATTTTAATTTTAAAAAGTTTCTTATTTGGCTACAATTTTCCACTCAAATTTGAATTTACACATTTACATGTTATCTTTAAAGTGGAATAACTTATATATTTCATCGTGTTTCACGTGTTTGACATAATTAAATTTTTAGGTACCAAATCTTCTTTATTTTGTGTTTATAATTCGCCCTAAAAAAAATCATGTTTTTAGTGGTCTGTGAAGTTTTTTTTTTTTTTTTTTTTTTTAGACAATGTAATTTTAAACCGATGTAATTTTTTTAGACTCTATAGAACATACTTTTTTTTTTTTTTTTGAGGCACAAGAAAACAGATAAATTCAGACACGTTATACTAATATAATAAATAAAGTCACTAATGAGCTATATTATTTTCCGACTATTTTAATACTTTTAAAGACTATTTTTAGACTTTTTTTCAATTTTGAAGACTATTTTGATGAAAAAAGAGACTATATATTTTTCCGCTCTCTACTGATAACTATGTATATAATATATAGTATGTACAATACAATTACATACAATATATTACCATATGCATATACATATATATATATAATAATATGTACAGATAATAGTTTTGTTGAATGATATATTCCATATATGTTAATTATAAAATTTAAACTTCAATAAATACATACACCAAGGACATTTCCGATGATTGTGGAGTCCACATTTTCAGGTTTAATGCTTGCAGAAGCAAGGGCAGCTTGGGCAGCGATCGTTTGCAAATCACAGGCGCTCTTCTTCACAAATTTTCCTCCATAGGTACCAAATGGAGTTCTTTTAGCAGCAACGATAAAAATTCCTAAGGAATGGTTTTATCAGTAAAAGAAAAAACGATGATTGCAATTATAGTACTTGAATGTGTATATAATTTACCTTTCGTTAGTGAAGACATAGTTAATAAATGTAGTGAATGGTCTGTTTTAACTGTTGCGACCTCTACACGTATGTATGTTTATTTATATCACTAACTCTTAAGAAACCTTTGCACTTTAATCATATAGAATGCAATGCTGCAGCGGCTATATGAGAATGAAGTAGAAGCAGAGTAGAAGTTGAATAGATATTGCAAAATTGCTACGTCACTTAATTTTAGCGATTAGCAACACTTTTTAACTTCTTGAACTTTTACAGCTGATCTTTGTTGCGGTTTGCCGGGTTTGCCGTTTGCGCAGGCGGCGCCGAGGCGGCGCAGGGTTCGCGGTACACGCCTCTTTGGTACACGCCCACTGTCCACGCCCCTTAATTTTTTTTTTTTTTTTTTTTTTTTGCGCACAGCGTTGCCAGGTGTGGCGCTTAAGCGCCATAATGGCGCTCTGATGAGGCCTGTGGCGCGCAAAAGCGGTGGCGCTTGCGCCAAAGCGCCACTGTTACGCCCCCAAAAGGTCCCTTTTTGAGGGCAAAAAGGGCCGAAAGTAGGCGTGTCCGGGCCAAAAGTGGGCGTGGCCCTATAAATTTTTTGCCTGCGGCGCTTATGGCGCTTTCGCGCCAGTCTTCTGGCGCTCTGAAACATTTTCAACCTGGCAACGCTGTTTGCGCAGGTTGTTGGTTGTTGAGGTTGTGTCAGTTATGTGTTGTCGGTTGTCGGTGTGTTGTGTCAGTTGTCTGCAGTTTGTGTAACCGGTTCTTAATGTAAAATGTGTTGCCAGCCGACCTTACGATAACTTTTTATATAATGTTTTAATGTAAAAGTTAAGGAAATAATGAAGAAAATATGTTTCTTTTGTTTTATTTTAATTGCAGTAAACATAATATTTGCTATAAGTTTGCAAGTTGATCCCAAAAACTGCAAAATATGGGGCCCTGGTTTGCGCGCTGACAAAATTGTCTTGCCTGCCCGATATTTTTACATTCAAGCCTATGATATAAATGGAAAGAAGTAAGAAAAATTGTAAAGATATAGCATTAAAATAATGATAAAGCTTAAATATTTAAGTTTTCAATGCATTTTTGTATTTATATACGTATGTACTCTGCGTACGGCCGTACATAATACATACCATGATACCATGATACCATGATATACAGTATGATTATACTGTATATATCGTAATAAAAATCGTAACAAGTAATAAAAAATATAATACAAATATATTATGTAGTATGTACACAGTTGGTGACTTTGAACACCCATTTATCTCTTGGGCACGCGAATCATTTCAAAATTTTGAAACAGCTAGGTCTAGGTCATTAGATCAAAAACAAAATTGAACTATAGTAAGATTCTTCAAATTTCTAAAATGAGCCCCCAAAGACAGAGATAATTAGGTGTTCAAAGTCACCCCGGGCCCGGGCGTTCACTAAAACATATATGTCTTGCTTGTAGATGTATGTACCATATTATATAATCCTCGTCGTATCCATGTTTCAGGATTAAAGAGACTCCAGATGACGTATTTAAAGTAGCAGTTACTGGCCAGACATCCGGTGGACACTGTCGAATTTGGACTGAAATCTTAAATCGACATGATGGTAGTGTCATTGTAAGATATAAAATCTACAATTCATGCAATAATCTAAAAATTCAGGTGCAGTACAAAAATAAGCCTGTTGCTGACTCACCATATTTAATATCAGGTATATAATTATAATAAAAATGCTCATAATTTTTATAAAAACTTCAAATATTATTATAATTTGTACTTTATGTGTGTTAATGTATTAATTCAAAATGATTTAAGGAGTTGTTCATGCGGAGACATGCCATTGTCCTGTACACAGTTTTTCTACATGGCTACAAGATTATGAGTGCCAAGAATCATATCCACAAATTATTAAAGATCTTGAACCATTCCCCACCATTAATTTTTCAGATTTCCGACTACCTACAATAAATAGATTTAACAGACCTGGAAGTATGAGTATTTGCAATTATGTGATCAAAGAAAATCAGGTAAATTTAAATTTAAATCAACGGAGGTTATCGGTTTAAAAAATTCTTAAAAAATTGCTATGGTTTAAAACACGTAAAAGTATGTCTAGTATTTCTCATTTAAATTTCTCTGGAATCGGTGGAGTAGTTTTCTCAAAAATCGCAGAAAAGTGTGTTTTTCCCCATACGCGTAATGTTAAATTACGGGACCCTAAGGTTTCCCCCGCATTTCCCTGTGTGCTAAACCGATAACCTCCATTAAGTTGTATAGTTTGAATCCATTAGTGATTGCAATCAGTAATAATTATTGAATAAAAAGACTTTGATGATAATCACATAAATATAGAGAACTACCGATATATGGTTTGGGTGGGAATAAAATGAGCTTTTTATAGCTGCCACGTTTTAACTCAAAGCAACAGAGGAAATATACAAACACAGAACACAGGATAAATATATCGCCCTTGTTGCGTCCAAAGAGCATTCTTGCATTTCAAGGTCATCTTACTAAAGGCGTACTTTCATTTTTATCCAGTACCACAAAGGGCTCACTTGCACTTGGTTTTAAATAAGCTTATGGCAGGTGCGTGCGCAGCATCGAATGTAGCCAAATGCAAGTACACCCTTTGGACACAACAATGGTGATATACATCCCCCTTTTTTCTTTTTTTTTTTTTTTTTACCTTTCAGGTGTACAGAAAATGTTATGGGCAACATGTTGGTTTTAAAATGTTTTGGGACAACATTCTATTGTCATTAGCACGTAAAGTTTACTTACCTGATATTGAACTTTTGGTAAACTTAGGAGATTGGCCTTTAGTTCACAAAGACAAGGAATTAAAAGAAATAGGAACTATTATGTTATCATGGTGTGGTTCAGAAGAGACTGCCGACATTGTTGTTCCAACATATGATATCACAGAATCATCACTGGAGTGTATGGGAAGGTATGGAATTGTATAGTCTGTTCTATTTTAATAACATGGGAACAATTCAACTTTTTTGGCTTTACAGGGTGACTCTTGACATGCTATCAGTTCAAGGAAAGACACCTTTGTTATGGTCAGCAAAAGAATCAAAAGCATTCTGGCGAGGCCGTGATTCCAGGAGAGAAAGACTAACATTGATCGATATAGCTCGCAAGAATCCAGATTTATTCAATGCATCTCTGACTAATTTCTTCTTCTTCCGTGATGAAGAGCAAGTTTATGGACCAAAAGAAAAACATGTTTCATTTTTTGAGTTTTTTAATGTAAGTATTTGGTATTGCATATTTTTTTTACAGAATTTGTATGTTATTGCTATTTTAAGTTTATAACTAACATAACTATATTGCACTCTTTTATTGTTATAATTTTGTTATTGCAGTATAAATATCAAATAAATCTGGATGGTACAGTAGCAGCTTATAGGTTTCCCTATTTACTAGCTGGTGGTTCCTTGGTGTTGAAACAAGAATCTCCGTATTATGAACATTTTTATCATCAATTGAAGCCATGGCAACACTATGTTCCATTTACCAGAGATCTTTCAGATATTGTCAAACAAGTGCAATGGGCTATTGATAATGATAAAAAGGCACAACATATTGCAAGAAAAGGGCAGCTTTTTGCACGTGAAAACCTTGCACCTCAAGATATTATTTGTTATCATGCTGCATTGATCAAGGTAAATATAATATAATATTGACTTTTATAAATTAGATTATGTTACTGTTACTATACCTTTTGGCTTTTATATTAACATTCTACTTTACTTTTTATTTACATTTTTCCTTTAAAACTAATACAAAGCTTAAAACAAAGGTGATATGACTGTATGATGTGTGAAGTGAAATATGTATATGAATATAAATACTATACTGTAGCCTATAACTATTGAGTTATATTTATTGTTACGTAATATATTGCTGTGCTTGCAACCCCCCGCCTCCTACTAAAATTCCTTTAACTCCTAATTAATTATACATGCATAAACGTGCTCATAGCCTTGCACACCTAGCGTGCATAGGGCCGTGCATAACGGCTTGAGACAATATATGGCATGATATATATATTTTTCAAATATATATTTTTTAATCCACTATCGCCATTTGAGATTTTCAGTTGACGCTGCTGCCTGGCGCCAACTCTCATTTGGTTTCTCCCTATCACATTTTAACGTCACATGTTTGTCCTTACCGCGATGGTACCTTTCCTTTTCCTAAATACTATACTGTTTAATAATAATAATAAAATGTAAATATATTAAATAAGTAAATATAGGAAAAGACACTGCCGTTAATATACCCTATTATTATAGGCCTATATATTTTAACATGTTAAATGCTAATCAAAATGGATCATTTATGTCTTGAATTTGCAGGAGATTAAAAATCGACTTGTAAGCCCAGTGGAAATTGGAGAAGACATGGAACTAATTTCACAAACTGAAGTGGATGCAAAATATGGTAGTTGTGATTGCGAATCCTTAATTAAAGATGAATTGTAAATGTACAAGTATTTTGTCTCTGCACTGAGGAGGACTAGGATATTTTCTTTCATTGTATATTCTGAAAGACAGAATAATCCAAAATAGATTTTTTTTATTATTATTTATTTATTATTAAAATTATTATTTTTTTTTTTTGAAATCATGTTATAGGATGGCAGTCTGTAACTTTGCTTACAAATTATAGTGCAAAAGTTACCAGTTATTCTTGTAACGTCATATCACAATTTCCAAAAATTAATTCAAAATTAGTAATGAACTAAAAAATGTGCAAATTGCACACCAATAAATTCCTAGATGATACCGTTTTTCAGAATGTGCAATAAAATCACCCCTACAAAAATCATGGCCTTTCTCCTTCAAATTGCTGTTGCATTAGTAGCTATTTCATTAGTTCTTTAAATGAAATTGTGCCATTTAATTTGCTCTTTCAAGCAACTTTTTGAATTTTCATGTAAGAATGTAGGTCTTAAAATATTTTAGTTAGTGTTACTACTTGTACTTTATTTATAGGATATTATTAGTACATAAATAAGAAATTGATCAAGACATCTAATGTGATGTTAGTTTTCAATGAATTGAATCTCACATAATTTTGTGCTCTATTCTTTAAGAAAGAAGATAATGTATTTTTTTAAATGGAATAAAACAATATTTTAAACAATTAAAGTCTACATAAACATTTATTAAAAGATATTTATGTAAATACACAGTTAACATAAATATAACATCCGCGCATCCGCGATTTTTTAATGCAGAGTGTGTGTGTGTGTATACATAATATTATATATATATATATATATATATATATTTATATATATATACATACATACATACATACATACATACATATATATATATATATATACACACACACATATATATATATATATATATATATATACACACATATATATATATATATATATATATATATATATATATATATATATATATATATATACGTGTGTGAGTGTGTATTTAAGGAATCATGCAAGAAATGAATTTATTTACGAGGGTTCCTGCGTAGAAAATTTGTGTTCTCTAACATATTTTACAACCTTAAGTACATACATACATACATTTAACAAGGGATAAACTATTTTAACTTTTTAAATATTCTAGTGGGGATGAGGCATTTAGTTAAATAAAGCAAAGCAAAATATGGACAGAAATAACACAGATCAAAATTTTATACTATTAACATATTAGCATGAGAATGTCAAATTTTACTTAACAGTCCAATACATACAAAACCATTTCAAACAGTAATCCTTTTTGAGCATTTGTATGTCTGTGTGAGTGCTTGTATTATATACAGTATATCAATATTATTGGGTAAAATTTAAACTGTAAACTAAACATTCTTTCCGAACATCTAAAAATTTGCTTAAACATTTAAAACTGTAATACGTGGCTAATACTTCCACTTAGAAAAACCTTGAGCAACAAAAAAATTGATAACAATTCCTTAAGGTGCATTCACATTCATTTATTTGTTGTAACTTTGTGTAGCAAAATAATTATTCCCATAAGGAAGTAGGTGACCGGCAGATACTTTAAACTGAATGGCCAGGAAATATAAAATTATCATGTAATTAAGACGAAATATTGCCTAAAAGTTAATTTATGTCAAACTAAGGCATCCTAAAGAAGAGTTGGTCAAACCCATTCAAACATGATCAAATATTTAAGTTACTTTGCTTTGATGATAACATATAAATAAAATTTTAAAATTTAGATGTAACTTTTAAGTTAAATAAGAAACTTGTTTTCAAAGTTAAATATATGAATAAAACATAAAAAAAAAAAAAAAAAAAAAAAAAAAAACGTTAAGACATTTTTTAATGGAAAAAATTGTGGATAAGGAATAATTGTGAGAAATACAGTTTCTCATTTGACTAATGGCAGCCCTAAGTCGGTACCCATCTGCCTTAAAGCAATGTCATTTAACAATTTGATACGCAACGTAACAACAAATAAATATGCAAAAGCAAGTTTACAACACACAGATCACTATATAAAGACTGTATATTATAAATCGCAAGTGCTCCACTATAATGTTCTAGGTCCACTTCACCTTGAAAAATTAAATATCATCGGATTGACCAAAAATTTTGGATTTTAGGACTTAGGACATTATAGTGGAGCACCCTCGATATATATTATAGTACTGTATATATATATTGTAGAGGGCACTTCATTTTTTTTTTTTTTTTTTTTTTTATAATTATTTGTTTAAAGTTTTTACCTCTGCTATAGATAATAGCCAAAACATTAAAAGAAGCTTCAACAAAGAAGAATAAGAAAACAGCCGAGACTCAGAAATAAATCACAACATACATACATACTGACATTATTCAAAAGGCTTATAAAGAATATTCAGTCTCTAAAATAAAGGATACAAATAACATGACTTCAAACAAAAATTAAGAAAATGTGGAAGTACATTATAAATAGAATTACTATGAACTGCTGTTAATATGAGACAACTGTAACATTATTTGTTGCCATATACACAGAAAATCTAAAATAATAAAATATATAACTTATCATATAAAAGTGATACAATCAGGATCTTTCCTTCTGTTACAGACTTCTACTCTTTTTCAAGTAATTGTTGAAAATATTTAAGAAAATAGGAGAGGGAGAGAGAGAGAGAGAGAAATAATAAATTGATATACCATAAAATAAAATTTCATTGTTATTAATAAAATAATATTTTCAGGTATTTATTTGATAATTAAATGATATTAAAACATGCCCTGATCAAAGCAACCAGGGTTGATGTAACTCAACAAGTCCTTGTCAGACATGCGAGTCAGTTCTTGTGGCAGCATTCCCTCTGTTCCAGCAGTCTTTCTCAGCTCAGCCTGTGGATTTAGCTGATGATCATTGGTAGTCGAGAGAAGTGGAGCAGGTGTAACACCGCTGCCCAAGAGCACATCTCGCACGAGAGGGCTGTTGCTACCATCTCCAGTCAAAACATTATTTGATTCAGAGTTTTCAGATACAACATCAGTAGTAAGCAATTGACCAAGTTGAGTATTCATAATATGAGCTTCAGAAACCAGCTCCTGTTGATTGATTGGTGGCATCATGTTGGTAGCTTGAGAGATATTACTATGAATGCCAACCACAGGAATAGAAATCAATGTTGGACATGTAGATCCAGTAGTATTGGTTTGCTGAAATTGGTTTGAAGCAGCAACTAAGGCTGTGGCATTCAAAATATCAACTACATTATTAGATGTTGAGAGTAAGTTTGGTTTGCCTTCCATTAAACCAGGTGTTAATACCATAGGCTGCACCATAGACTGTGAAATGCACGACACTGATGGATCAATTCCTTGCGAGTTGATTTGCTCACCATCAAGTTGAGAATCAAATGAACTTGGTACTGTAGTAACAACATCTTGCATCATTAAAGGTGAAGTATTAAGGATATCTATTACAGGCTCTTGAATAGTATGGTTTATAAGAGTCTCTTGATTAGCAGAATTATGATGACAACTTGAAGTTGTTAATATGACTTGTTCAATTAATGAAGGAGTCACACTTTTAATACCACACGAGTTGGAAGTATTTGCATTCACTTCTGTCATTGGTATTGCTGCATCAACTTGAAAATGAGCTTCTTTTGTTTTTAATGGCATGGATAGTTCAGCAGACACCACCTGATTTCCAATTATATTCTTTACTGCATCAGTTTTAATACTTTTACATACTGCACCTTGCTTTATTTGGCTTGTAGTAGTATTTACACCAAGAACATTTGAAGTTTGCAAAGGGAGCGATTCTGTCGCATTATTTGGTACTAATAAGTGCTGTTTTGTTTGAGGGTAATCCAGACGTGTGTTGCTAACATAATCTTCATTGTTGCCTTTTAACTTATTGCATGACATACTTGCTCCACTCTCAATTCTAGAAAGGAATTTCTCCACACTACTGCCACTCTGAGCTGGTAATGGAGATCCAGTGTTTTCAGATACATACTGTCTCAACAACTTAGACAACATGGGAGGGTCAGCTTCTACAGGATTTGTAGAAAGCTTAACATTCAATGATGTAGTTTCTACTAAACACTGACGGAGAAAATCAAGTAAGAGCTGCTGCTGATCAGGACTTATTTGTTTCAGTTCTGTTTGTGCTGGCTTTGCTTTCAGTGTGTCTGGAAAAGATAATGCAAAGTAGTTATTTTCATGCTCTGTATAAAAATGACTTGTACATATACGAATATGAAAAGATAAATATTATATTACTAATATGACAGTATTGAAACTATAATTTTTGCAGGCATGAAATTTTTGAGTGTCAAGACTCAGACTTACATAATAAAAAGTTAAGCATTTAGGATATTTATTACAGACTCTGGAATAGTATGGCTTTAAAAGAGAAAGTTCAGGGGTTACAAGATGGCTTCTTCAATGTTAGATAATGAGAAGAACTGTTCATAAACTCACATATGATGACCCAAAGACCTTCTGTAGCCCCATGGTAGCACATTAAACTTGCGCTCATCCTGCAAGATATGCAACCTGCTACATTATTTTCTATAGTAAAGCCGTAACTATGACGTAAAAGATACGGGGCATGTTGCATATCTCGCAGGATGATCACGAGTTTGCGCGGCTACGGAAGGTCTTCGGGTCATCATATATGAGTTTATGAACAGTTTTTCTTATTATCTAACATTGAAGAACATCCTGTAACCCCTGAACTTCCTCTATAAGATTCTCTTGACAAAAAAAGGAGAAAAAATTGACTTAGCAATAATTGACTAATAAAAGACTTGATAGAAAAAAACTCATATATTAGAAAAACATTGGGAATGGGAAACCTTGAGACAGAGGAAATCTTGTGTAAAATTTACTGTTTAAAATCGGCGTATTTGGAAATCCTGTTGCTGAATAAATAAATAATTTGAATTAAATTTTAATTATACAGTAAAAGTAGACTGTGCAATAATTGTTAGTTAAAAATACTCACATAGATTAGGAAAAAATGGGTAATGGTAGATAGTAATAACTCTAATAAGTTTAGACTGATGGAAAACAGTCAACACCAAAATTCATTAATTTCTATGGATCCCTTCATACTTTAGGATAGAAGTGCATTTTTTTCCATGTATTAAAGGCATAGAACACCACAAAAAACTTGCCTAATATTGTAATATACCTAAATATCAATGTTGATATTGATAATGTTGATGTTAAGTTATTAATAAATCGATTTCTAATTTATTTCCTCCTGAGCCTCCAAGCATTTGTTTTCCTGGCTTTCAATCCATTTAGTTACAAATTATTATTTTCACCCAATAGAAGACTTGCAAAAGTAGGTTTAGAGATAAAATAAACAAACTGACAGCTCAGCAATACTATAACTAAGTGCTAGCAGACGACTTTTGTGTTCCTGCCTCCATTTAAAATGCTTTCTTATGGGGCAATGAAGCAGCTATAAATCAAGTTTAAAATTATTTCTCGGAGTTGAAATTTTTATTGTAGCTTACTGAGCCTCAAAGCTTTTGTTTTCCTGGATATTTCAAGTCAATTGGGTGAAAATAATAATTTGTAACCAAATGGATTGAAATTCAGGAAAACAAAAGCTTGGAGGCTCAGTAAGCTACAAAAAAAATTTCGATTCCAAGAAATGATTTTTACTCAAGTTATAGCTGATTTGTTGCCCCATAAGAAAGCATGTTAAATTGAGACAGGAACACTAACAAGTAAGTCGTCTGCTAGCACTTTGTTAGTATTGTTGAGCTGTAAGTTTAGGCTGACCAGACATCCCGATTTTCCCGGGACAATCCCGATTTTGACACCTTGTCCCGGCTAAAAATTGAAATGTCCCGATTTCTCATGAAGGGGGAAAAAAATGCAATGCAAGAGAAAAAATAAAAATATTATTAAAAAATATATAAAACACACACATTTGATTTATTTTAATATAAAAATATCGTAATTTATCAATAACTATATCAAGTAATAGCAGAGGTTAAAATCTTTTGCAAGATAAATTAAAATTAAAGTGCCATACTGAAATCATTTTAAGATTTTTTTTTCCATTTTCTTCTTTTTCTTTGCTAAACCTCATTTGCTGGGTAGATAGTTAGTTAAAAAAAAAAAAAAAAAAAAAAAAAATCTATCAATTTATTAAAATTTTTGGAGCAAATTTTAATGACTGTTCGTAACAAAACAAAACAAAACAACAAAAAAAAAAATGTGAACATAACTATAATTTTTTCTATAGAAAAATTAATTTTTAGATTTTTTTTTTTTCAATAATGGTCATTTGAAAAATGATCAAAATACTTAAAAATCAGGAAACATGCCCCCTTTTAAGATTTTTTTTTCACCTCCGGCGGGACCCCACCCCCACGTGCCAAGCTGCCTCTCTCCTAGGGTCAAAGTGTCCCGATTTTGCTTCTAAATAATATGGTCACTCTATGTAAGTTGGTTTATTTTACCACTAAAACTACTTTTGCAAGTCTCCTAAACAAAAAAAATAATAATAATATTAAAACTTACCACTGGATACAGCTGAGTTGACGCTCACCGTGCTTGTTTGTAGTACCTTCTCATGATTATCTTGGCCTGCCAGTAATGCCGGTAAAATAACTGGCAAAACACTCCTATCCTCTGATGAGAAACAATGAAAGTTATTAGCTAAAATAATACATAAATAATATAGGCCTATATAAATTGATATGATAAGGAAAATAAACCACTGTAGTTTGTATGATAAATTTGAAAGAAAAGGATAGCAGAAAACCAGCAAGGACCTTACCATAGTGAAGTCAGTCCCGTAGTTTGGTAAAAATATTGCTAGTACAGAGATATGAAAAATATATATACATATAATATATATATATATATATATATATATATATATATATATATATATATATATATATATATATAGGCCTATATATATATATATATATATCATCATGGTTCCGCTATAATGTCTGATGTCCAATTGACCCTAAGGACCCTAAGTATATCTTTTAAATACACATTATCTTATCCTATCTTATTTATCTTTTCTTTTGGTATGGAACTCCAAGAGGAGGTATCTGTTATGCTTTCGTTAGTCCTTACCAACTCAAATACAAACTATGAATGGTGGCTATTGCTGGGGTTTCATGGTTAATATATGTATGGAGTGGGAGGTGGGATGAACAAGTGGGAAGAATGGAGTGGATATGTGGGAATAGTGATAGTGGGGATAGAGGATTAGTTTGAATGTGTGTGCCAATGTTTATTAAGTCCAGGTTGGTCTACTGCCTTTCTGGACTGTAAAATATACTGGCACGCTAATTCCCACTGTTGTAATACTGCACGTTTCATGGGCTAAAGGAGATGTTTTAGACTTTTTACTTTGAAACAATCTTTGACGTTTTTATTGTGAAAGGCAGCAGGTTTGTCCATCATGAGTAAGACTCTGGACATTTTTATTCCCAAACTGTTATTGTAATATGGATATTTACATTGTAACATATAAACATATAGAATATTTAGCCGGGACAAGGTGTCAAAATTGGGATTGTCCCGGGAAAATCGGGACGTCTGGTCAGCCGAACCATGATGGACAAATGTTAACTGAACTTGCTGCTTCTCACACTATTTTTTTTTTCAAAGAATGTTTTAAAATAAAAATTCTATATCATCTCCCTTGGCCTATCTTACAATGCAGTATTAAAGACAGTGTTAATTAGCATATCCATTTATGAATTGGATATGTATATTTATCCATAAGTTCCATAACATATATGATTGCGTCAGATGCAAAAGCAGACATTTGACATATATATATATGCTGTAATAGGCCAAGAAAAATAAAAAAAAGTGGAAAAAAATTAGGACAAGTCTGAATTTTTCAGGGTTAGTAGAGACCATTGCCCAAAGCTTTCTACCAAAAGTTACCAAAAATTGCACTTGAGATTTTCCGGAAAAGTGGAAAAATCTGCTAAATCGTAACTAATGAAGATACCTTAAAAATTCAAACGGATTCTTGTTCCTCGGATCAAAATACATTGGAAACACATATTTTCAAAAAAATTATGTCAATAGTAATGGCGGTAGAATTTTCCAAAGTCGTCACTTTACCACTTCAGCTATTTTCTCCACATTTTCACATTTTGTATAAAAACTTGAAACTATAGACCATAATGATTAACACAGTTTATTGTAAAGAATGTAACAAACAAAATGAGATTTGATTTATTAAAATATCTCTATTTATAACGGAGTTATGCCCGGAAAAGCAGGAGAATCTATAGGTAAAGCATGCTGCGCAAACCATAGGCGCTTGTGCTTTTCCGGGCACAACTCCGTTATAAATTGAGATATTTTAATAAATCATCTCTCATTTTGTTTGTCACATTCTTTACAATAAACGGTGTTAATCATTATGGTCTATAGTTTCAAGTTTTTATACAAATTGTGAAAATGTAGAGAAAATAGCTGAAGCGGTAAAGTGACGACTTTGGAAAATTCTACCGCCATTACTATTGACATAATTTTTTTGAAAATATGTGTTTCCAATGTATTTTGATCCGAGGAACAAGAACCCGTTTGAATTTTTAAGGTATCTTCATTAGTTACGATTTAGCAGATTTTTCCGCTTTTCCGGAAAAGCTCAAGGACAATTTTTGGTAACTTTTGGTAGAAAGCTTGGGGCAATGGTCTCTACCAACCCTGAAAAATTCAGACTTGTCCTAATTTTTTTCCACTTTTATAGGGATTTGAGTTCGTTTCCTGGTCTATAAGCATAATTTTCTGTTATTAAACAGGTGAGAAATGAATCATGCAGCAAATGTCAAATGTCTGCTTTTGCATCTGACACTTTCATTTTTTTTTTTTTTTTTTTCCCCCCTTCAATTTTTTAAATTTTTTTTTTTTTTCAACAGTCCAGAAAATCAGTAGATTGATCTGGCCTTAATATATGTTAAGGCGGGAAATCAGCTACTGCGGGATTTGACTAAAAAGTTGTAAAGACAGAAAAATCTGAAATTTTGTACAGTGATACATTAGGATTAGGTATATTCAAAAATGTAAAAATTTTGGGGGGTCACCATGCTAGATTTTTATTTATGATTTTTTGAAGTTATAGTCCCATAAGAGCCCATGTTAATTTCAATCATTAATTTTCCTCTTATCTGATGGTCACGTGTTCTGAAAATTTTATCATAGGTAGCTGTTACTATTAACTTTCAAATGGTATCATAAAATTTGGAAGTTTTCTTTTTAGATTTTGAGATACAAACCATCTATATACAATCCTTAACACACACATTCGAAACCAATCCTCTACTTCCACATATTCACTCTTATTTCTCCACTCCTTTCTCTCCACTTGCTCACCCCCCACCCCCCTCCATCCCATAGACACCACGAAACACCAGCAATAGTTATCATGCATAGTTTCTCTCCAAGTTTGTAAGGACTGACAAACGCATAACACATTCTTTTCTTCTCGTAGAGTTTAGTGCTGAAAGCTACAAAATATGTGTTAGCTATATTCTATTTCTGTTCTAGCAAGATTTTCAGGAAAATATGCAACTTTTTTCACTATGTTAAGGCCCTTGGGTGAATCAGGCAGATGCTCTAGTTGAATGGAGAGGGCCACAAAACTTATCATTTTAATTAATATTTGTTATTATTATTATGTCTTGCTTTTTCTTCTTTTTAAAACATCAAGCCAAGGAAGATATAAAAGTTACTCTGCACCTAATCATGGATATTTTTGGTGCAAGATACTGCATACAACATAAGAACATCAACTTTTTAAAATGTTACGCTCAGCCAAGGCATCCTAGGCTGCGTTCATAAACAAATCCGTCCACCTCCAGGAGGTGGCTCAGATCTCAGCTCTGAGATCTCAAATCCGTCGACTAAAAAAACGCTCAACAGAGCTTGGGCACCTCCGCCGCTAGGTACCGCCACCTTCCGGCGCCTGCTATGCATGCTATGCATGGAGATCCCGCCAGCTCCGTCTCAGATCAGAACTCCGAGCTGCAGAGCTGCCTCTCGGATTGCCGCAATGGATGCGCGCGCATAGCTCTGCGGCAGATCTGGCTTGCGGGATCTACTAAAAAAACACTCAGGAGGTGGCGGGAGCTAGATCCATGGCAGGCGGAGCTGTTTGAGAACGCAGGCCTAAAGAAGACTTCTTTAGAATGCCTTGGCTCAACCCAGTTGTGATTGGTCAATTAATCAAGTGACTTTCAATTTAGGCACTGATTGGCTTAGCAGCTCTTGTTAAATTTCGCAGTGGCTTAAATTGGCCGAGCATGCCCTTATATTGTAAGTAGTATCTTGGCAATAACAGAGGTGTTAGAGGTGTACACTTTATTATTATTATTAATTTGTCTCTGCACAAAAAGTTGCAAAAAAGCCATAATGTTCTTCTCTTTAAATTGCTACCACAAGCATGATGGTTTATTAGACTGTCTGTATTGTGTTTAACTGTGTGGATGAGAAAAATTGCCTGTTTCTTTTACAGTAACTAATATTAATAATAATGTGAAATAATAAAAAAATCAACTTACTTATTGTAGTAGTTGTGGGTGGTTCTGCCACATTGGTCTGTGGTAATCCAGCCACTGCATGAAACACATAAAAAGTTGTCACACAAAAGTATTGGCTTTGGAAAATTCTGCTACGCTGCAAGAATAACCATGCTTGGGGACTGATACTCAAGCCAGAAAATATAACTGATATAAAACGATCTAGCTTTATCAATGTTGAAAAATGACAATATTTATAATTAAGGAAAAGACTGCTGTGCATGGTAATCAAAGTTACCCAATTTAATTTATGTTAAAAATAATAATCAAAATAAAAACAGAATTCTTCAAGGTGTATTAAAAAATTAAACAAGTGTTTAAATAAATATAACTTCTGGCTTGAATATGACTCACAGCACCCATGTTTGCTTCAAACAAAACAGTTGAGTGGTGGATAACTCAATTTCACATTGCTTACACATCTTTCAATCACACACCCCTAGCAGGCTGATCTGACAATTTTCAGAGACTTCTTTTTAAGTATGTTCCATCATGCATTCACACTTTTTCTCATTTCCTGTACCATATCTGACATAGCTCACTCTTACTCACTCAGGCAAGGAACACAGAAAACAAAGAGAGAGTACAAAATCACTTTCACATGATTAATTTTAATAATAAATGCAAATTATCTCCATATTTTAAGTTTTTTTTACTAATTAATCAATATTGTTGTTTGCATTTCTCTTTGTTTAAGGAAACATAATGATTATTTTTATCTGTTGCTGAATTTGAACCAGAAAAATAAGTTATTTAATACAGCAAATCGTTTTAAGGCTATAATATTATTCTGATTAAAGGGCTATTGGCCACACACAAAAAGCAACCCAAAAAAAAATAATAATAATAATAATAATAATAAAAAATAAAATAATAATAATAAAAAGCTGTTTTATATACTCTGACCAACGAACTAAAGTGCAGGTACAAAAACCTAGTTTTAACATGCCATGGTTGCAAGACAAAGAGGCAACACATCTGCCTCTTTTTTTCTTGGTTTGCAAAATTGCATTTCATGATAAAATTTAAGAATGCCACGTTTTCAACTTTTAATCATAATAATATGTTTCTGCAAGAATTTAGTCTTTAATTTTCATATTTTTCTAATTATTATAACTACCTCTTTATCTAATTTTTATGCATTGATGGCTAGTGATACTGCGCGAAACTATACTTTTTGAATGTGACAAGTATCAAAAACCATGGCTCGCAAGCAAAATGGGTACTACCTGCTTGAGTAAGATGATATACACCTAATTATACATTATATTTTGTCTAGCCTCCTCTACTCTATTCCTTTTTCAGGGTATTGTCAATCAAAATGACAGGAGTTTTAGTTCGTTGGTCAGACTATAAATTGGGTAGCAATATTCTTATATACAAATTAGCATTTAAAAAAATGTATATATATATATATATATATATATATATATATATATATATATATATATATATGTATATATATATAGCCTATATATATATAGATATAGAATTTATATTCTAAATGCTGACACTGATGAGAGAAAAAAAAGTGAAAAATAATACAAATATTATAGAAAGAAGACATGGGAAAGAAGACTGTGAAATTTGCCTGTGAACAAGTCTGCTTATGTTGGCTGTTTGTGTGCACTATCATCAAAATAAAAATTAAAAAAAGTAGTACACCGTTTGACAAAAAGTTTTAGTCGTCAAGACTTAATTTATTGACATTAGTGATATCTTTTGTGCACACACACCAGCCACCCAATCCTCCCCCCAACCACCCACCCCCCAAGCTTCACATTCATCCCACAATTTTCACTCTCATTTTGCTTGACATTTTCACTGCTTTCAACCAGGACACAGGGGACTGTGAGCCCAAATAAGTGAAGGAAAAATATATGGATAATGCAGGATTTTACTAGGATTTTGTTAAGAATATGGATTAAAGGTTGAAAGGTTCAAGAGCTTTTACTCCAGGGACGTACCACGCAGAACCTAGTGTGAGTGAGAATTATTTGAGTAGCATTATCATCTTTCCATGGCAGCTGCTTCAATACTTGGATTATCTTGTAGAGGAGGGAATAACTGTGAGCAGATACAATAAGCCAGGGTCCAGTTAACACAGCATCATAGAAAAAATACACGGTTCTAAATCAATCTTTGCTTCCAGTATAATAATAATAATGTGTATAAATATAGGATTACATACATACATACATACATACATATATATATATATATATATATATATATATCCTATGCTTTTTTATTTTTGTTTGATTTTAATCTTTTGTCTTATAGTAATCATTTGAAATTAAAATACAAAGATATGATTTTTAACCCATACTTTAATAAAATAAAAGATCACACACTTTAAAAATACAAATGAAGTATAACATTTAAAACTAGCACAACAAAATGTAAAATGATTTTAACATGAAGTAACAATTTTATTGCTAGAGTTTTAAGGTAAAAAATAGTTTTAAGCATGGCAATATTTTATTTAAGAGGGAACCTAAAGAATTTTGAATTACTTGTTACCCTGACTTAGCATACTTGTTATTACGCTAAGGCAGAATAAAAAAGCAACACTAACATTCCTCAGGCTAACAGAGGGGTTAAATAGACTTCATTACTTCTCAGAATAAAATCATTTCCCCCTCTCCTCTCCTAAATCCCAAACACTACTTCATCAAAAAAGTGTGCACTTGCCATTTTATATTTTTTCCTCTTATATATGTGTTATTATTGTGACTATTGATTGATGATGTTGAAGATTTTGTTTTAGAATACGAAAAGTATTCACCACGTTATAACCTCTCAACTACTACGGTGTGCACGGCTGTGCATCCAGATACAGGTGCTGGTTGATGCTTTTCTTCTTGCCTTATTTTTCTTCTGGCAGGGAGAACAGACAAGTGAGCACATATATTGCGATTAGTTTACAAATAGCAACAATATGTGTATTTCTTCAAGAGTATTTAAAATTAGAAAAAGTAATGATAATCATAATGATATTCAACTTGCTAGGAAGAATTCTTAGAGCATTGATTGTTTCAATTAGTTACAGGCAGAAATTTTATGCAAAAACTAAGAGAACATATTGTTACTACTGCAACCAAGTACACCAAAGTTATTTTTTAAAAGATTCAAAATTTACTTCAAATAAAAAAAAATTGACATTTATACAAATAGGTACTTGGTTTTTAATATTTATAACACTCGGATTCTTGTAAGGTGAATGGGCTTAAAAAAATGTTCAACAAAAATTATTCTTTCTTTCACTCTCACACTCAGCAATGATACATTCAACCTTGCAAAGTCTGCTTGTTCACAGGAAAAGAATCCGAGTGTTGGGATAACAACAAAAAATTAAAGGGTTGTGAGGTGACCGAGTCAGCAGCAAAATCAGCAATAATTGGAGCATTACCCTCTCCCCCTCCCTTCCTTCCCAAACCTCTAACTGACCTGCACCTACTTGCTTTCTCCCAGCACACTCCATTCAGACAAAACTTCAAACTCCATTTTTTTTTTCTACTTTTATGTTAACCAAAAGATAAGAGTTTGTGTCAGATTCTGAATAAAGTGTACCAATAATTCCATCTACTTCCAAATATAGCTGTGTTTCCTATTTCACCCTTATCCCACCCTTAACAAAGCTTTCACCATAGCAAGATTATAGATCAAATAAAAATGGGACAAATAATGAGGGTTTGTAAAGATGCTGTAGCACTTATTTAGTAATGAATAAAAATAATGAAAACTAAAATGATTAAAACTACATAAAAATTTAACACATCTTGCTTTAATGAGTAGCTCCAATAAAAATCTAAATCCCATGCTCCTGCCTTGCTGCTGGCTTTTTCAAGCCTCTGCTATCACAAATCAAGAAATCAATATATATTTACACAAAAATGTGTATATTTCATATACTTTAACGAATATTATGCAAAGTCATTTTCTTACATTAAATACTCTATTACTCTGAAGCCAAGTTCTGGATTTGTAAGAGCGTCATTTATTCGCACACTCACAATCATTCCACACTCCAGAATGTGGAAGGAGGTAGGACAGGTAAGGTACAAGGCGAAGGAGGCAAGTCCATGGCTACAAACTCTTTATTTTGGATAGTAGCTTTCCAGATTAAGTAAACATCAATGACAAAATATTAAATCTTACAATGATTAGTGCCATATCAAATATATGCATACATTAAAAATTTAAAAGTAGTAATAACAATTAGCATACTGCTTAAACAAAAGCTTAAATTAGTTTGAACGAGGTTTCATTGTTATTAAATGCCGTTTTTTTGTTACCTATAGATTCCTTATTTCTCTACGCTCCTATTGATGTATTACAAAATTACATTTAGTTCGAAAACACATATTAAAAACCAGCCGCAAAGTCGAGCATTTTTCTCATACAGCATTGGGTTAATGGCTGAAAATCCATGCCCCCTCCACAGTAGATCATTCATATTTCTGCGAAAGTGTTATTAAATGGACTCAAAAACAGATAAATAAGCTCTTTGATAAAGAAAGAAACTTTTAAAAGCATTAAACTAAATTTGGTTCGAAACACACTCAGAACTTTGTGACTAAAAAGAGCTGAAAGTAATAAATTTTTATCAATCAGTAATTTTATATAGTTCCTGAGTCAGTCGCTATCAGTGGCAGTAGTGGCGCTGCAGTTGCCAAATCTTGACGATCGCGGGAGGGAGGAACGAGATATTCGTTATTGAGCTCATAAATGTTAATAAAACTCTTGTAAAAGTACTTAATATGTATTAACTTCATTATAATTAATTAGGTAATATATGCACTGAGAAGCGATAAAAGTGTTTGATTAGAAAATAGTTACAAAAAGCAATATATATATGATTTGCTGGATTATTTACTAGTGCCTTGACAGCACAGTTGGTAGTGCGCTGCTTTTACATGGCGAGGGTCAGCGGATCGAGACTTGGTTATTGCAACGTTTTTAATGATTAAATTAAAATCAAGTGAGCGCCAAACTTCAAATAAATTTAAAATCAGCTGTTAACAACCTCGTTCAAACTACTTTAAGTGTTCCAATATATATTTGATAAAAATTTAACTATTGTTGAAATGCAGCTTGACAAAATAAGTATGCTTTATTATTATTGTTATTTTAAAACTAAAAAGGTTAATATAATGCAGTAAGATACACAAACAATATTAAATTATTATACTGATTAATATAGCATGTAAGATAGAGATTAAAACAAAAATTATCATCTGGAAAACCACATTACATTTAAGAAATCCATCTCCTTAAATATTAATAATAATAAAAAAAAATAAAAAAAAAAAAAAAAAAACTTTTGACATAATGTGATAGTTAAAATATTTGATAGAAAAACACATCAAATCTTTAAATTGTCAATTATTGCTTATTAGTTAATTTTTGTTTAATATTTATTTTGGTATAAATGTATGGTAGTAGTTAATTTCAACAATCTGCCTAAAGACATTGAATGTATACAGGTTTAATACATAAAACATGAATAACTTATAACAAATGCAGGATAGGATTTCTTGATTTACAAGAGTTAGAGCCTGACCTTACCAAAAGTAACTTGCATTAGAGCAGACACCTACCTGAGATTTGCTTTTGTAGCTGTTGCTGCTGCAAGTGTTGGATCAATTTATTAGTCCCAACTGCAATGGGTTCTTTTTGATTTGGCAAGTACTGAAAAGACTGAGGCTCACTACACTTGCCACTAGACCTCACAAATAGCCGCACAGTAACAGGCTCACTTAGATCTTGACGATGGAATGGAGGCACCATGCATACCAGATGTGTCTGCAATTTCCAGGGGGAAAAAAATGTTACTTAACTTTATTGTGCAACTAAATAAAAATGTTTAAATGGTGTGTTGCTTAATCAATTAGTGAAAGTTAATATGAGATTCTAATAACCATTTTCTCTTTGTTATATGTTATATGTACAGCTCTGGCCAAAAGTTCCCAAACGATTTGCATAGGCAACCTGCAACCACACTATGTTATCTTCATGAGAAAATGTAGTGGCCACCGCTGCCCCGTTCGGGAACTTCTTGTCAGAGCTGTACCTCACAAAATAAATGGCACAATAAAGAACACTAGTTGTAAAAGTACTGTACACCAAATACTTAATTATGCTTAAGTATAATTAACTTACTGGCTGCAAAAATTCTTTGTCTGGTAAAACTTCCTCTTCCCACACAAAGGACGACTTGCTAGCTGAAGGAAGAGGTTGTTGAAACACCACTTTAGAATCTTTTAAGAAATTTTTCCCAAGCAGAAAGAGTTCCAAGCCCCCTGAGCAAGGACTTGCATCCAGTGATCGCTTGCTGATTTCTGGTACACCAGGCAATTGGGCTGAAATAAGTGCAGTGTTTTGTTACCTGACATTAGATAATCAAAACAGTATGTAAAGAGTGGAAACTTACTGCATGCAATGGGCTGAGATACTACTTGAAGTGTCTCCAATGATCCATCGGACCTTTCAATGCTAGTACGAAACACCATACGACATCTTGTTGATTTTTTCTTGCTCCTGGAAACACTCTCCTCTGGGAATCTGTGTTCTACATCAACATTGCGTTCCTTCAGGATTCCAACACAGTCACATCTACAACCACAAAAATAAACAAGAGTAGTAATCATAATAACTACAGTATTTCAAATAAAAATTAGTTCAATTCATTAATTTTATTAATCCCCCCCACCCCACAAGATGCAATACTTACGTAACTATCATGTTTTTAGCTGGTTCAATCTGCAGTTCAATGACAATAGTACCATCTGTTTTTTGTTCACTGCATGGTGTAGAATTCTTGCCACAGACTCTGCAAGCTTGATAAAACATGTGAGGCGCAACTCGATCCACATCAGAACCAATAAAAACTTGTAACAATGCTGGTTTGTTGTATCCAGTCAACTGGAAAATAAATTATTGAAATAATTAAATTATCTGTTTTCCGTGCCGAAGTGCTAGCAGATGACTTTGTGTTACTGTCTTTATTTTTTATGTTCTCTTATGGGGGAACAAAGCAGTTGTATCTTAAGTTGGGTTAAATTGAAAGGTCTGTAGCTTGATTTCGCCCATTTAAAGCGGTTTATTATTATTATTGTGAAGGGCAGCACATACTTCCAACACTGTGTGCTCTGATCAACCAATATAGGACTCAAGCTACCCCACTTTCTTATATTGTGTGACAACCTGCACATCTGACAGCAGCTCAAACATGCCAATGCCAAGCCGGGTTTCATATCCTAATTTGTACACATGACAGGTTGGAAGGGACAAGTTTTTTTGTCTGGAACAATGCATTTCTAAATCATATAGTTCCTTCACATGATACGGTTGAAGTATGAGGATGAGGGAAAGCTCATCATTTCAGCAATTCACTGCCAATGAGAGACTTGCAACGCTACACCCATGAAGCTTGTGTTCAAGCCAAGGCTATGCTACTTTTTACCATTCTAAAATTCTACATCTCAGTAGCTGAGTGACGTAGATGGAACCTCAAGGTGATGCAGAGGCTCAGTGGGGTAGACTTGACCCTCCGCGACAATGGTATACAAGGAGAGTACAGTCGAAGACAAATAAAAGTTTACAATTTAAACTTGTTTCTTGTTTGTGCACCTCAAACTTTATGTTGAAAGGAGATTTTTACCATATCGATTATGGGGAGCAAAATAACGACCAATGAAGAAATGCCCTGGAAATGCCCAAGTTGAGGAATACGAAAAACAGAAGTCTTGATTTTTTTTTTCTATACTAGTTAGAACTTTGAAATTATTTTATTTGAAACGGCTGGTTTGGTAGCTTTCTGGTAAATATTAAAAAAAAAAAAAAAAAAAAAAAAAAAAAGGACACAAATCAACAAAGTTTATTAAAGGCGTAGAACACCTTGAACAAAAAACTTGCCTAATATCCTAACATACCTAAATATCATCTTTAATTTGGCCGGAGTCATTGATTTCTAATTTATTTTCCATTCAGAATATGTCAGTTGCGGGTTTATTACGTCACAGCTCGCCTGTTCCCGCGCGTGTGGACCAGGCGAGCTGTGACGTAGTAAACCCGCAACTGACATTTTGTGAATGGAAAATAAATTAGAAATCAATAACTCCGGCCGAATTAAAGATGATATTTAGGTATGTTAGGATATTAGGCAAGTTTTTTGTTCAAGGTGTTCTACGCCTTTAAGGGAGTAGGGGACCCCGACGTCAGCCATTAGACTCATACTTTTACCGTCAAAAAAATCTGAAATTTTGCACAATGACACTTAAGCTTGAAACAATTTCAAATATATAAAAAATTTAGGGGGTCACCGTGCAAATTAATTTTATATGATTTTTTGAAATATTAAGCACTTAAGGCCCAATGTTAATTTCAACAATTTTTTTCTTTTTTTCAAGACGGTCAAACATCATGAAGTTTTTATCACGGCTAGGTGTGACCCTTAGTTACACGATGACACCAAATTTAGACCCAAAATACTTCTAGTTTTTGAGATATAAGGCCGGTAAACTACTCCCTTAAAGGCATAGAAAACATTGAAACAACATGTTCTAAACACGAAATGGGATCTACAAAACTGATGAAATTTTTTATCAGAATGTTACCACAAGAGAGCTTGAAAAAAAATGTAAAGTATGCAATTTGAGTGAATATTCCTGTTTATGACGTTCCTGAAATTCAAAAATGTAAAAAGTTTATTTAACATTTGATTTATGGATTGAAATGGAATTTTTACACAAAATACAAAATTTTACAGTGTATACAAGGATGTCATTTTTTTTTTTGCAACTGCAAAAAATTAGCAAAGTTATTTACACATTTCTAATTTTACTTTTTTAGACGTTAAAATGAAGCTACAACTTTGAAATTTGCCACACTTTTCACCATCAATGTGAAAACGCTTTCTTAAAAAAACATTTATTTTCAATAATTTGTTTAAATTTTACAGATTATTTTAATAGTTTAGAATAAATGAGAAAAATGTGAAGCAAGTGCGCGAGAGAAACGAGGAGAAATCATGATGTGTTCACTTAAGCAAATAAAATGTCACAATGCTGAACTACTACGTAATTTTGTTTTTATCTATCAAAATATGAAAACTTCATACGGTATCAACAAAATAGCTTAATTATGCATAAAATAAAACAATTTCGCAAACAAAATGTCCCAGAAGTACTTGCTTGAACCAATAAAATTTTAAATATAATCCAAATATTATATTTGATTATCACTAAAGCATTATCACTATTAGCTCATACGATTTCTCCTCTTTTTCTCTCGCGCACTGACTCCAATTTTCTTATTTATTCTTAAAGGCGTAGAACACCTTGCACAAAAAAGTTGTGTAATATCCTAACAAATCTGCACATAAATTTTGATTTGGCTGAAGTCACTGATTTATTATTTATTTTCCATTCACAATGGCGCAAGCGGTCATTGACGTCACAGCTCACTTGTTTTACGCGCGTGTGGACCAAGCGAGCTGTGGCGTCATTGACCGCTCGTGCCATTTTGTGAATGGAAAATAAATTATAAATCAATGACTCCGGACAAATCAACGTTGATTTTCAGGTTTGTTTGGATATTACATAACTTTTTTGTTCAGAGTGTTCTACGCCTTTAACTATTAAAATAATCTATAAAATTTAAAAAAATTAACAAAAATAAATTATCTTGAAAGAAAACATAAATGGTGAATAGTGTGACAAAAGTTCAAAGTCGTAGCTTTATTTTAACGCCAAAAATAGTATAATTAGAAATGTGCAATTAACTTTGCTAATTTTTTGAAGTTGTAAAAGAAAAAAAAAATACATCAAGTGGAATTTTGTATGTGTAAAACAATGACCAAAATTGCTGCTCATGTTTCATGCTTTATTAATAAACTTTGTTATTTTGTGTCATATTAAAAAAACAAACAAACAAACAAACAAACAAACAAACAAACAAACAAACAGAAAGCTAATAATCCAGCTGTTTCAAATAAAATAATTTTAAAATTGTAACTATTATAGAAAAACAAATCAAGACTTTTGTTTTTCTTATTCCTTAACTTGGGCATTTCTTTATTGGTCATTATCTAGTCACCCATAATCAATGTATTCACTTTCTTTCAAATACATTTACATAAAACTCACCAGAGTTCGCCACTCACTCTCAGGTGATTAAAAACGTTATCACCTGATAGAGAACTATCACCCGAGCATGAGTGGTGACCTTTATTGAGTTTTAAATAATTTTTTTGAAAGGACGTGAATATAAGGCAAAATCTTATTTCAACATAAAGTTTTAGACGCAGAAATGAGGAAGAAGTTTAGATTGTAACCTTTTATTTGTATTTGACTGTATAGGATCGGGTATGCATCCATCCAAGTATCCAAGTATTGACCAGGTGCACTGTTCCTTTAACTTCAAGATCTAATGGCATTGGCCTGAGCAATGCAACAATCCCACCGCCTGATCTTTTTGTTGTGTACACTTAAGCGCACAACATTGGGACCAACAGATATTATTATAGGTAGTAAGTTTTTTTCTTTTTAATTTTTTGAAACAATGCTTTCCTAATTGGGAGTCACATATGTGTTGAACATTTTTTGTAAACTAACCTTCACTGAAGGGAAACTTTGACCACTGCGATCCTTAACAGCCCCACGACTTCCTTCCGTTTGATATCTTGCACGATGTTGTTGTTCAGGCTGGTTCACAATACTTAACGTCACTTGACCATCTAAGGTGCTTGCACGAATAGGCCCTGTTAATGGTAGCTTAGGTATGGAAGCAGGTGCTTCTCCATTTTTCATTTCACGCAATGGTACAGAGAAACGAAATTTATTGTTTGAAGACATTTCCACATCATCATGCTCAGCTTTTACAGTCAATCTAGATCGTTTGAGGCGCGGCTGAGTGTCGTCACTGTCTCTGGAATCCTTAAGAAAAATTGGGAATTAATTCTGCAATCAAATCTTGATGTTATATTTAGCTTCTAAGAATATTTCGTAGCATATTTTAAAAGAGCTTTATTTATTTTATTATAATTTAATTATTATTATTATTATTTTAATCAGTACACATATACAGGCCTATATATATATATATATATATATATTAGTCCAGACGGTGTGCGCAAAAATATCATTGGGAGGTCCAACAAGATCAGAACTTATTGAATTTTTGATATGTTGTAGAACGTATAAATGCGTACCCCAGAAAAAAAGTACCACCCTGCAACCCTTGTGCTTAATCCGCCATCTTGGAAAAAGGGTGGAAAAAGGGTGTTTCCCTATTTTCCTTATTGCTTTCTTTCTACATGTGGTACAAAAAAAGTAAAAATATGTTCTTAAAGCTGAATAAATTTACTATCGATTGACATGCAGAACATTTTTATGACATTTTAATTAACGGAGAAATTAAATAAAAAGCAAAAAAGGGTTAAAATAAATTGTTCAAAAGGGCTTAAATATGCATGAAATCTGGTTGGTACAAAAATTTACTTCAAATAAAACTTGTAGTAAATATTATCAGCATTCTAAAACTGTTTTTAATCTACAAGTGGGATAATTAGAAGTGCCACAGGAGCAAGTCAAAGGTAGCGCGGTAGGGTCAGGAGGGCACTTCCGCCACAGTCTTATACATATGCCGCGCACAGCGTGGAGTCTTTATGTTAAGGGAGCATAAGGCCTAATATCGCGTAACACGCACCTACTGCAAGAAATGCTCTTATATAAAACTAAATAAAAGTTATATACACAAAGAAAAAAAAACTTTATTTGTATATTTGTATTTATTTTAATGTATTATTGTGATTTGTGTATATTTATAGAGGAATATGTAAAAAATCTCAATTTAACCACTATTAATTATGGTATTAGAAAAAATAATTACGCACTTATTGTTAGTGCAGGTATTGTTTATGAATAGTTATATAATTTTTCATCACTTATTTTACGAAGAAATTTTAATATTGAAAAATTCACCATCGTATATCAGAGGATTTTTATCAACAAAGTTTTTATGTGGTCGCAAGTTATATAGTTAATTACTTTACCACTAATAGATTTGCATGCTAAATGAAATAAAAATACAAATTTATAATTACATATCTATTCTACTCCAAAAAAAAAATAATAATAATATATAATATATGAGTCATAATAAAAGACACCGAATTGAAAAATAGTTTGGTTGCTTTTGCTACTAAAAATAATAATAAATATAATATATTATTATATATAGAGATGGGATGGTATTATGTTTTTATCTTCATAAAACGCGTTGTTTGTCATGATTATATTTATTAATAATATAATTATTAATTGTTTTACATTTCGATTATTTGAATGTAGTTTGCTTTTGCGTTTTTAATATTATATACTATATAGTATCAAGACATGAATTTAACCAGAAAACAGACAGAAAAAATAGTTAAATACATTGACCAACAGTTTAAAGCGCAGCCAAAATATATAATATGCTCAAATAAATATTCTAGGAGAAAACCATTAATAATTTTAATATTTGCATATAATAAATCTTTTTAATTCATATGGTTTCACACATTGGCAATTTTGCTAAGTTCTAAAGAATTTTAATACACTTAAGGACAAAACAGTAAAGTTTTCATGCTACCATCTTATTAATTCATCTTTAAAACTGGGTAATAATCTTGAATTGTATGCAATTCTTTTATTAATAATTTATATATTTAATAAATACGCATGTACATTACGAGTTAAATACTATAATGAAAAAAAAAAAATTTGTAGGGTTAAGTTAGCGGCCAAAGAAACCTTTAATCTGCGTGAAGTAAAATAATGTGCGCAATGATATTGTACCATATATGCACACAAAAAAGTCATTAAAATGTAATTTGCCAATTTTTTAAACTGAACTATAAAGATTTATTATGTGCAAATATTATAATTATTAATGGTTTTCTCCTAGAATATTTATTTGAGCATATTATATATTTTGGCTGCGCTTTAAACTGTTGGTCAATGTATTTAACTATTTTTTCTGTCTGTTTTCTGGTTAAATTCATGTCTTGATACTATATAGTATATAATATTAAAAACGCAAAAGCAAACTACATTCAAATAATCGAAATGTAAAACAATTAATAATTATATTATTAATAAATATAATCATGACAAACAACGCGTTTTATGAAGATAAAAACATAATACCATCCCATCTCTATATATAATAATATATTATATTTATTATTATTTTTAGTAGCAAAAGCAACCAAACTATTTTTCAATTCGGTGTCTTTTATTATGACTCATATATTATATATTATTATTATTTTTTTTTTTGGAGTAGAAAAGATATGTAATTATAAATTTGTATTTTTATTTCATTTAGCATGCAAATCTATTAGTGGTAAAGTAATTAACTATATAACTTGCGACCACATAAAAACTTTGTTGATAAAAATCCTCTGATATACGATGGTGAATTTTTCAATATTAAAATTTCTTCGTAAAATAAGTGACGAAAAATTATATAACTATTCATAAACAATACCTGCACTAACAATAAGTGCGTAATTATTTTTTCTAATACCATAATTAATAGTGGTTAAATTGAGATTTTTTACATATTCCTCTATAAATATACACAAATCACAATAATACATTAAAATAAATACAAATATACAAATAAAGTTTTTTTTTCTTTGTGTATATAACTTTTATTTAGTTTTATATAAGAGCATTTCTTGCAGTAGGTGCGTGTTACGCGATATTAGGCCTTATGCTCCCTTAACATAAAGACTCCACGCTGCGCGCGGCATATGTATAAGACTGTGGCGGAAGTGCCGTCCTGACCCTACCGCGCTACCTTTGACTTGCTCCTGTGGCACTTCTAATTATCCCACTTGTAGATTAAAAACAGTTTTAGAATGCTGATAATATTTACTACAAGTTTTATTTTAAGTAAATTTTTGTACCAACCAGATTTCATGCATATTTAAGCCCTTTTGAACAATTTATTTTAACCCTTTTTTGCTTTTTATTTAATTTCTCCATTAATTAAAATGTCATAAAAATGTTCTGCATGTCAATCGATAGTAAATTTATTCAGCTTTAAGAACATATTTTTACTTTTTTTTTGTACCACATGTAGAAAGAAAGCAATAAGGAAAATAGGGAAACACCCTTTTTCCACCCTTTTTCCAAGATGGCGGATTAAGCACAAGGGTTGCAGGGTGGTACTTTTTTTCTGGGGTACGCATTTATACATTCTACAACATATCAAAAATTCAATAAGTTCTGAGCTTGTTGGAGCTCAAAACATATACCTCCTGGGCTATATATATATATATATATATTATATATATATAAGTTTAAAAAAAAATATTTAGAAAATAGTTGGTAGAGATTAGAGCACGTTGAATTGAAAATTAATAAAACGCGAAAATTCTCTAATTTAAATTAGAGAATTTTCGCGAATTTTCGAATTTTCGCGTTTTATTAAATCTCTACCAACTATTTTCTAAATATTTTTTTTTAAACTTATTAATACTAACCGCGATGTTTTTTTTTTTTTCTAATATGCATATATATATATATATATATATATATATATATATATATATTTATATATATATATATATATATATATATATATATATATATATATATATATATATTTAAAGACGGGAAAAAACTTGTAGTTTTTATTAAATAAATCAATTGGTATTGTTATGAAAATTTTATATTCACAAAAAAAACAAAAAAAAAAAAAAAAAATTATTGTAACACATTTGATTCAGTGAAAGAGGGAAACCGTGAATTTTGATTTTAAGTGAACTTTTACCCCGTGCTGCAGGTTGGTCACAGATAATTTGGCTTGCAAGCAGAACTTATATAAATAAGTGGGAGGGTTTATATAAAATTTCTAAATTTCATATAATAATAATAATCATATTGTTAAAAAAACAAAAGAAAACTATTGGGGCTGTAAGCTGCAACCTCTAGTTAAACCTTAGTTATCTTTTTTTGATTGTTGCAACAATTAAAAAAAGATAACTAACCCCCGTAAGCTGGGACGCTAACTAACTAGTTAAACCGTAGTTAAGTTGTTATTTCGATTGTTGCAACAATTAAAAAAAGATAACTAAGGTTTAACTAGAGGTTGCAGCTTACAGCCCTAAGGTTTAACTAGAGGTTGCAGCTTACAGCCCTTAGATGTATATCAGAAATTGGATGGTAAAAATTAAACGGCATTTTTATCATGCTGATAAAAATTGCCCTTAAAGCCATTTTAATTTGATATATCATTTTTCGTTAAAAAAGTACAATAAGTATGCAAGAAGAAGAACAAAAAACTCTTGTCTTCTCGCCCATTCAATTATTATTAATAATTATATATTTAGCCTATCTCTTTTAACAATTTTAAAGTATACAATTTCTGTACATCTTAAATAGTGCAAACCTTTCATCTTGAGTATATCGAGGGCTACGCGGCATTTCGGTACTAGTGCAATCTCCGCGGGTGCCTTTTTGGCACATGTGCATTCTCCGCAGTCACCTTTTTTGAAACATCTTTATACGCCTAGCCTGTACAGATGTGCCATTAGTAGGCGTGGCGTAGATTGCACATGCGCCAAATAGGCACCCGCGGAGATTGCACAAGTACCGAAATGTCGCGTAGCCCTCGATATATATATATATATATATATATATATATATATATATATATAGACACACACACACACACATATACATACATATATATATACATATACATATATATATATATATATATCGGTGATAGTTAGTGAGAACGACCTAGCATGAAAATCAACTTTGTACCAGAGTTATGATATTTTCAAAATAAGTTAACCTAACCCAATGTAGTTCATATCCCTTTTCAAAAAAAATCGGAAAATTTTTTTCCGGCAGTTATTTTCCGATGAAGTTTTCCACTTTTTTAAAATGTGGGTGCAAATTTTGCCGCCTAACTTTTTAGCTAATAAAGATAATCTAAAAATTCAAACAGGATTTCATTAACAATGAATATACGTTTAATTTATGTATGTGACCTAATGACCTTGACAAATTTCTAAGGTCATTTTTTTAGTAGTAATTTACAAAATTCGATATAAAAATTCCATTAACCTTTCTCATTACAATTCAACATAGCAGTTTTATGCGCACATAATTCAGCTATAAAAATATGTAAATTTGGTTTTGGGGATTTAATTACACGTAAAGATTTAACGAAATATGTAACGCAAGACGTAAGTTTTGCGCGCAGCCGCGCCCTCAAACTAGATATCATGCGCTCGTACGTATACAATATATTACTTTAGGCTGTAAAAACGTTAACTTACAATCTTTTATTTAGAAAAATTACTAATAAAAAATAATAGTAATAATTAAATATTCAAAAATTGTTAAATTCGATTCCATGTGTTAGTAGAAAACAAAAAGTTATTAAACCTTAAATAATAAAAATTTTAAATTTTATTTCTACATGAATGTTCATAATATGCTATGATTTTTATGACATTTTTAGTTATAAAATAATGACACTGAAAAAAAGGAAATAATCAATATTATCATTATTTAGATTAAAAATTATAAAATAGCTTTGTAGGCTGCCCTTTTACTATTAAAATAAATGTATAAAAAATGCACTTATAATTTCTGATAAAGTTAAACAAAAAAATTAATACCTTTACAGATTTTCTATTTCTAATAACATTTTATAAAATACTTTCCAATTATCCATAACTTTAATTTTGTTGGACGCTATATACAATAAATTTTGATTATGAGTTTCCTATTTTCAACTAAAGTGAGATGGTGCAGTTGATGAGTTCCAGTGATTATTTTTAAATTTCTTGTAAGAAGTATAAAGACGTAGAACACCTTGAACAAAAAACTTGCCTAATATCCTAAAATACCCAAATATCAACATTATTTTGGCCGGAGTCATTGATTTCTAATTTATTTTCCATTTACAAAATGTCAGTTGCGGGTTTACTACGTCACAGCTCGCCTGTTTCCGCGCGCGTGGACCAGGCGAGCTGTGACGTAGTAAACCCGCAACTGACATTTTGTAAATGGAAAATAAATTAGAAATCAATGACTCCGGCCAAAATAATGTTGATATTTTGGTATTTTAGGATATTAGGCAAGTTTTTTGTTCAAGGTGTTCTACGCCTATAAGTGCAATTTTTTTTTTTTTAATTTTTTTGGTAAAAGGGTGGACAACAAAGCTCTTATAGTATTAAATCTTAGTATTTATTCTTATTATCGATAATTAAAGAGCGTAAAATAGGTTTTAGGCTATTGGCTATATTGAGAATATTTATAGTTATTTTATTATTTTGAGCTATATTTACTTAAAATGTCTCACACTTTCAAGCCTATTAATGTATAAAAAAATAACTATATTTAATCTTGGAGATTATTACGGATTTTATAGACTTTTCTCGGACTATTTTGCTTTATTTCGATGTTTCGCACTATATCTAACAAAAATAGCCTGAAATAGTATAAAAAATTTTAAATTAAAAAAATAGCAGCGTCCCTGAGAAATTTTTTAAACACAATGTCAAATGTGAAATCATTGAATTATTGTTAAGGCACACTTTCTAGGAAACCCTTAAAACCTTGATAACTTTAGACAAGTTATACTAATAAAAAAATTCAAATAAAATTACTATTGATATGTAAAATTTCAAAAACTATTTTCCGACTTAATCAACATTTTTGCAGACTATTTTTTAAATTTTAGAGACTATTTGATGGAAAAATACTATTTTTCCGCTACCTTATGATGTATATTTTTTACTTTTACCATTATTTTTTATAACTTAAAATGTCATAAAAATCATAGCATATGAACATTCATGTAGAAATAAAATTTAAAATTTTTATTTTTTAAGGTTTAATAACTTTTTTTTTTTTTACTATCACATGGAATCGAATTTAACAATTTTTGAATATTTAATTATTACTATTATTTTTTATTAGTAATTTTTCTAAATAAAAGATTGTAAGTTAACGTTTTTACAGCCTAAAGTAATATATTGTATACGTACGAGCGCATGATATCTAGTTTGAGGGCGCGGCTGCGCGCAAAACTTACGTCTTGCGTTACATATTTCGTTAAATCTTTACGTGTAATTAAATCCCCAAAACCAAATTTACATATTTTTGTAGCTGAATTATGTGCGCATAAAACTGCTATGTTGAATTGTAATGAGAAAGGTTAATGGAATTTTTATATCGAATTTTGTAAATTACTACTAAAAAAATGACCTTAGAAATTTGTCAAGGTCATTAGGTCACATACATAAATTAAACGTATATTCATTGTTAATGAAATCCTGTTTGAATTTTTAGATTATCTTTATTAGCTAAAAAGTTAGGCGGCAAAATTTGCACCCACATTTTAAAAAAGTGGAAAACTTCATCGGAAAATAACTGCCGGAAAAAAAATTTCCGATTTTTTTTGAAAAGGGATATGAACTACATTGGGTTAGGTTAACTTATTTTGAAAATATCATAACTCTGGTACAAAGTTGATTTTCATGCTAGGTCGTTCTCACTATCACCGATATATATATATATATATATATATATAAATTAAACTATATGCCAAAGCGCATAATATTTATTCTACCTCTCCTACTCTATCATCTTTTTGCTTTTCCTACCCCAGTGTCAACATATAAAGCAATGTAACTAGCGTGAATCACGATACTGTGCAGTCGGTAGGCGTAGTGCTCTCGCGATCTTTCTAGAGTTGGTGAACTCTGGGAAGTGAGGGAGGACACATATTGCTTGCTGGCTGCCTGTCTTACACCCCTCTTAGACACGATTTTATATTACAGTGTGCGGATGAGAGGTTTTAAACAGCAAGCCGAGTTTGCGCGCGCGATTTTAACCAATCAGCGCGTGCAGCTGCGGGGGCATCGCGTATAAAAACGCGACTGCCACTTGCTTCCTCAGCTCAGTCAGTTAGCAGATGTGGTGTGAGCCATCTCTAGCTGTACAGAGCTCTCTGCCGAGCCTTACTGATGAGTTCTACGTAAAGGACGAAACCAGTCTAAGGCAAAGAGTAAGTCTGATGCTGTTTTATAATGTTGTGTCTTTGACGTAGTGTGAGAACGTGAGATGCTAGGCACATTGTATTTTATTTTGACACTATACCTCCATCCCTTTAACTTTTACTTTTTAACTAGCTCAAGCTAGAATATTTTTGATCCCTATAGTCCCAATTTACTATTTAAATTAGAGAATTTTCGCGTTTTATTAATTTTCAATTCAACGTGCTCTAATCTCTACCAACTATTTTCTAAATATGTTTTTAAACTTATTAATACTAACCGCGATGTTTTTTTCCTAATACGCATATATATATATATATATATATATATATATATATATATATATATATATATATATATATATATATATATATATATATATATATATATATAATTCTATCATTGTTACCAGTGAAAGCAGTTACTGCTTTTTTAACTGTAAAACTTACATCTATCAGATTATCCAATGAAACTGATGAAGAAATTGGTGAAATGCTAAGTTCAGCTGATGAGTGATCAAGGCCCAAGCCAGAATCATTCGAGTTGTCACATGGGTCCATAGCAGCATCATCATGGCCTGAAATTAAAATTACTTTTTTCAGCTTTAACAAAACTGCTTACTGTAATGACTAATGACTAAAAATTCGGATAACATTTAAAGTTGAGAAATGACTTGCTTCCCCCAAAGTTCACTTTGTTATGTATTTCTTTATGTACTCTGATTTAAATATTGCACTGCAAGCATTGATAGCAAAATAATATTATATATATATATATATATATATATATATATATATATATATATATATATATATAATATATATTATATATGTGTATATATATATATATATATATATATATATATATATATATATATATATATATATATATATATATATATATATGATTATATTGTACAATATAATATGCAAAACATTATATAATACACCTGATATTATCTATAGATGATAGTAATAATAATATACAGTACCGCCATATTTCTTCAAACAACAAAAGTTGTGTACATATTCATCTCATACCTAGTTAGGGCATTCATGATAAATTAAAGGCATCAAGCATTCACAAACAATTAAAAATTGTGATGCGTATCAAATCAAGTGCATCAATAAATCAATATTGACCTTGTGTGAAAGGCCAATTGATGAATGCTATTCTACAATACATACATCAAAACATATTATAAAAACAAAGACGAAGCGTACCATCAGGCGGGAGTCGGACTGCTTGGCGATGTCTGATAGGGGCCCGCGAAAGGGATGCAGTTGGGGGTCGCTTAGCGGGACAAATGCGGAGCACCTTGCGCTGAGTGCGCACCATTTCTCCAGGTTCCACCTTCATCTTTGCACCTGTAAAATATTAAATCATTGCATAATGAGGAAAAAGGAATGCTACAATATGCAACACACATATCATAAGTGCGTGCGTGTGTGCATATATAAATGCTTCAAAAACGCATAGATTGAGCTTAAAAATCGAAATTAAGAAATAATGATAATAAAAGAAATCACAGCTCTATATTAAGAGTAAAAATGTAAAGCTTTTTTTTTTTTTTTTTTTTTTTTGGTACTGATGTAATACAGTACTTTTGTGGGTATTGTAACAAACTGTGTAAACAACAACCGATAGTAAATTGACATATTATTCAGTTATTGACAAGATCATTATATTTAGCGGGACGCGGGACAAAGCTCATGAGGAATGGGGTTTGTAAAACAACAACTCGTATTATATGAGTAAAAGAATAATTATTTCATCAGACTACTGGAAAAATGATGTCATGTGAATGCATGTCTTTTTTTCTGTTGTTCTAGTGGATGGGTGATATATTCAAGGTTTTTTTGTAATAACAGGCTATTTACATAATCAATAAGGAACTCGTAAATTTGTTTTCTTTCCTCTTTTTATGCGCTGTTAATATCGGGACAAACAAAGAGAATGATATTTGTTAATGGGTAGTTTAGGTTAAATGTGATATATCGTCTTATGTCTCAAGTCATTAGACAAATACATTTCATGTCAATGGCCTAGCTGTAGCTATAAGATATATTATTAGTTTACACAAAGCGGCGATATAGCCTGTTTTTAAACTAGCTGTCTTTAGCCTTGGAAATTACATATATAGGATTGACAGTGTTGCTTCCAGCGACTAACCACCAATTACAATAAAAACGTCTATATCAATAAGAAAAGATCACAGGTTATACTCGGTAAACTATTGTCATGCAAAATAAAATATAACAAAGTCGATATTTATGCAATATTACTTTAATGGTGTTCTGTCAACAAAAATACCCTTAACATTAAATCACAATGCTTTAAACTTGAAATATTTTCAGAATGCAATTTATAAAATAAATATATGGTATTTACGCCGTTAAGACATAATATAATGGAACCTAAAAAAATGTTATATCTTATATTTTATATGACTATGACATCTATCTTATATAATAAATATATTATAATAAGATACATTTTGTGACGGAATTTAAAACTTTTGCTTATCAAGCAAATTTTCCTCTCTAAAAGTTCAACTTACAATAATGAATATAATATGTATGTATTATGTATAATATAAGTTATAATTTAACACTAACAGTATAAGTGAATAACCCTTGATATGATGAAAAATCTAACGAAGTGCAAATAAAATGCGATAATATCATGTTATGTTTCATATGCAAAAGTAATACAATCCCCCCAGGATCAGATAAGGAGCGCTTTTCTTAGAAGTTTAGGAAAGTGTTGGTTTAATGTGTGTATCGGATAACATCGTTTTATCCTTTTATCTGCACATTTTCGGATGCGACGCGACAAGCAATATTTCCTGAAGATACCATGATCCGCCATTTCATTACATTTATTATTATTATTTTAATTCCAATGTAATAAATGCTACTGATTGACAAAAAGTTGAAGGATGTGCAACTTTCTATGTTTTGTTACGACGCCGCCAAGTCGATTAAGTGTTAAAATTCTCATACATTTTATTATACGTTCGACTGTTACTTCGCATCAAATAATAAGCATAATAAGGGTCCGGGGATCGGAGTCTCCCAGAGCGACTGGAATGCTAAATCCAAGAAAAAAATTGCGAATTTTTTGTAACCCATCGCGATCTCGATTGAAAAAAAATAAACAATAATAATAATAGGTGTGCGTTCTCTTAGCAGGTCAGTGGATACAGGTACCTACACTATTTGATTTGTGATGTAGATATTTTTATATTTTCCTTAATCTAGATTGAATAGAACTGTAAAATGAGGTACTACATGTATTGCGGTGATTGAACTTAAAGTTACAACCTGGTAACGACATTAGCCCCCCCCCCTCCCTATACACACACAATAACACCACAGGTAACACCGTAATATTTAGGAATGGGAAAATCCAGTTGGGTAATGAAAAAAAAAATTGGGAAGTCAAATTTCAAAATTTTGCAGTACGAATTTTTAAATTTTCAATACAAAATATTGATACAGTACGGTCCCATAATGTTTTAACCATTGTTATTATTTTAATTTTTTTCCCTATAATAAGGGTAATATATAAAACCTTAAATTTTTATCTTCAAATTTGAGGAGCCATATATTGAAAGTAATTAGAGTATACAATTCAAGTATATATTTTTTTATGAAATGAACTATTTTGAAGTAATAATTAATAATAAATAGTTAAAAAAGTTAAAAGTATAATAACTGTTGTTGCAATCAAACATCTTCAGGCAATTTCATTTTAATTATATTTAATTAATTTTATTCACTCTAAAAATAATATAATAAATATTTACGAGAACTTTAAAACTATAGCATTTCATTTATAATATGTTGCATAAATTTAATGGTTGAGTATACATAAAACAAAGAATTGAGTTTAAAAATATTGTGTGTTTCATACACAAAAGCACCTACAGAAAGATACGCTACTTTATAGAGTGTGTGCGCATGACGTCATTCTGAATGCTTTTCGATGCTCTTCTTGAGCAATGAATAACATTGCTCAGCATAGGACAAACGTAGTTTTTGGCTATTTTCTTTCGAAAATTAGCTATTTTTTGGTTATCATTATTTTTCTCGCATACTTAAAGTACGGGTATACGGTATACCCGTACTTTAAGTATACGGGGGGTAGAAGTTGAGCGGGACTGCAAGTCCCGGCAAAAGAAATTCTGCCGAGACTAGGTCCCGGCATAAATTCTAAACTAAATTAAAAAAAAAAAAAAAAAAAAAAAAAAAAAAAAAAAAAAAGAGGAAAAATCAATCATATAAAAAATAATAAAAATCAAATCTATTTCATTCAATTAAATGACTAGTTTACTTCTTTCTTAATTTGTACAAAAGTGTATTATTAATTATTTAATCTATAAGGCAGGGTTTCTCAACCGGTGCTCCGCGGAGCACTAGTGCTCCGCGAGATGGTTTCAGGTGCTCCCCAGAATATAGGAAGAAGTAAAAAAAATAATAATAATATTAATAAAAAAAAAAAAAGAAGAAATAAAATATTTTCATAATTTTTAAACAATACATTACAAGACGTCTCAATTTTCATGAATATTGTGTTTCTGAATAATACCTGTTATGTTATTATTAACAGTTTATTTAATATAAGTTACGTCAATTTAATTTTGAAAATTAGGTCCTTATAGTTTAAACTTTCAGTAAATACTGAAGGTTAAAACTATACCGAAAATATTGTATTTTCTAGAAAGCCTTAATTTTCCAAAATATAAATTCATGTTAATTTTTCAATTTTTTGACTGAGTAATTTTTTTTTTTTAAACAGGAATGGCAGTATATATGTGACTGTTCTACTACTACTAAATATTTTGAGAAACATGTTATTTCTCAAAATTACTTTAAAATTGTAAAATAGTTAAGAAATGTTCAAAATTACGCTTTTAAAAACAATTTATTTTATTAATTTTTCAATTAACAACACAATTTATGCTCTGAAGTTACAAATTAATAACTTAATTTTTTCCTTGATTCCATTATATTTGTAAAATTTAAAGCTGTAATTTTAGCTATAGGGTTTTTAATTGGGTGAGTGTTTATCTTCTTGAAATTAGGTTCACTTAAATTAAATGCACTTAAATTGCCTAAAAAATGGTCACGTGGTTGAAAAAAAATCGCGCCTGCGGCGGGCTTTTTTGGGGGGCTGCGCCCCCCGAACCCCCCAGTGCTCCGTGAGCGCTCCATATTCCTAAAAGTGCTCCGCAGCTTAAAAAGTTGAGAAACCCTGCATAAGGGTTCTGAAAAAATCATTTTTCCCATCTTTTTATGCATTTACATCAATTAACTAATATTACAGTCTCATTGAATGCATTTCATTAGCTATATATTTTGAACTAAATCAAATTCAGAGGGAAAGAAAAAGGCGAAATTAAAATTATTAAAAAATAAATAAATAAACAAAAGTAATAAAAAATTGTCTGATAATGTTAAGTTTATCATAAAAGTACACAAATTCTTGTGAAGCTTTTGGTAACAAAATACTGCCCCCAGCCCTTCCATTAATTTTTACTACTTCACTGGTTTATGCCTTGTTCACATTGAACTTTTTGTGATTAGCAATTTCAATTGCAAAAAGTTCAATATAAATAAGACATTAAAGTTGTCCATGGCTTTTTTTTCATAATTTCAGAAAATTCATCACAATTTTTCGTTACTATTTATTCATATATTTCCACAAAATTGTAAAATTAATATAATTAATTTCCTGAAACTAGGTTGACATAAAATATAAAGAACAACTTTGAAATATTCAAGTATAGTGGACATAAATAAATTAATTTAAAAAAAATCTAATTTTGTAAAAGGCAACATAATATCAGGAGCTTTATTACTATTTTTTTTATGAAAAAAATAAATACATAAAAAAAAAAAAGAAAAAGAAAAGGATGAGTTTTCTGAAGTTATATTCTTATAATTTTAAACAACTTTAAAACAGTCAAGTGGTTTAAGTAATAAATAGTAAAGCAAAAAAAAAAAAAAAAAAAAAAAAAAAAAAAAAAAGAGGAAGGAAGGAAGGAAGGAAGGAAGGAAGGAAGGAAGGAAGGAAGGAAGGAAGGAAGGAAGGAAGGAAGGAAGGAAGGAAGGAAGGAAGGAAGGAAGGAAGGAAGGAAGGAAGGAAGGAAGGAAGGAAGGAAGGAAGGAAGGAAGGAAGGAAGGAAGGAAGGAAGGAAGGAAGGAAGGAAGGAAGGAAGGAAGGAAGGAAGGAAGGAAGGAAGGAAGGAAGGAAGGAAGGAAGGAAGGAAGGAAGGAAGGAAGGAAGGAAGGAAGGAAGGAAGGAAGGAAGGAAGGAAGGAAGGAAGGAAGGAAGGAAGGAAGGAAGGAAGGAAGGAAGGAAGGAAGGAAGGAAGGAAGGAAGGAAGGAAGGAAGGAAGGAAGGAAGGAAGGAAGGAAGGAAGGAAGGAAGGAAGGAAGGAAGGAAGGAAGGAAGGAAGGAAGGAAGGAAGGAAGGAAGGAAGGCGATATATATATTTTTTTTATTTCCACTGCTTTGCCGTTTGAAAGTTTTTCATGATTTTTGAAGTGAACATAATTTAGAAAATTCGTCATTCTTTTAATATGCAAATATTATGCAAAATGTTAAACAACCTAAAATAGAATATTTGATTTTTAAACTTGAAAAAGGGAATCACGTAAAGAATAGAATTTTTTACTAATTGTGGAAAACAGTCTAATCGAACCCTTTTCTTTTTTTTTTTTTAATTTATCCTCATTCATATAAAAAAAACGAACAAAGTAAGTTTTATGAAGTTTTGTTTTAACATGGCACACGCTTACTTAGTCACCTTAAAACATTTTTAACTATATAGCAAAAATATTAGGTAAAAAATGAAACTATATCTTATAATATTGTTTAATTATTATTCATAGAAATCGTTAAAACTGCATACATATTTAAAAAAAATCGTGCCTCCAGCGGTAAGGGGGCCCTACCCCCTTGACCCCCGCAGGGGGGGTACGCCCCTCTTGACCCTCTTGAGTAATTTTCCCACTTATGGCGTCAACTTTAACGTGCATAAAATCACCCTATTAGTAGCTACAGATACTATTATAAAAAAAAGAACGATGAAATTTACGAACATATTAATAGACAAGCTTTAATTAAAGCCATAGACACGAATAAAACATTAGCATTTATATCACAAAACATTTGATGGGACTTACATAAATATAATATTAACATGATATTTTTTTATGTAGTTAGCAGTAGCAGTGGTCAGAATATTTCGATTTATGCAACCCGCACAACATCATTTTCCTACTAATTTTTGTTTCGGATATGTCACAAACAGAAATATTCACGGAAATCGAAGCACTTGTGAGTCCTTGTTTACATTCTGGTAAAACTTGTCATCAGTTTTGGTGATTCCATTTTGTGTTTAATCATTAATCAAAATAAGACCACGTTTCATTTTGTCTATCTAAAAAATACCAAGTATTCTAACTCCATAAAAACTGCAAATATAAAGGAAAGTGAAAATAATAGGGTAAAATTGACAAAATAACCAAACAATATACGATATACGTCAACTTGTCAATATACATAGCATACGTACATAAATTATGCTGTATACAAGTGCATGCGGCTGCGGAATGTATTATGCCTTGTCTCTATATGCAATGAAATAGAATAATATGTAATATACATATCATGTTCAGGCACGGACTGACCATAAGAGTAAGTCCGCGATATCGAGGACGTTCCCCCCCCCCCTTGTTTGGAGGCCCCTAAGGCCCAAAAAGGGGCGTAACCAGGGTGTTATGCCCTTTTTTGTGGTCACCCTAGAGGATGTTACGTCCCTTTCACGGACGTGGCTCCTTGAGTGCCAGTCCGACCCTGTATGTATGTACCCTACAATGTCCCTTACATGTCTTCCGACTCCCTGTATAAATTTGTAGACAAGCATGATTCAAGTTTTTACACAAGCGCCGTGATTAACAGCCAAAACTACTATATTACAAATACTGCTTTATACAAAGGTTTGAGGTCTTGTTGTCACCTGAGCGCAAGAATTCCGAGTAGATGTCTCTGTTTACGTCATACATTATATCGTTTCTGACCTTTATTCAGCCTTATCATATAATAGTTTAAATTGCCCCCATGCGTATTGCAGTGTTCCCTAGAGAGGGAAATTTTAAACAGCGTGTCTAAAAAATCAGCCAAGAGTTGGAAGACATGTAAGGGACATTGTGTACCCTACACACGAACATAAGAATTTTTACCATTCAAAAACTAGCGCCAATTTTTTATTCTTACGACTCATATGAGAAAAACATGCGCTGGATATAAATGGTAAAATGTATTATTGCGGTCCTGTGTACATGCCTTTTAAAGAAAAAGCTTCGAAATTTAAATTTCATACGGCTCCAAGTACACATTGAGTAATGGGGTGGATAGACTTAAGACTTTTTTTTTTCAATATGACCTGTTTTCTTAATTTGTACTGTACTCATGTTGTCCCAAAAGGGAGGGTGATCAAACCTGACCTTAAAATTATAATTAAAAAAAAAAAAAAAAAAAAAGAAGAAGAAGAAGAAGAAGAAGAAGAAGAAGAAGAAGAAGAAGAAGAAGAAGAAGAAGAAGAAGAAGAAGAAGAAGAAGAAAGTGAACCTAAATTAAAAAGTCCCTAGAAAATACCTTTTTCTAAATATTTTCAAGGTACCGTAACATATGTACATTAGTAGAACCGGCAACAACAGTTGTATACAATAATATTCATGTCTTAATGGCCCTTTCATGTCATGTGTCAGAATTTACAACAACCTATCAACGGATTTAAAATTATTGCAATGTGTGAAAATGTTCTCTCATCAATTAAAGTGTTACCTCCTTGAAAAATGTTTTTATAGCTTAAACGAGTACTTTGATATTAAAAAAGACTGAATAATAAATAAAATATGAATAATTTATATGTACAGTATTGAATATAAAATGTCTAGCTTTATATATGCTGAATTTATTCAGCACACTATGTATATACATATATTATACTCTAGTATGTAAGTTGACAATTCCAAGTATAACCTTCAACAATTGTAATCCTGCATTGCATATTTGATTGTAAGGAGAGTGGAAATAAAGAAATTTTGAATTAAAAAAAAAAAAAAAAGGCAAAATTAAGATTTTTTTGGGGGGGTTAATAAATGTATGTATGTACGTACGTCGTACAGTATGTATATGTATTATATAATACATAATTATATTGTATTTTATGTACATATATACGGCATATACTAATATACTTAGATAAACTAAAGATTCAGTAGTTTTCAGATGGCTGCTAAGAGTTTGTAGCCCCACAGACAAAATTAAAATAGGCTTGTGTCTGTAGGCCCCTTATTTTCCTCTACACCAAAATTAAAAATGTCAATTAATACACAGCAATATATGTCATAGAAGATTTTCTTGTGCTAGCTATGTATATATCATCACTATATTATGGTATAAATTGTTATTTTGTATGTACATATTATACGTTACAGCTGGAGCTGGGATGGTGCGCCCTAACGTCCCTATAATATACCAGGTACTCTCACTCCAAAAGAATTATTACTGTAACAATTTTTTTTCATTGTTGAGAGGTCAAGTTTGCCATTTAACTGCATATTATTTGAGTGAGGTTTTTAACGGTTTTGGTGCGAGTACCTGGTAATTTCTAGGGATCTTATGGTGCCCGTGCCCCGATGGTGCCATTTAACGTCACTATAATACAGTCAACCGGGGTGACTTTGAACACTTTTTGCAGTATTTTGCAAATATCTTGAAAAATAATTTTTTTCAGTGCAACTAAAAAATTTGGGGTGGTGTAGCTCACTTACTACTACTAATCCCATGTGTTGTTTTTAAATTTCCTCAAAAAAACTAATTAATAAAAAATTAAAGCTAGGTGTTCAAAGTCACCCCGGCTCCGGGGTGACTTTGAACACCTAAATTTAAAAAAAATTATTACTGGCTTTGGGTTAAATTTTGAGTCTTTAACTTCTATGGACCATATTACTAAGGGTCTTGTTATATGATACGACAACTTAAAGTGCACCCCCAACCCCCCAATTTAATTATTTTAATTTTATTTGCCCAAAATTCATTTTAACCATATTTTCAATAGGAAATCAATGCATATTTGTACAAAATTAAGTTATTTTACTTTGCTAAGCAATTTAATTTCAAGTGTTATAATGTCTGAATGGTATTTAATAGTTTTACCCTTAATTAATGTTAATTAGTAATTTTTTTACTGGATTGCCAAAATTCAATGTTAAAGATAGGGGAAAAAATTAAAATTTGATTTTTTCAGCTGAATTTTTGGTTATGAGTATATCAATCAGTACTGAATAAGGTGGTGTCCCTAATTTTTAGCTGCCCGGCACCCTTGACCCTGAAATGACCCTTGCTTTATTAAATTTTAATTTTAGAGAAATTCTAACAGCACCATTGAATTCCTAGGCCCTCAAAACCTAAGAATTGACACCTTGGTTGTTCACATGTCAAAAAACATACTTTGTAGGGTAGGGTCATGACCCTTTCCTGCGGACGGACCCTTTTTTCAAAACAGTCTTAACCTGGGAATGGATTGAGATATTTTGACAAGTAAGATGTTGTTATGTAGGTTTTTGGGGGCAAGCAATCCAATGGTGAGGTTAAAACTTTGCTAAGTGTAAAGGAAAAGATTTTCAGGGTCACTTAAGGGTCAAGGGTCAGGGTCAGATGAAAAATTTGATACTCGTTAAATTCTTTAGCCCCTTGAATACAAAATGCCAAAGTTTCAGAATGATACAGCTAAATTAAATTTTAAGTCCTATACTTAACATGGGAAATGTACCTCGGAGGTGTTCAAAGTCACCCCGGGTAGGTGTTCAAAGTCACCCCGGAGGATAAATTAGGCTATAAAAAATTAAACTCTTGCCCAATTGCAATAAAATTTGGTATACATTGTCAGGAGGCTATATCTGACAAGATTGTACCAGATTCATATGCTAGCTTTCACCTCACCACCCTCCAGGGTTGAAAGTTTAAGGGTGTTGGTTTATTGTTAACTTTCTCACTTCTCAGAAAATAATTTTTTCTGGGAAAACAAACAATTTGGGGAACTAAAACAGCCAGCAAAATTAAATTTAAACATGTGCGCTGTGCACACAAAAAATTTGAACATAGTGGCACCACCCACTATTGAGTAACAAGGGTGGAAAGTTAAAGTAGCCAAGTGTTCAAAGTCACCCCGGGTGTTCAAAGTCACCCCGGTTGACTGTACCAGGTATTCCAGCCCCATAAGAAATTTCAAAATTTATTTTCATTGTTGAGAGGTCACGATTGCCATTTAAATGCATGTTATTTTAGTGAGGTTTTCAACAATACAGAAATAATTCGGTCAGAAGGTCAGAATACCTGGTATATAGGGTAGGGACGTTAGTGCCATTCAAAGTTCAGGTGACCGAAAATTGGCATTTAACTCATATTATGCACATCTTTTTTCTTTACGTATATTTTCTATCGCATAATGCAATATCCAGTGCGTTGAATAAATGACATAAATATGCATCATGTATCATCATACATGATGATCGAATTGCAATTGCAAACGCTATTTTCCTTACTCGGTTTCGTCGCCATCTTGTAATTTCATTACATACATATGAATATTTAATTTAATTATGCATATGTATGTATGTAATTATGTACGGTGTACATATTATTCATATGCATATGCCTTCTATACAGATGGCACAATAATCAATATTTATTAAACTTACCGGAAAATTGATCTTTTTCACTGCCTTCAAGTTTATTCTTCTTGTCAGTTTGAATATATTTAATTAACATCATACATGCACTATAACAAAATATAAACAGTTCGACCAGAGTTCGAGTTCATTCAGACTGCCAACAACAAAACCAGAAAAGTTAGCATTCCCAGAGCATTCCCAACTTCCACTTAACAATTTCCAAGATCACAATCACAATCGATCCCCGCTCCACCAACCTACAAGCTGTAATTTTTTGTTCTGAACGGCTGGCTCGGTCGCTCGATCTGGTCTGGCTTCTCTTCTCATTGATTTTTCTAATTTCTCCCGTCTCAGATTCCCCACTCCCAGGCTCACTCGTGGCTCCCGTGGCTCACTCAGCTCAGAGGCAGATAGAGAACTTTAACAGAGAAGTGACATCCCAAAAAGTTAGGCAGACCCGCAACACTCATTTCTTTAAAATTGGCAACGCTGCAGACGAAATTACTATTGCGCGCTCTCTCATTGGCGCCTTGATTTGACCACTTCTGGCCTCTGATTGGTGCTTCAAAACGCAACGTTGCCAAGTCAAAATTGTTGAGTATTGCAGTCTGCCTAAAACATGAGGATGTCGCTTCTCTGTTAAAGTTCTCTAAGGCAGACTCAGGGCAGACTGCAACACTCAACAATTTTGACTTGGCAACGTTGCGTTTTGAAGCACCAATCAGAGGCCAGAAGTGGCCAAATGAAGGCGCCAATGAGAGAGCGCGCTATAGTAATTTCGTCTGCACTCTGCAGCGTTGCCAATTTTAAAGAAATGAGTGTTGCGGGTCTGCCTAACTTTTTGGGATGTCACTTCTCTGTTAAAGTTCTCTAATTTTTCCCACCAAGATTATACATACAAGATAGCAACACCAGCTTGTCCCATGTTAATTTTAACGGCATTGTGATTGGTTTATTTTGATCACGTGACTTTAAACTCGGGCGCTGATTGGCGTAGACGCTAATTTTGAATTTCGCGGCGGCCCAAATTGGTCGGGAACGTGTCCCTATGTAGTATCTTGTTTTCCCTGGTCTGGTCTGGTCTCTGGTGTTGTTGCAAGATACTACATACAAGATAAGGACACGCTCGACCAAATTGGGCCGCCGCGAAATTCAAAATGAGCCTCTAAGCCAATCAGCGCCCGAGTTGAAGGTCACGTGATCAATATTGACCAATCACAATGCCGCTAAAATTTACATGGGACCAGTTGGTGTCGCTATCTTGTATGTAGTATCTTGGTTGTTGTATAGTTACTATAGTGTTGTTGTCGTTTTGTCGTTTTTGACCGGCGGGTTGCGGGTTGCAATACATACACAATACACATTTACACATACATAATACATTGTGATTGAGTCATTGAGTTGTTGTTGTTTGTAGCAGGTTTGTAGTGTAGTGATGATCGGTGCATCAGTCCTGTGCAGAGCCAAGGATAGATGATTACTTTTTTTTTTGTTCTTGCCCTTCAAAGTTCAAGTGGCTAATCTACTATTCGTATGTAAATATGCTTTGTTTGTTTGCTATTTTATTTTCAATTGTTCACTTCACTAAAGCACTTTGAAAGTATGCATTTCATATGATACATACATACCAATATGTATGTACATATGTACATACATACATATACTGTAAATGGATGGTTGAATTCAAAATATCTTTATCTTTATTTCCAGTCTCCTACAATCAATATGCAATAACAATAATTTAATATTTATTAATATAAGTTTTATAATATTTGCTTTTTTGGACAGCTTATAGGGAAATATAAGTTTTATGTCATGCTTTTTGGTACAGCATATGTATTATGTATGTATGTACATATAGCATTGACTGATAAAGGAACAACTGTTTTGAGGCCGACTATAAGCGATTTCGCTCACATCCGCTTCCGTTTCGACTTCCTACGCATGCGCAGTGCGTCGAAATGGAAGCGGATATAAGCGAAATTGCTTATAGTCAGCCTCATAACAGTTGTTCTTTTATTAGTCAATAGGGACTAACTTTTTCAGACTCGATCCCTATGTGCAGGGACTCATCAAGCCACTCCATTCCAACCATAGCTGATCGTCATTTTAGGGGCAAAGAACGACAGGGTTTACGAACAGCATTATTGTGTCCGTGTAGGTATAATATGTACCGAAATGAAATGAATAACCTGCAATTTTAGTGATGCTTTTCAGTCTATAGTTGTGCAGGTTTGTCATTTCCTTGCGGTACATATGTACAGCACAGTACAGTAATGTATGTAGATAACTCATGTAATCCAGAGAGGATTCCCGCTGAAAAGTACTGGTCAGCTGGAGACGTGTATTGCGGGTCAAAATTACATTGATCAAATGGGCAACAAAATATAACTTCCAGGATAAAATAAATTGAAAGGCAACAGAAAATTGAATAACGACATTCTCTTTGGATTACCTATCTATAGAAATACCTTACAGTACAGCTCTGGCCAAAAGTTCCCGAACGATTTGCATAGGCAACCCGCAATCACACAATGTTATCTTTATGAGAAAATGCAGTGGCCGCCGCTGCCCTGTTCGGGAACTTTTGGCCAGAGCTGTACATACTTACTTTTTCTGCTTTCATTCATTATGTATTTATACTACAGTATGTATATAATGTACATACTATATACTATAGTTGTATGTATGTTACATTATATATGTTATGTACATATATAAATATTATATAATTTTAAACCATTTTACAAATATGCCTTGGCTTGCTTTGTTTGATTGAGAAAGCAACTGGAAGTCTTGAGCTTAATTGTATTTTGTGTTCTGCAGTTGTGTTACATTCTTGAGTTTCATCATTCTTTTGTAAGCTATAAATACATACCTTGTGTATGAAAAATACTTTATTTGTACTTACATGAAAATTAATAAGTTTATCGATCAGGAAGATTACTTATACATAATACGTATGCATTATGTGTACCAATTCAAATTTGTATTGCAGGTTTTAGAAGCGGACTCTTTTTAGCTATATATATATATATTATATATACACATATACATTACAAATTATGGAGGATGATTTTGAAGAAGAAAAAGGATGGGGAGGAGATACTCCTGATGGAGATGTAAGTTTTCAAAGTTTCATGTGGTACTAGTGCTGTCAAAATTGAGATAATTTTCTAATGCGGAGTATAGATTTTGAGATTACAATTTTATCCACATTTGTATTATTATTGAGATTTCAAATGGATCCACAGTAATTAGACAGTAGATTATCTCCTATGCTGAGAATGTCAGATCGGTTCCGCGCGCCTCCTGTCTCAAGCGGTTTGAACTATGTGGGGGGGGAGCCCTCGTAACAAGTTTTTGCAAACATTTTATACGAAAACCCATAGCTAAAAAAAAAAATACGGAAGCTTCATAGTTTCCATGAAGCTTTGAAGCTTCCGTATTTTTTTTTTAGCTATGGATTTTTGTATAAAATGTTTGCAAAAACTTGTTACGGGAGCTCCCCCCAAAATAGTTCAAACCGCTTGAGACAGGAGGCGCGCGGAACCGATCTGACATTCTCAGCATAGAAGATAATCTACTGTCTAATTACTGTGAAATGGATCAATACAACAAAATTCCAAAATAAGGTGTTTTTTTTTATCACTTTTTGAGGTACAGCTTATATCTGCTTATATCAGGTCTGCAAATTCCACTTCTCCATATTTTGCATCCAGATTACTGTAATTTAAACCAGATCCGAACCAAAATAATTATCAAATGAGTAGTTAACCGTGGCTTTTTAAATAGTGATCATCGTGTTATTAAACCTCCCAAAAATGTAGTCTGTAAATTTTAATTATTAACATGCTGATGTGAGAGGAAAAGCTGTTACAGCAACCCTGAACCTACATCACAACTAAACTTGCTCTCACACTAGATTGGTGAGAGCTTGAGATACTCTTATCTTTGTATACATTATTTTACTACATATCTGTAGCCGTAAAACATTTTATACTGTACTGTATATCCTCGCTGTGGCGGCTAAAGTGCCGATCTGCAAAATCAACAAGGCTCATTATCAATACAAAAACATAGAAAAATGACCTTTGTTGATTTTGCAGATCGGCACTTTAGCCGCCACAGCGACGATATGTAACATATTACATTAGATAGCAAGAGCAAAAATAAGAGTAACTTGCACTTGCACCAAACTAGCATGAGAGCAAGTTTAGTTGTAACGTAGGTTCGAGGTCGCTGTAATGGCTTTTTCACTCACTGTCAGTGCGTTAATAATTAAAATTTTCAGATCGCGGTTTTGGGAGGTTTAATAACACAATGATCACTGAAAAAAGGCCATCCTTGACTATCCCTTTAAGAAAAATCGCCTATGCAATGATTGATAGATAAAAACACATAGATTAGGAAAAAATGTGGAATGGGAGATAGAATTGAGCTTAGACTGACAAGGATGCCATGGTAAAGAAGATAATAATTAACCCAGTAAACCCAGGCCAACAAATAATAATGCATGGAGCATTAATAATTTTGAGCCTGGGTTAGAAATCATTTTCTCTGCCAAGGCATCTCTGTCAGTCTAAGCTCATTTTTACTCATTAGTCATTACTATCTCCCATTCCCCAATTTTCCCTAATCTATCTATGTATTTTTCTATCAAAGCTTTTTATTATCAGATCTAAAACAGTTATAAATTATCTGAATCCATATACAAATTCAGATAACAGATACAGTAACAAAAATTATCTGGATTTCAAAATTCTGATTCAAAATTCTGATGGCTTAGTTTTATCTGACCCAATCTTGCAGAGTAACGGAGTGCTACAAGGTGGTCCGAGTAGCCCCCTCTTGTATAACCTCCTCACACATGACATCTTGGATATCTTAGTTGACCTTATCTGTAATGATGCTGATATCTTTATCAGCATCTATACAGATGACATCGCTATTATTTGTAATAATATTTTAAAACTTCAAAAAATTCTAGACAAACTTATCGAATGTGCTAATCTGAACGGATTAAAAATTAATGCTAAGAAAACAAAAATTGTAAAATTCAGGAGAGGTGGCCTTTTAGCAAAGTCAGATGTAATAACTTGTAATGGAGAAAAGATAGAGTTTGTAAATTCTTTCAATTATCTGGGGGTTATTATGCAACAAACGGGGAAATCTTTCTCTAAACATGTTAAAGAACGCTGCCGAAATGCACTGTCATCTTCATTCGCTATTTCTAATGTAAATTCGTTATCTTTGGAAACAGCTATTAAACTGTTTCACGTAAAAATCTCTCCAGTTGCTTCGTACGTCATTGAAATTTTCTGGTCATATATGTCTATAACAGACTTAAAAATTTTAGAATCTGTTAAGTCTCGGTACCTAAAAAGGGTACTTTGCCTATCAAAATTTACATCGTCAAGGCTGATTTATGAGCTAGCAGGGGAGGAGTTATTTTTGTAACAGAACTACAATTGAAATTTAAACTATTAAAAACAGATAATTACATTTAATTTGTTAAGGATAGATTAAGTAAAACTGAAGATATCAGCCTGGCCTTCTATAATACCCCTGCATTTAATATTAATGGGTGGAAAGGCCCAAACTGTACAGACAGGCATTTTATTACCCGTTATGCGGTGCATGGTTTCCACCATGTAATCTGTCAGATTAAAGAATATCACGAGTGTAATGATAAATGTGTATGTTCGTTATGTGGTGGCCTATGTACTAGGTACCACTTACTTCATTGTCCATCTCGGACCCTATCATTAAGTCAATATGCAAAAATGTAGACTTATAGAGTGCAATGTAAATATATATGTATAAGTACACCTTGGTGTTTAATAAATAAAATAAAATTCTGATTTTTTGTTACTATAATTATTTTGAAAGCACTACCTACTATTATGTTTAACTCTGTGTTGCATAATAGTTGTAAATCAAAGAATCTGCAAAAATGCTAGTTGATGCAACAGAACAATAAGAGTTGTCCACTCTGTTGCATTTATCTTCCATTCATTTCCCTTGCATTATATGTCAAATCGAAAATAGTGATTGTCCACTGCTCTCTCTGTAGAATATAAGTATTAAATTAAGTACTAAGTATTTACATCCCTGCAAATTATTTTTTAATTTATATCCCTATATTTTTTCCCCAGTCTGATGGAGCTGAAGAACCACTAGAAAATCCACAGGAAGTTCTCTCTGAATGTCTGGAGAAATTCAGTACACCAGATTATATCATGGAACCTGGAATCTTTACACAACTCAAACGGTAATTTCTTTACTTTAATTTCCATGTATAATCTTTGAAATGATACTTTTGTTGTATTCCATTTATTTCAGATATTTTCAAGCTGGAGGTAATCCTGAGCAAGTGATTGATCTTCTCTCAGGCAACTACAGTGCAGTTGCTCAAACTGCAAACCTCCTTGCTGAATGGCTCATTTTGGGAGGTATGTACAGTACTCTTATTCATGAAATAAATCCCCAGTAAACCACAGCTTTTCACAAGTAGTTTGCAAGTACTTTTCCGATGTAAGAGTGTCACTCCCAGCTCATGTGACGTCACTGGTACTGACATTCTTGCATCGGAAAAGTACTTGCAATGTACATGTGAAAAAACTGTGGTTTACTGAGTCTTATATTAAAGGAGATGCTACTTTCAAAAGAGAGAGGCTCAAATTTGAGGGTAGGTGAGTGCTAGGTTGCCAGCTCTGTGCTCTCAACACCAGCAGATCTTTTCATTGTCTTCTTGTCACTCACTAAAATAATGTTGTTGCTAAAAAAAAGTTTGACATTCTTGCAAATACAATAACAATATTAGCAATATTTTAATAAGTAAGAAGAAATCTGTGTAGAGGTCTGCAAGTGTTTTCCGAGCTCAGAGCTGACAACCTAGCACTAGTTTTGAGCACCTTTTGAAAGCTGCATCTCCTTTATGCCACAAATAAATGTAATTGCACTTCAATTCCTATCATCTCACCTTTATGGCATTAATTTTTTGACCTTGAGTATTAATAAATACTGTATCTAATTTTTATAGGTGTAAATGTAACTGAAGTACAATCAATGGTGGAAAACCATTTAAAAGAAATGGTTTTAAAAACCTTTGATCCAAAAAAAGCTGACACAATTTTCTCAGAAGAAGGAGAGGTACCGTACTATTATTTTATATTTTGCCTGGCAACAAATGTATTATGTGTTTCTGTATTTCTTACTTTCTTTCTCGAACAGACACCTGCATGGTTGACAGAAATTATTGGACATCCTACTTGGCGCTCCTTAATTTATCGCTTAGCTGAAGAATATCCAGACTGCCTCATGCTTAACTTTACAATAAAGGTTAGATCATAATTTTCATTTGTCAGTAAAAGAAAATACTTTAGTCATGTTCTCAAAATGCAATTGTTTTAATTTGCTATAAATTTGATGGCATTATAAATTTTAATCAAATCAAATTTATTGGTGCATGCAAATATTGCTCTGTGGGAACAAAACATAAAGATAATTTTGCTTTTCAGCTCATCTCTGATGCAGGATACCAAGGAGAAATTACAAGTATATCAACAGCAGCTCAACAGATTGAGGTGTTTTCAAGAGTTCTTAAGACAGCCATTACAGGATTCTTAACAAATTCAGAAGAAAGAGCTAGCAATATTCAAGAATGTGCAGTAAGTTTATTACTGTACTTTATTAATACTAACACCAAATTGAATTAATTTTAATGGGTACTGTAATGTGAGTCCAGGTTGGCAACCTATTTGCTTGTTAACAAAGTTTCAATATGTCATTCACTATGCAAATTTAATGCAATATGTTTTATAGTGCCTAAATTATTAATTAAATTAATCAACTCAAAAATACATATAGGATAGTTTTTTATTCTTAGTTAAGATTTCCAATGTAAAATGTAATAAAATGATTTTAAATATCAAATGGTTTAAGTATAGTTTGTTTGTTTTTTTCTTAAATATTATAAAGAAATATTGTTTTCCATTTTCAGTTTTCATGAAATTTATCATCTAGCCAGTCAATAAAATAGTGATCTTGAAATTTTATGCTGTCTATAAACACAATCGCCCCACTTTTCTCTCTCTTTTTCCTTCTCTAAATAATAGTTTATATTATTTATCAATGTTAAATACATAAATTTATATTATTTTTTTATATATATTTGTATATAATCATAGCTGCAATCAAGATTCATCAACTTAAAGAAAATAAAATATATTTTAAATATGAATTTAATGAAGTCTGAATAAGTCGCATACGCCGCATATCGCTGCTGTGATATTTTAAAAAAATGCCCCTAACCGCCATCCACCATCTTTTCAAAGGAACCTCTCTCACATCACAAATTTGCCGCGCTTTCTCCACAATCATTCATTGCGCCAACTATATATATACCTATATATCAATGCTGTCAAAAAATATTTGGATTTTAAATTTTGGATAAAAAGTTATCCATTATCCAAATTTGTACCACTTATAATAAAATTTACCATTTATAAAAGTACCATTTTTCAAAAACATACCATAAAAGTATCATTTATGGTATCCATTGTATTTGTGGATGATTAGGTCCAGATCATTTTTATCAGTTTTCAGATCGGGATCAAAGAAATCCAGATAAAAAAAAATCCGGATAATTGTGTAAATAACTTGATGATCGAAGTTGATTTTTGTAGCAGCTCCCCCCCCCCCCCCCCCCCCCCCCCCCATCGAAAAGTGACTATTTTTGTTGGTTTCTGTAACCTATGATCCAAATTTTGCTTATTCTTTTGCAATGCAGATAAAACTATGTCCTCAAAATCCAGATTTCTCAATCTGGATAAGTTCTTTTCAGTAATACGGATATGAACGTTATCTGGATATCTGGACATTGACTACACTAATATAATATATTGATGTTGTAGTGAAAAATATGAGTATTTAATTTTTAATTATGCAACTCAAAATGTGTATCTATTTTGTATAATATATTTTGTCATGGCAAACTATGTGTGTAGAGAACCTTAACAGAGAAGCGACAACCTCATGTATTAGGCAGACCTGCAATACGTTCATTTTGAAAGACCCACTAAAAGTACCCAAATTTTCTGGTGTTCTGATTGGCTCAACAATCTCAAATTTAATTGGTTCAGACAAATAAACGTCCCTTAATGTATGCTAATCTGATTAACTCTTTTATGTATCGCGGGTCTGCCTAAAACATGAGGTTGTCTCTTAATCTCTGTTAAGGTTCTCTAAAGTGTGGAGCGCCATCTACATTACATTCAGAAATGAAATACACATTTTCTTTGTCATGACAAATAAAGAAATGTAAATTTTGTGAGCCTTGATAAAAAAACGAGATACACATTTTGATTCACATGATAAAAAAAAATGAGGTACACTTATTTTCCACTACAACATAAATATCATTGTTTTCACAGAAAATGGTGTGTCATGGACAACACACGTTTGTGTACAGCCAAGTTCTTTTACAAGTTCTTGCACAAGAAACAAAGGGTGGCTCAAATATGAAAAGGTTATCACAAGAAATAACAAAATGTGCAAGAGAAAAGTAAGTAAATACTGGCAGCTGCTCTAGGAATCAAAGCAACACAATTCAAAGTGGTAATTCAATGCTCATGGTCCTTGAATTACTAAAAAGCCATTTGCAAACCTTGCACCCATGCACCAGAAATGTACTATCACTATCATCAAAAATTTTACTTGCAGCGTTTATATGGGAAAACCATGTAAACATACGAGAGTGGGTGGTGGGTGGCTTTGCTCCCACCACAAACTTAAAGAAGAGAGGAGAAATCTTTGTCACTAACAAACCACGTGGTTTAAGTGACCAATGAGCGTGTGTGTTCTCGTTATCTTTGTTTCACCTGAACGTGAGGCGAGAACGAGACAGGCAGGCAGGGAGGATAGAAGGCAGCACAGCTGCTCGGCTTGGCGTGATGTATCCTGACCTTGCATTACAAAATATGCTCCACACCGCAGATTCAATAATACAGTATAATATAAAAACCTTCTTCTTTTTAAATATTTTATTTATTTTATCTAGTTACTAATTTTTATGAATGCTGCGAGCAAATAAAATATTTAAAAAGAAGAAAGTTTTTATATTATACTGTATTATTGAATCTGCGGTGTGGAGCATAATTTGTGATGCAAGGTCAGGTCAGGATACATCACGCCAAGCCGAGCAGCCGTGCTGCCTTCAATCCTCCCTGCCTGCCTGTCTCGTTCTCGCCTCACGTTCAGGTGAAACAAAGATAACGAGAACACACACGCTCATTGGTCACTTAAACCACGTGGTTTGTTAGTGACAAAGATTTCTCCTCTCTTCTTTAAGTTTGTGGTGGGAGCAAAGTCACCCACCACCCACTCTCGTATGTTTACATGGTTTTCCCATATAAACGCTGCAAGTAAAATTTTTGATGATAGTGATAGTACAGACACTTTCAGAAAAAAAATACTTGCAGCGTTTATATGGGACAACCATATAAACATATGAGAGTCACCGCCCACTCTCGTATGGTTTTCCCATATAAAAGCTGCAAAAAAAAAATAAAATAAAATAAAAAATCTGAAACTGTCAGTACAATTCAATTTCACTGACTCCATTTCATTTTGACTGATTTCCAAATTGATTTGGATACCTGATGAGTTGACCTTTTCAAAAATTATGAAATCTTTACCCTAAAAAATATTTCCAAGGCCCACCACTGGGGGTTGAAAATTTAAAATACTGATTTGACAGAGTTTGACATTGGAGGGGGGGGGGGGGGGGGGGAGGTCTTGTTATATTTCTATCATGTGTAACTTACAACTTGGGACTTGTCATGAAATTACTGTTCAGTCCTCTTTATTATGAATTTCATCTTTTCTTTGTCTTTCTTTCTTTCTTTCTTTCTTTCTTTCTTTCTTTCTTTCTTTCTTTCTTTCTTTCTTTCTTTCTTTCTTTCTTTCTTTCTTTCTTTCTTTCTTTCTTTCTTTCTTTCTTTCTTTCTTTCTTTCTTTCTTTCTTTCTTTCTTTCTTTCTTTCTTTCTTTTTTATTTAATCCAGAGAATTAAATGTCACATATTAAATTGTTTCGTCAGTTTGGAAAGAAAATAAATTACACAATACTCATAGCTAAGAATGACCCACTAGTCGTAAGTGTCACGTGGAGTCACTATATAGTGTTCCTTTTGTTTAATAATAATAGTAAAAGGTGCTTGAGAAAGAAAAAAAAAAACTTGAAAGTTCCGTGAAGAACAGTGTGTATAAATTTTACAACGTTAATTTGAAATCTTATATGCACAAAATTGTGCCTGTTCCTATTGCACATACTTGTGGCAGAAGTGGAAAAGAAAACACCATCAGAAACACATGTTCTTAAAGTTAATGATAGAAAAAAGTCTGTTAAGTGTGCCAAGTTTTAAAGGGGAAATAAGTGCAATAATGTATGACAGTGTTTACAAACATGAGCATTGTCTCCACTAATGAACACAATGTTTCTTTTTTAACAGCCACCATGATGTGACCCCAATTGTGATGGCACTAAATGGTTCTGCTAGTCATCCTGCTGCATGTCAGGCTCTCTCGTCTATGCTGTCACGAAATAATCTCAATCCTGCCGATATTACCCAGCTCTACAGGCACTACACATCTAATGATCCACCTCCAATTGATTTGTTACGTACACCACAATTTCTTGGTAAGAATACATTTTTCATCTTCTATTATGTTGCTGTCTTTATGTATAATGGACCCCCCCCCCCTCCCCACCTGCTATTTCTGATGTATGTTGTTACGCATTCAAAGTTGGAATTTAAATAACTCCTTGAAACATTTAATATTGAGAGTTATTTAAAGACGTAGAACACCTTGAACAAAAAACTTGCCTAATATCCTAAAATACCCAAATATCAACATTATTTTGGCCGGAGTCATTGATTTCTAATTTATTTTCCATTTACAAAATGCCAGTTGCGGGTTTACTACGTCACAGCTCGCCTGTTTCCGCGCGCGTGGACCAGGCGAGCTGTGACGTAGTAAACCCACTAAACCCGCAACTGACATTTTGTAAATGGAAAATAAATTAGAAATCAATGACTCCGGCCAAAATAATGTTCATATTTGGGTATGTTAGGATATTAGGCAAGTTTTTTGTTCAAGGTGTTCTACGCCTTTAAGTTTTTGGGTGTAAAGCTCCATCTTTAGAGTTTTGAACAATTTTTTTGAATTTCTGTGACCTTTTCTTATGGGCAAAATTCAGGGTGTAAGATTTCGCATACAGACAATCTAAATTTGAAAATTCAACAGTATGTAAAAGTTTAATTGCCTTTTTTTTGTTTGTTTGTTTGTTTTTTTTTTTTTTTTTTTTTTTTTTTTTTTTTGTTTTTTTTGGAAAAGTATCTTTACAAAACTTAAAAAAAAAAAAAAAATGTTAAAAATCGTTAAAAGGCAATTATTTATAAACCAAGGTCAATTTTAAATTAAGAAGGTAGGGGAGCGTCAATGGCTGCACGATATTAGTTCTTTATATTTCTACACAAATTTCATTGGATTAAAATGACCACGTGGTACGAATACCAAGATTTTCATTGGTCTATGTCATTTTGCTTCGATAGTAGCCGAGCTCATCTCTCGGCTCGGGTGGGTTTGCCTCAGAAAGTGGGTTTGCCTTTGGTTCAGCTCATTGTAAAACCATAAGGTATCCAAACTAGCCCTTTAAAACCAAGCACTAAAGGAGATCATGGTGTTAACCACTTTCACTAGCGAACCTGGCAGTCAAAGGGGAGAACCAATTTGTTCTGAGTGTATTCTTATGGAGCGCAGTACATATTGATTCCACTTTTGGCCGCAACTTGTTAACAGCGTGGTATACCTTGCCAGCAAAGGCATTTTGGATACCTTATGTTTTTACTATGGTTCAGCTGTCGAAGTTTCAGCTGTGATTCTCTACGGGGGTCTGCAGGTTAAAAAAAAAACTTACTGCTGCAGGCAACCGCAGACAACATTGAAGCAATTAATGTGACCAAAAAAACGTCAGCACAAAAATTCTATGTCTGCACCTACGTCTACGATTCTTCCTCCTCCTACTGCGCAATCTTTTTGCATCATATTTACAATAATTAACAATCTTACCCTGTCATTATTTATGACAGCCATTTTCAAAACTAATCCACAAATGTCGCCTCAGCTGGGTTTTTATGGGTTTGTTACATTCAACATATGTTTTTAATTAGTTTGTAGAAATAAGTCGCTTATATTTCTACAAATCAATTAAAAACATATGTTGAATGTACAGCTGGGAGTTAAACCCACTGAGGCGGCATTTGTGGATTAATTTTGAAAATGGCCGTCATAAAGAATGACAGGTTAAGATTGTCAATTGACCACTTTAAACACTTTAAACTTGTAAACATGATGCAGAAGATTGCGCAGGAGGATGAGGAAGAATCGTAGACGTAGGTGTGCAGACACAGAATTTTTGTGCTGTCGTTTTTTTGGTCACATTAATTGTTTCAATGTTGCCTGCAGCAGAAAGTTTTTTTTTTTTAACCTGCAGACCCCGTAGAGAATCACAGCTGAAACTTCGACAGCTGAACCGAAAGCAAACCCACTTTCTGAGGCAAACCCACCCGAGCCGCGAGATGAGCTCGGCTACTATCGAAGCAAAATGACATAGACCAATAAGAATCATGGTATCTGTACCAGCTGTTCATTTTCATCCAATGAAATTTGTGTAGTCATATAAAGAACTATATAAGCGACTATTTGTAAATAGGAAAACATCAGCTGATATCCAATATGGCCAACTTTTCCTAATGAAAATTTTCGTGTGCTGCCAACTACGCTCCCCTACATCGTTAAGTAGATCATGTTTCAACTAAATTTGCTAAGCTTACCTGAGTAGGTGTACAGACTTTTTACTCACACAGTAAGGGGGAAATACTACGTCATACTTCCCTCGTTACCCTCACAGGGCTTGCTTTTCCCGCGGGCTAGGAACGTCAAATTAACACCTAATTTCTATTGAACGGTTTTGGAAAAGAATAAAAACTACTTACTTTTAGGGTTAAGTGTGTCTTAAAGCTTCTTTTTTTTTTTTTTTTTTTTTCTTTTATTAGGTATTATTATTTTTATTTGTTTGTAAAAATTTGAAAACTTTACAATGAACACCTGCCAATAATTTAGGCAAGTATGCAAGACTAGTACTAGTACCAAATACATTACTTATTATTATTTTATAACAGAATAACTGAAGTGTGTAACTTCTTCAGTTGTGGAATCTGTATTATATGAATTAACTTTGTTTCTTTTAGAGTTGCTTGTGAATGCTCTCTTCAAGCCTACAGGAAAACTGAATCCTGAGCATAAACCTAAGTATATCTATCTGCTAGCTTATGCTGTCAGCGTAACAGAGGGTATACCAGCTAGAGGCAGGGGGCAGCCAGCTCGTCCAGCTAGCAAAGATGAACTCAAGCCAACTATGCAAGCAATAGAAAAAGTCCAAGCTATTTGCAGTACAAATAAAGGAACCACTGAAATAATTGCAGAGCTAAATACTCTTTACAATTGCATTAGGTATATATATATATATATAGGCCTATATTATACATTAACTATTACTATCTTATCCAGGTACCGGAACTGGTTCTGATTCTAGAAACTGCCAAGAACTTCTAAAAACCAGTTCTTAAGAATCACATTCAAAAACTGATTCCTGAGAACCATACTATATTCTCCCACTATGACAGGGAAATCTTAAAGAAAAGTGTAGAAATACCAGAAAGGGCCTTACTGCAGAAGAAGTTCTATGGAGAGGTTGACCTCTCCATAGAACTAATATGGTGGTACGGCTTTTTCTGGTACATATCTTTTTCTTTAATAGTAATCCTAACTGTGATAGTTTTCTTCTTAGAAAGAATACTTGCAAAGTAGATTTAGTGATAAAATAAGCAAACTCGCAGCTCAACAATACTAACAAGGTGCTATCAGTCGACTTTGTGTTCCTGTCTCAATTTAACTTGCTTTCTTATGGGGCAATGAAGCAGCTATAAATCAAGTTAAAATTATTTCTTGGAGTTGAAATTTTTATTGTAGCTTACTGAGCCTAGAAACTTTTGTTTTCCTGAATTTCAAGTCAGTTGGGTGAGAATAATAATTTGTAACTAAATAAATTGAAATTCAGGAAAACAAAAGCTTGTAGGCTCAGTATGCTAACATAAAAAATTTTGCTCCAAGAAATGATTTTAACGTAAGTTCTAGCTGATTTATTGCCCCATAAGAAAGCATGTTAAATTGAGACAGGAACACAAAGTTGTCTGCTAGCACTTTGTTAGTATTGTTGAGCTGTGAGTTTGTTTATTTTATCACTAAACCTACTTTTGCAAGTCTTCTATTGACTATGGCAGAGAAATACAAACAGCCTTCCATAGCACTGTTGGACCATCCTTTAATGGCTTTTATAGAAAACTGTTCCAGTTAAACTTAAGAAATTTAAATAAAATATTCTCGATATAAGTTTTCATGTTTTAAGCTTCTAAACAATTTTGACCAATGTTTTCCACCATAAAAAGCACTAGTGCATCAATTTTTTTTTTTTTTAACCTCCTGCCTAAGTAAGTATTATTCACATGGAGTGAAAACTCGACATCCGTCGACATCTGTCAACGGATACTAACGGTTACGTGAATTTGTTTGTTTCACATGAGAAAAAAAAAATCACATTACTGCGCATGCGCAGGAAAACTGACGGATAACTACGGATCGAGCTGCGCTAATATAAACATATCGCCCTGTTCACATGCGCTTTTGTTGACGGATACTGACGGATGGAGCTGCGCTTATGTAAACAAATGCAACTGTTCACATGCACCTGTCAGTACCTGTCGTTTTGATGGATAGTGACGGGTAGAAAAGCTGGGTGTTGCCAGCTTTGCCTGTCAGAATCTGTCGGCATCTGTCAGTTTTAAAACCATGTGAAAGGGTTCGTTGTTGTTGTTGTTGTTGTTTTTTTTTTTTTTTTTTTTTTTTTTTTATACATTATAAACAAATTGCAACAATACATTTTCAACTTTGTTTACCCGTTGACGGACGTTAGGTTTTCACTCCATGTGAATGATACTTAAATGTAGTATTATAAACCTGTTACACTTAATTGTTAAAATTGTTAAAATCGCAACCTCTTAACATTCTTTCAGGTTTCCTGTAGTTTCTGTTGGAATAGTTAGATGGGTTGAATGCACCGTGACAGAGCCAAGCTATTTCAAGCTGTGTACAGAGCACACACCAATCCATTTAGCACTTCTAGATGAGGTAGTGACTTGCCATCCTCTACTTCATTCAGCTGTGCTAAACTTACTTGTACGTCTATTTGAGTCAAAACAAGATGAACTTGAAATTCTGGTTCAGGTATGATTTTAACACCAACTTGTTATTTTGTGATGGTCAATAAAAAATATTTAATTGCAAATTGCTGTAAGTTATCAATAGTGTTGTTCGTAAACCCTGTTCTCCTGCACTAAAAAATGTGCATTCCATTTGAATAACCAAAGTTGATCGTCATTGTAGGAGCAGAGAACAGGGTTTACAAAAAAATTAAGCGGGGAATGGCACAAGCTTTAAATCCTACATAAAGATTTATGTGTTCTTGTTAGGTATAAATTTTGTTCTATTTAAAAATTTTTTAATTGATTTCTTTTTTATAGTTGCCATTTTTACCATAACAACAAAAACTTATTCCATTTAATAAATTTATATAATATAAAAGAGAGCATCTCAAAGTTTAAATGCCTTTCAATTTCAGTTGGAAATGCGCAAGATGTTGCTTGATCGTATGGTGAATTTACTAAGTGTAGGCTGTGTAGTTCCTGTAGTGCAATACATCAAGCAATGTTGGACGAGAGGAGATACTGATATCTCACTTATTAGATACTTTGTTACAGAGGTAAATATAATACAAATTATGTACTAAATTTAGATCACAATGAGGAAGACTAACCAAATAATAATAATAAATAAATAAAATGCAAGGGCATTTTTATTGCATAGGGGTATTCTAAAAGAGGACATCATCCTGAATCTATAAATATGCGATTCCTAATTTTTGAGTTCCTTAAGAGAGTAGGTGACCGACTGATATCTTGCAAACTAGACGGTCGCGAATTATAATATTAACAAAAAGTAAAGAAGAAATGTTTCTTAAAAGTTTAGCTACATCAAACATGTGAAAACACAATTAAATATTTAAGTTATTCCACTTTAAAGATTACATTCAAATGTGGAAATTCAAATTTTAGCGGCCAATTTTAGTCAAATTATCAGGGTTCCATTAAAAAAAAAACGACCCAAAAAAACCCACCGTTTTTTTTTTTTAAAAACAGCTAAAAAAAAACAGCAAAAAAAAAACCAAAAAGAAACAGTAGCTCTTTTTTTAGAAATTAGAGTAATAATGAGCACGAATTATAAAATTTCAAGACTTTTGACACCAACTTGTTTTCAACTTTCACAACTTTTTTTTCCTTTTTCCAACCTTTCCCACTTTTCTTTAGCAAAAGAAAAGAAATGGAATTGATATTCAAAATTCCAACTTTATTTTGAAAAATTTTCACCTTTTTTCAACTTTTTGTCACTTTTTTGTCACTTTTTTTTTTTTTTTTTTTTTTTTTTTTTTTTTTTTTTTTTTTTTTTTTACCCTTTTCAAAGCAAAAAAAATCGTCTATTTTTTATCAAAGTGAAAAACAATAAAAGTGAAACTTTAAATTTTTACCTTTTTTGTAAAATTATTACCTTTTTTAATAACTTTTTTCAAAAAGTAATCAATCACCCAAAAATCCGTGCTCTAGCCATAATGTAGCCTAATGTAAATTACGATACGAAAAATAAAATCGTAGTAAATAAATTTGTTATTCTTTTATTAATAGTTTATTGAAAATCATTAAAGATAAAATGATATACGTAGCTTTTAAAACAGAAGAATTTTCATTTTTGACAAAATTAGAGGTTATTTTATGTATATTTATGGCTTCCATTAGTTTTTAAATATAAAAAAAAAAAAAATAAAACCCCTACCCAGTGTTTTTAAAAAAAAAAACGGGGGTTTTTAAACCCTGCAAAATTATAAACTTTTTTAAAATTAAAAAATTATTAAAACTTTTTCAAAGAAAAAATAATAATATATTTACTAAATTTTATTTGAAAATTAAAGTGTTTGTTTTGCTGGAAATAAAGAATGTACAAAGAATCGTTGTGAAAATATAGTTCCTCTTTTAACGATTTCTGGTCCAAGTTAGTCACCCACTTTGTTAAGTATTTTGAATTAATTTTTGAAAGTCACGAAATGATGTCACAGGTGGTAACTTTTTCCTATGCCCATAAGTTACTGACTTTTGTATCATTTTTCCATTTTCAAAAATTAATCAAAATGTTTAATGAACTCAAAAGTTAGAAATTCATGTATCAATTGATTCTGGACAATGTCCTCTTTTAGAATATGAAATAAAATTGCCCTTGAAATTTTTTTGGTCGTCCTCATCACTTGTCATTGGATCTGTGTTAATTTAATTTACAAAGATCTATCGTGATGAAGGGTGAGTAGTAAAGAATCACAATTTAAATTAAACTTCAGATGTTGTATAGCTTTTCTTTTTATTATTATAAAGCTGTCTCAGCCTCCACATGAATTAAGTGGGGCCAGCTTTCTTGTAACACTGCACACTCTCCCTGATGACTTTTTTTATTACTATATATTATTTGATTTTATAACTCCACACTTAATGATGTGTGTGTGATTATTATTATTTTACACTTAATGCAAGCTTACATCATGGAAATTGTTGTAATACATCACATAATGATCATGTTCATTTCATTGTGGTCCTCTCCCCAGTCAATGTAATCCTCACAATAGTTACTTTATTATTATTATTTTTTATTCTTTCAGGTTCTAGAAGCTATTGCACCACCATACACAGCAGAGTTTGTGCAACTCTTCCTTCCTATGGTAGAACATGAAGAGGTTACAGGAACTACAAGAGGAGATGGGGACAATGATCCTGTTTCAGAATTTATAGGTAATTCTTGTTCCTATCATTCTTTCCTATGTTTCGTTTATCTTGTTGCAATTAAATTTTGTAGCCTATTATACATATATCTTCTTTTTTTCTTGTTTCAGTGTACTGCAAGGCCCACTATGTGAACTTGTAAAATATATTATGTCTACATATACCCTTAAATATTATTATAGTAATATATCCATGGGCATAACAATTTTAAATAACAGTGGGCTTCTGGAACTTCCCCTCCTTTTCTACTCAAATGTCCCGGTATTAAAGTCAGTGCCAGTTCTGCTCCTGAATATATCACCATCACTATAGACTATGTATTTTTTTAAACCAATAATTCAATTAGAGGAGGGGTATATATTTTCCCTTCTAATTCATAATAGAAGACTTGCAAAAAGTAAATTTAGTGAATATAAAAATAATAAACAAACCCCGAGCCCAATAATACTAACAAAGTGTAGCAGATAACTCTGTGTTACTGCCATGATTTAACCTATGATTCTAAAGGTGCGAAAGGACAAACTAATTTCAAATTTTTTGGCATCCCTACCTTTTCACATTGAACAAATGTCACTTGAAATTTTAAAAATAGCTTTGTGTCCTATCGCATCATACATGAATGGGAGAATAAAGCAGCAATAACTAAAGTTACAATTTTCTCTCAAAACCATCATTTTTACAGTAGCTCAAAGCCATTATATCCTGAATTTCAAGTCTAAAATAAAAAAATTATTTGTAACCAAATTGCTTGAAATTCAGGAAATCAATTGCTTTGAGGCTCAGTAAACTACAGAGTTCAGTATCTAGGGGAAAAATGTTCAAATTCAAGTGGTAAGTGCTTTATTCTTCCACAAAAAAAGGCATGTTAAATGAAGATAGTAGTACTGTAGTGGTCTGCTAGCTTTGTTATTATTGGGCTCAGAGTTTATTTTCTCACTATCTTGTAAGTCTTCTATTAAACAGGTGAAGTTTTATTTTGTTATATATATTATAGGTATCCTATTATATTACTTCAAAAAATAAATGAAAAAATAAAATAATTGTGTGAGCTTAATTTTTGATGTATATTCTTACAAAAATAAAAATAAATAATATCTTTATTGCAAAATAAGATAGGCAAAAGGTACAGTCAGGCCAACAAGCCCTATCTCTGAACCATAATACTGAAAATAATACTAGTAGTTTAAAGTTGGAAAAAGCCATGTTGTTTTTATTAGCTAAATCAATTGGTATTGTTATGAAAGTTTTATATTCACAAAAGAAAAAATTCTCAAAAAAATATTTAAACACATTTTATGATATCATTTGATTCAGCGAAAGAGGGAAACAGAGAATTTTGCTTTTAAGTGAACTTTTACCCCCTCCTGCAGGTTGGTCACGGATAATTGAGCTTACAAGCATAACTTATATAAATATGGCAAAACATATTGTGGGAGGGTAATTTGTCTTGTTTGTCCTATATCTCAAAATTTTTAACTTGAAAACCAAACATGGATCATTTTTATAGAAAAATAATATATAAAATAAGCCTTACATGCATTCTTACATTGGGGATGAAAATTTACTTTCTCTTTCAAGACGCAAAGCGGCGCCCTGCGGAAGACACAAGACCGTCGCGCGCTCACACATGTGTGCTCACTTATCTTCTTATTTCTTCCACCCTTCATCTCGTCTTTCACCCTAGTTGGTATTGTAAGAAGAGGTGGGAGATTTTCTTGAATTAATGATCTTTTTTAATACCTTAATTAGTGCATTTATTTTCAAAATTTATTGTGCTCACTCTGCCATTTTATTACTAGATAACCAATTTATATTTTGGATAAGTGTCACTATGTGATAAGTGATAACCAATAGTTCTCCAGTTATAAAGTTGTTAAGTTCAAACTTGCTGAAAAACCTTTGTTTTTGCTATGGTGCCGACAACCATTTCCCTCTTTAGAAAAAAATCATACCAAATAGAAGAGGGAAAAACAAGGCTAAATAATTTTTTGAGAACTTTTTCTTTTGTGAATATAAATTTTTCATAACAATACTAATTGATTTAGCTAATAAAAAGAACATGATTTTTTCCAGCTTTAAAAATAAGTACATTTATTAATTATATACACCCAAAGAGACCCAAAAGTCTCTTTGTATAAAAAAGAAACTGACAAATAGAATTAAAATGATGTACTGCACATGATTTGTAAAGTTCTAGCAAGGTAAAGCATTAGTTTCTTTATGCACGGTGAAATAAAAATCACACTTTTGAGACTTAGAGTAGACAATTTATTTTAAAATTACAATGTAAATCTAATTTATAATATAAATAGTTTAAAAATTAGTTGTGCATTTTATAATTATGTAATCCAAAACAATGAAAACAGAAATAAATTTTAAACATACATACATACATATCAAGACGCTATAATCCCTTTCGGGGTAAGCCAACAACACAGATGTTTTATCCTGACCCAGTGATAGACCTCCACAACTTCCTATTCCGACATACTTCACGTGCTTCCTCCAGTCTCATACCTTGTTTCATACATTTCCTTTTGCATTCCATACTGCGTACATTCTTATTTTTCAAACATCTTCCAACCACCTCAGACCATGATGTTTTAGGCCTGCCTCTATCTCTCCTTCCATCCACTCTACTATGAAATACCTGCTTTGCTATTCTTTCATCACCCATTCTCTCAACATGACCAAACCACCGTAATACACTGTTCTCATACTTCTCAGTCACAGTTTCTTTTACTTTTTACTCCACATTTCTCCATCACTCAAGTATTCCTTACCCTATCTAATCTTGTTTTACCACACATACTTCTAAGAAAACTCATACTGCATACATGCATATCTATATTTAAATATGAAAAAAAAAAAAATAATAATAATAATAAGGGTCTTACCATAATAAGAGTTCTAAGGGGAGGTTGAGGTCTCGTGTGGCACCGAGTTTAGTTATGTAGTGTTTGTTTAAATGTCTACGATAACAAAAGCTTTTTGTTGTACAATCATTAATTAAATAACTACACTCTGTGCCAAGTGAGACCTCAACCTCTCCATAGAACTTCTGCTGTGGCAAGGCCCTTGCTGGTATTTCTATCCTTTACTTTATTATTCGTCCTAACCGGACTGGTTTTCTTTACATGGGGAAAAAAAAAAAAAAAAGAAAAGAAAACGAAATTAATCAGAAATATTTTAAAAGTTTAATGCTACTAATATATAGGTTTGTTTGTTTACAATTGCAGGGGCAAATTTATTTTGGACAATAAATAATTCTGATAAAAATATTTACAAATATCAATTTTAAAACTTTCTTAGGAAACCAAGTGTTCATGATCATGTATGTACAATAACATGTCTAAAACTATTGCATTTATAGGGTAAAATTTTTTTTTTTAATAATAATTATTCTACACCTTAGATGCTCTATAGTTAACATAAACTCTTAAATATGTACAGAAATAAATGCAATTATATGAATTGATTCCACATTTACCATTATCTTAACAACATTCAGTAGTAAGTGTTCATCAACTTTTGCTGAGCGACAATAAATATAATTCCATAATGTAGTTTAATTTTAAAACAAGTGGAATACAGGAACAGAGGTATATTATTAATTATTATACCTACAATAATGTATTTATGTGACACAAGATTATTTAAAGGAGCATTATTACCACATTTTTAGGTGTATGCAACTGCACTTTTATCATCACTATACTAAAATGCAGTATGGAATGAAATATTACATAAAAATGACCAAAGCTATATGCAGATTTATATATGCCTATGTATATGAAGCAAATTACTTTGATAACTTCATGCAATCATGGTTATATTGTACACGGTAGTTTAGTTAAACCATCTGTACCATTTCATCAACCCACAGAACTTCCTTTCTAAATGATGAGGATTTTGAAGTAAATCAGACAGTCGAATTTTTCTATCTCTCAGCACTGGTATATGACATTATCAACAGAACTACATGAATTTTTGCAAGTAGAGGCTGTAAGAACAGGAAAAACTCTCTTTATATACATTATTATTATTTATTTCTTTTCTAGTAGCAAAGATGATACATTTTAAACTATAAAACTAAATACAGTATCACAAAATTAAAATTTTATAAAAAAAAGAGTCAATGGTAAGAAATGCACCGTACAAAAAAAGGGGGGGGGGGGCTCTGTTGTATTATCTTTACCGATTCTAGTAAAGTTTTCATACACTGGTTCCTAAAAAACTTTCCCCAATTGGGTTAAGATCCCCCATATGTATACACACACATAAATAGATATCAAGGGTACTCCGCTATAATGTCCTAATATCTAAGATCTATTTGACCCTCAACTTTTTTTTTTTTTTTTTCTTACCGCAAATGACCTGAAATGGAAAAATCTAAAATTTGTCATAAATTCAATGAATTTTAATTTTCATGGTCAAATAGACTTTGGACTTTACAGCGTGTGGTGTGTTGAAGAGTGTGTTTTGGTGCGTGTACATATTGGTAAAATTTTAATGTATGGCATTTTTTTTGTACCTATATCTCCATAATACCATGTTTACTAATAAAAGAAAACTGTTTTAAAGCCGGCTTTAAGCGATTTCGCTCACATTTGCTTCCATATTTCTACTTAATATGCATGTGCAACACTACTATGCTGTGTGAAATGGAAAAATCAGTCAGTCTCAAAACAGTTGTTCTTTAAAATAGTTAACATTCTATTCAGACTCAGAGACATGAACACTGAACACAGATTTTTCTGGCACCAGTGTGCTTGCTATTATTGGGGGAAAAAAAAGAAGAAGAAAAAAAAAAGAGAGAGAGAGAGAGAGAGAGAGAGAAAGAGAGAGAGAGAGAAAAGGAAAGGAAAGAGGAAAGGAAAATTTGAGGGATATGGTACTCGTAACAAGGGGTTGTGGTAATTATAATAGTTATTAGCAGGCCGCAGTTATCAGCAGCTTTTTTATATTATTATTATTTTTTAATGACTTCCACTAATTTTAGGGTTTTGAAATTTTAACACCAAAGAGATGATTATATTATAAGCTATCATTTTTGAGTAAAAAAATTAAGAACTCTCAAATAAGTGGAATATATGTAAAAAAAAAAAAAAAGCAAACACTTGCCCGATTGAGGCAAGCATACCAATAACTAGTACAATTACCATACAGCATATATATTTTTTAATTCTTTTTGTAACTTGCATTATCTAATTTACTTTTCTGAAGCACTGTGTACTGCAGTGCCCTTCACATAAAATGTCTGTTACACTTACCACTGAAAAGAATGTGATAATTAATAAGTCTTTTTACATATTGTGATAGTTAAATTTGGAATATAATTAAATGTTTTGATAAACTGAGACAAATATATTACAAGATAAAATATTGTACAATGTAACTATGTTAAAACTTTTTATTTATTATTATTATTTAGTTATTTTCTTCAACAGTAGGAAGCCAAAATGACATATTTGTGCATGCAGATGCCAACATCATAAATTTGGGATTAAACTGAACACACTGAACTGGTGCAGGGTGATCTCCATTTAGAACACAAACTTTGTAGCCAGTATCAGCATTCCATACATGCACTCGACCATCTGTTGAACCACTGAACACAAACTGGGAATCAGGACTAAAAGATGCTTCTATGGGTATTCCCTTGTTATTTAGATGTCCACTAAAAGTCTGGAGAGCTGAACCATTGAATGCATCAATAAGTCGAATCATGGAACTATTGGTGGAGATCAAAATTGTTTTTCCATCACGACTGAATTTGAGTCCAGTCCAATCACATTCTTTTTCTTGCTGCACCTTAAATGTGACAAATGGACCTTTGTCAAAGGATCTCAAGTCATACAGTTTTATGCTATCAGAATTGAGTCCAGCAGCAAATATTAATCCCTCAGGATCAAATGCAGCAACTGGTCTGCCAGACAAATGCATCAAGCCTTGGCAATTAGGAGACCGTATATCCCACAATCTTAGGGTCTTATCTAAAGAGCCTGAAAGAAAGAGATCTTCCATAGGAGAAATGCACAGTGTAACGACTTTCTTGGTGTGTCCAGGAAAGTAACGGATGTACTTGTTGTCATGAAGTGATAAATAACGAATGGTATCATCAATCTTGGTTGAACTGTGAATTGCTGTATTTTTGGCATGGGTAAATAAAATTAATTCAACGCCATACTTTTTACTGTTGATGGTTCTTATTTGTGTCCCTTTTTCACAGTCATAAATGACAATTTGATCATCTTCACTGCTTGACACAATCGTTTGCCCATCAGGTGAAAAGTCAATACTGTTTATTTTACTGGTATTTTGTCGAAACACCTTAGCAACTTTGAAACTTCGAACTACATTGTCGACTAGCTTCATTTTGCTAGGTAAATTGGACACAGAATTCATTCACACTGTGGGGATGGGGAGTAACTGGCTTTAAAATCCAAGACGCTTCAAATTCAATAATAGATGGGGTCGAAGATTGTAAACATGAGTGCTGAAACAAATTATTTGGCATTTAAAATCCCGCACATTTCTATGGATTTAAAAATAATTTACAATTTTTTAAAAACTGTAACTTACGTATAGGTACAAAAGTTGAGAAAAAATATGCAGTTATTCTAAGATAATTTTCAATGTATGCTTCAGCACTAAGCATTAACTCCAATCCACGTAAATGGCGCAAGATGCCAGCGCCAACAGCAACTACAGCACTACAGCACTGCTACAGCAAGCGAGGCAATACGAATTCCGTATACACAGACACCACCACTACCACCACACGGCACACGGCCACACCACAAAGCATCGCAAAGCCGCGCAAAGCAACACACAGGCCAACACAGGCACACAGCACAGCACAGCCTGAGCACAGCACAGAGGCACAGACACAGAACAGCAGAACACAGACATCGGAGAGAAAAACGGAGAAAAATGGTGGGGAAAGGTGGGGAAAGTGGAAAGGGGGGGGGAAAGAGGGAGGTCCAGTCGTTCAGCAAAAAAAAAAAAAAAATAGGCACTAGCGCCTAGCGCCAATTACTATTAGTGGCCGCGAAGAGAAACTTTTGACCGCGCCAATCGCCAATCGCCTGAATCGCCATCCGGGCCATCCCTGCCTGATCCCTGCAGGATCCCTGCGCCTTCCACTCCTTCCATTCTTCCACTCCACAGTCCACAGAGCAGAGAGCAGACAGGACCTGGATATAGTAACTATAAAAGTAGTACAGTCGATTCAGCAAAAGCGGTTTTTTGCTTCACACCGTCCTATCTAAACCCATGTTAAAAGGGGTCACTTCAATAAATCATAGCGCAACTAATACAAATTGTCAGGACATAAAAATCATATCAAAACATGCCTAAACAAGTCAGCTATTGTTTTTTAAATTTATGAATATCCTCCTGAGTTGATTAATATTATTAATTAATGATTTTCTGAGACATTGTAATCCGCCGCTAAGATTGGCTGTCGAAGTGACTTCGGGCATCTCCGCAAAAGCGGTTTTCTCTCTACGCCAATCATAGGCCTACAAAATGTGGTTTTCATCTCCCCTGCACCCCCTACATAAGAAGAATGCGGTGACCATACTACCTCTTTTAATTACTATAGACCTGGACAGGACAGAAGACGGAGAGAGCACGCAGGGACAGACGCGATAATTGGTTTAATTCAGTTGGGTGAAACCAGGGTGAAACTTCAGTACATAACAGATACATACATAATTTGGATTTAGTCTACAACATAATATTCGGACGCCGTTGACGTACAGCGTGGCAACGACGTGAGCAGGACGTGAGGAGGAGAAAAAGAGAGCGAGATCTAAAACGTAATCATATGGTAGTGTATGTAGTACACGTGTGGTGTGTTGAAGAGTGTGTTTTGGTGCGTGGTAAAATTTTAATGTATGGCATATTTTTTGTACCTATATCTCTCATACTTGAAGGTTTCAATAACAACCTAGTCCTTTAATATGTCTGTGCTTAGATGAGTAGAAGATCCCTCAATCAAATTAAATACACTAAAAATGAGAACATATGCTTAATACGCGTGCATTCACAAAATTCATTTTAACCCGTAGCTTTTTTTTTCTACCCATATAAATCAACACTATTTAATAATTTGCTACACAGCTATGGAAAAAAGTATTGACTGTATAATATACAGTGGTATCATGAATGCACAACATATACATATGTACGTATGTAAATGTAACTACGTGCCATGATATGTACATATGTACATACATGCATACATATATGTATGTAATTATACAAAATGCTCATTAAAGCATCACTGTACATAAAATGTTGCATCTTCTTTTTTTTTTCTTCTTTTTTTTTTTTTTTTGTGAAACTAAAAATATGTATGTACATATGAATACGTAAATATACAATATTCACATACAATATACATGTACTATGAAATAGAATATTCTATTTCTTATTATACTACATATGCGCAGGGGCGTATCCAGGATTTTGCCACGGGGAACAACAGAACAGACTTACGGAATCTACACAAAAGCAGAATATCCTGTTAGTTTTGTCACTCTAAACAACCAACCAACCATGTATATGTACACCTCTGGACAAAAGTTTCCAAACGATTTGTATGGACCCTCAACCACACTATATGTCATCTTTAATTATGAAAAACGCATGAGCGGCCGCCACTGCCCCATTCAGAAACTTTTGTCAGGAGGTTTACATATCTTACATGATCCGCAAGGCGAGCGTCTGATCAGCCATATCACATATGTGATTGTGTAGTGACTACACTGTAGTCTAATCTTTTCTATTGTGCCGTTAATTACTTCGTCTTTGTCTTTTGTTCTAATTCTCCTTTGTTTCCAAATACCTATTCTTCCTTTTCCACTAAAAATCCTGTATCACACAATCTCCATAATCATATAATCATCTTCAAAAGTAAACCCGGTACAGTGTGCAAGTACCTCCATTTTGAATGCTCATATCGTGTGGTTTGCTTGTCATGACATGTCAAGTGAGGCATCCAGGGTCGGACTGGCAATCAAGGGGCCTAGTCCACAAAAGGGGTGTAACATCAACTTTAGGGGCCACAAAGGGGGCGTAACACCCTAGTTACGCCCCTTTTTGGGCCTTAGGGGCCTCTAAACAGGGGGGGCCACGTCCGCAATTGCGGACTTGCTCTTATGGCCAGTCCGAGCCTGGAGGCATCCCATCCCAACTATTTGTAATATTTCATTACCTTTGTTTTAATGTTTCCTTCCCTCCTTGCTTGACCCCATCAATCATCGTCATAAAATCAAAACCGGTATCCGTCTATAGTACCACAGATATGACCACAAGAGCGTGGACATTTTTAACAAAATCCTAAACCCAAACCCAAACTTTATTATCCCAATTACCTTATCCAATTAACCAATTATAGAAAACAAAAACAAAGCTTCAAAATGATCGTGGCGATGTGAGCTAATTAAAAGCTCCGCAGCCAAAACAAAAGGCTAATTAAATTTAGCCTTGTACAACCAACCAACCATATCTTACATTTTCTTTCAGTGTTGGTTGGTATGGTGTCCATATAGCCTATTATATGTATATGTGTATATATATATATATATATATATATATATATATATATATATATATATATATATATAATATCGATCTTATTGCGAAAAAAAAGGCCTATCTCGTTCCCGAACGTTATGGCGATAGCGCTCGAGATAGGCCTTTTGCTTCCACTGACAAAAAACGAGATACGCCTTTTTTTCGCAACAAGATCGATATATATGTATGTATGTATGTATGTATGTATGTATGTATGTATGTATGTATGTATGTATGTATGTATGTATTGATGCTGTTGCGGCTAAACCACACTTCTACTTTTAGCGTTTTTGCTTACTTTCTCGCATCTTAGTGTATCAGGATAGCCATAAAAACACGCATCTACATTTATTGCGACAACAGGTAAAAAAAAAAAAAAAAAAAAAAAAAATCTACATAGGAAAGCAGGTGTGGAAGTGTTTTTTACCTGTTGTCGTGATAAATGTAGATGCGTCTTTTTATGGCTGTCCCGATAAACGTAGAAGCGTGACAGTGAGCAAACCCACTAAGACTAGAAGTGTGGTTTAGCCGCTACAGCATTGATATATGCATACTATAATATTTTTTTTTCTCTTGTTAATTTGTATTATATATAAGAAAAATTCCTTCTTATTTCAGAAAATAGTTTGCATTTCCAAAGTCATCATCTCGTTGGGCCACTGCATAGAAAAGAGACACAATCATGGACAGCTCTCTTACAGCTCAGGATATTCGAAAAACTTTCATTGAGTTTTTCACAAAACAAAAGAAACATGAGTATGTGCATTCATCTTCTACCATCCCACTTGATGATCCAACACTTCTGTTTGCTAATGCTGGAATGAATCAAGTAAGTTTTCTACACAACACTCAAATATTATCATGTATGTTGTAGTACTATCATGTTTGTATTCAATTCCACAGGGGTGCCATTCAAAAATACCATAACACTATTATATAAGTTTCTTCATATAAGAATTGAAGTCACTGTCAAGTTCCTTTCCCTATATATATATATGTGTGTATATATATATATATATATATATATGCTATATTGTCCCATGTCCATTTGACCTTGAAACATATTTTTTTGCTGCAAATGGCCTGAAATGAAAAAAATCCCAAATTTAGGGTTGATCCGATGAAATATATTTTTTCAAGGTCAATTGAACATCGGACATTATAGCGGACCAAGGACGACATATATATATATATATATATAATATATATATATATATATATATATATATATATATGTCAGCATCAAAACCCGAAATTGACCCAAACTAGGTATTTTTGCTCATTTCGGCTTTTGGTTAGTCACTTTTTGCCAAAACCCGGAATGCCACTTTATTTCGGCTTTTGGTTACGAAATTTTGATCCATACTAGTTTTGAGCATTTTGCAAAAAGCAAAACCCGGTGTAAACATTTATATCTAGTTTTGGTCTTTGAATTTTGACCAGAACTAGTTGTGGTCAAAATAGAAAAATCAAAACCCGAAAAATGAACATTTCTCAACTCAGAATTTTATGCAATGGTAAAAGACTATAATTATATATTATAAATGCACGATGTTTTGGTATTATAATTGAGGTGTTGAAACAATATATTTTATTATTTTACTTGAAATGCAAAATATATGGCCTGAAAGATTAATTTGATTAGAATGCGCTGACCATAATCTCTAAATCTTATGGCTATAGATACGGAATACAAATTGAGACAATACGAAAAATAAACTTACTGTTTTACCTAGCAATGGACCACTTGCAATGAGCGTACTTTTTAAATTAATTTGAAATTTTCTTAATGCATTTCTTACAAAAAACAAAAATTAAAAATCATTTTCCCTTTTTGCAACAATTACAAACATTTTATTGCAAGTGGTCCATTCAGTAATGGTAGTAATAGAGTATATTATTATTATTTTAAGGGGCTACTTACGATTAAATGTAAATTAAGAGCCAATCCATTAAACCACTAACCATGATCACTTATAATTTGCGCACCAACAATATACGTGTGTTGTGAACTTTTTAAATTCAAACACTTTCTTATCCTCTTTCTAACGAATATTATGCAGTTATAAACCATGTTTTCAGCACATAGACAAACAGTCAACTGAATATACGCACAAGAAATATTTTAAAATAAATCGTTATCACTGGATAAAGTAAGGTGGACTTGAACTTTGAACCAATATGAGGGAAATTAGTCATAAGTCATAATAATATCACTCTTATTATTGTAAATTAAAATAAATATTTTTACTTTTTATATTTAACGGGTCGTGATATAATCTCTCTCTCTCTCTCTCTCTCTCTCTCTCTCTCTCTCTCTCTCTCTCTTTCTTATATCAAATAATTGAGTTGAGAAATGTTCATTTTTCGGGTTTTGATTTTTCTATTTTGACCACAACTAGTTCTGATTAAAATTCAAAGACCAAAACTAGATATAAATGTTTACACCGGGTTTTGCTTTTTGCGAAATGCTCAAAACTAGTATGGATCAAAATTTCGTGACCAAAAGCCGAAATAAAGTGGCATTCCGGGTTTTGGCAAAAAGCGACGAACCAAAAGCCGAAATGAGCAAAAATACCTAGTTTGGGTCAATTTCGGGTTTTGATGCTAACATATATATATATATTATATATCGATCTTGTTGCGAAAAAAAGGCCTATCTCGTATTTTGTCAGTGGAAGCAAAAGGCCTATCTCGTTCACAAACATTATGGAGATGGCGCTCGAGATAGACCTTTTGCTTCCACTGACAAAATACGAGATAGACCTTTTTTTTGCAACAAGATTGATATACATATTAGTGCTGTCGAAAAAAATCCGGATAAAAAATTATTCGTTATCCCAATTTCTATCCGGATTACGATCCGGATAATTTGATCCGGATCGTAATCCGGATAATTTTGATCCAGATTATATTCGGATAATATTGATCCAGATAATTTGATCAAGATCGTGATCCGTTTAATGTTTAATTTTTTCCACATTAATGACCCAGATCACGATTTCATATAATTACGATAAATATTAAGCAAAAAAAATCCGGATTTCGAAATCCAGATAAAAAGTTATCTGTTATCCGATTTTCTATCCGGATAATTTGATCCGGATTGTGATCTGGATTTAAAACGGATCAGTGAATCCGGATAACTTTCTATCCGAAATTCGGATTTTAATTTTATCCAGATTTCGACAGCACTAATATTATATATATATATATATATATATATATATATATATATATATATATATATATATATATATATATATATATATACATATATACATATATACATATATACATATATATATATATATATATATATATATATATATATATATATATTATATATATGGTATAGCTTACTGTATATATTTTTTTTCTTCGTCTCTTCTTTATTTAATATTTTAAAGGAGTAGAGCACCTTGAACAAAAAAAAAGTTGTGTTATATCCTAACAAACCTGAAAATCAACGTTGATTTGTCCGTGGTCATTGATTTGGAATTTATTTTCCATTCACTAAATGGCACGAGCGGTCAATGACGTCACAGATCGCCTGGTCCATGCGCGCATCGCATAAAACAAGCGAGCTGTGACGTAAATGACCGCTCGCGCCATTTTGTGAATGAAAATAAATTAGAAATCAATGATTCTGGCCAAATCAACGTTGATTTTCAGGGTTTTTAGGATATTACACAACTTTTTTGTTCAAGGTTTTCTACGCCTTTAATTATTATTACCTGCTATTTTTTAATTCTAAGCAATATAATTGTTTTCATTGAAAACAATTGGGCTTCTTGTTAGTAAACCTGTTACTTGCCTCCTTCCTCGCCCCAATGATCCTATTTAAAAAGAAACAAGTGATCCTCATTTTTTTTCCTGGTTCTGGAGCAAAATAATAACAATAATAATCTTACCAGAATTTAATGATTTGCTGCTCAAAGTTATGGGGGAAAATTTTGAATATTTGAATGCAACTTCATATGTCAAGGAAATACACAGATATATTCCACTTATTATTGACATGACTAATGAAATTTTATAATTGCAGTTCAAACCCATATTTTTGGGCACTGTGGATCCCAGTAGTGATTTGGCTCATCTTGTGCGAGCAGTCAACACTCAGAAATGTATTCGTGCTGGTGGCAAGCACAATGATTTAGATGATGTTGGAAAGGATGTCTATCATCATACATTCTTTGAGATGTTGGGCAACTGGTCATTTGGTGATTACTTCAAGGTATAAACCTAAATAAAGTAAACTCACAATTTTGTGAAATGGCGAAGGATCCAAAAGATGTCAATTTTTTAATACCAAGAGGTTTAGCATACAAAAGCTTTTGTCAATCGCTGTGGTGGACCTGACTGGTCATTTATCAAAATTGGGAGTTCTTTGCATGTATTTTATTTTTTTTTTATATATATATTATTATTTTTTTATTATTATTATTTTTTTTATTTTAATTTTTTTTTTTTTTTTTTTTTTTTTTTTTTTTTTTTTTTGCAAAATGGAGAATAAATAGACTATAATTATCATTCTTGTGTCTGATAATAGAATGACACATAGATAGATTTTAAAATTGAGATATTCCACTGTTAATTGACAGTGCTGCCTTGCATGAGTGAAAACATTCTAACTCGGTCGGAAATTCAAAGCATAAATTAAGGGTTAACCTCAGTCCTGGAATTACCCCCTTTTTCAAAAAACTAATAGTAAATTTTTTTTTTTTTTTTTTTTTTTTTTTGGATACATCTCATTTTTACAAAATAGAAGTTCAAGAATAATTTCTTCATAATTCCAATACATTTCTCGCAATTAATTTTTAAACTTTTTTTTTTTTTTTTTCCCCGCGAAACTTAAACTCAAAATTAATGTAATTCAAATGGACAAACTAACGCTTAATTTTCTCGATCCAGAAATAATTTTTGAATATAAAACAAAAAGTAATTGATAGAACATGAAAATATCTATTGTGTCAAAAAGTTTTGAAAAAAAGTTATCAAACCAAAAAAAAAAAAAACAAGAAAAAAAAATGAAATTGAAAAAACAAAAACACAATGCTAATCATATACAAATTTTAATACTAATTATCTCGAATCACAAATAAATTTTGAATATCAGGTCTTCCGGATAGAAATGTCGTAAACTAGTTTTTTTTTTTGTGATGGGACCTTGAATTTTACCTGTTCTTTTCATAGAGCTTAGAGTCGCATGGCAAAAAAACTCTAATACGACATTTCTATTCAGAAGAACTGATATACTGTTAACTAGAGCTCGCAGATCATGATATTTTTTAATCCACTTTTTTTTTTTTTTTTTTTTTTTTAAAGTTATAGGACCAATTTTGAGATCTTTTGCTTTTTCCAGGTCTGAGGTTAACCCTTTAAAGTAAATTAAAATACTGTAGTAAGTTAAATTTAAAATTTTCCTGAGTTTCATTTTTAACTGGGCTAGAATATTCTCTCTCTCTCTCTCTCTCTCTCTCTCTCTCTCTCTCATGCAAGCTGTCAATTAACAGCTCAATTTTCTAATTTTTCACATCAATTTATGTGTTATTCTATTGTCTTCACTATCAATAAATTATCAGAAAGTCTATTTGTTTCCTTAAAGGCATAGAACACGGTAAATAAAAAAACATATCCTAACATATCTGAAAATCAACATTGATTTGGCCGGAGTCATTGATTTCCAATTTATTTTTCATTTACAAATTGTTGGATGCTGTAAGTGACACACGGCTTGCTGGTCCACGTGCGCGTAAACCAAGCAAGCTGTGATGTCATATTCTGCATCCACCATTTTGTGAATGGAAATTAAATCAGAAATCAATGACTCTGGCCAAATCAACATTGATTTTTAGGTAATATTCGGATTTTTGTTTGACGTGTTCTTATTTACGTGTAATTATTTATTCATATGTCATATATTTTTAGAAAGAGATCTGTACTTGGGCTTGGGAACTACTGACAAAGGTTTTTAAGCTTCCTGCTGATCGCTTGTATGTCACATACTTTGGAGGAAATGTTGAATCTGACCTGGCTCCAGATGAGGAGTGTCGTCAGATATGGATTTCTCTGGGGTAAGTGTATACACATATGTTGAATAATAATAATTACATGTACTTATTTAATAATATTTTGATTTTCTATTTGTTCAGAGTGCCCGAGTCCCATATTTTACCCGGGAGCATGAAAGATAACTTTTGGGAAATGGGAGAAACAGGTCCTTGTGGTCCATGCTCTGAGCTTCACTTTGATCGTATTGGAGGTCGTCATGCTGCACATCTGGTTAACGAGGATGATCCGGATGTCTTGGAAATTTGGAATTTAGTTTTCATCCAGTTTAACAGGTAAATTTGTCAAAAAGCATTGTAAAAGAACAATAAATAAACATATTAAATGTCAGTTTGTAAATTTTTAGTTTATTCAGAGAGTTCATAGTATTCTTTATTCCGCAATTTAAATTTTTTTATTTAAGGGAGAAAATAACTGACTGATATCTCGCAAACTAGAAGGTTGCGAATTATAGTATTAACACAAAGTAAAGAAGAAGTGTTGCTTAAAGAAGAGGGTGACCGACTTGGACCAGAAATAGTTAAAAGAGGAACTATATTTTCACGACAATTCTTTGTACATTCTTTATTTCCAGCAAAACAAACACTATAATTCTCAAGTGAAATCAAGTAAATTTAAAAAAATGTTATATTATTCTGAAAAAAAGTTTTAAAATTTTAATGACATTTTTAATTTAAACACAAATGTGAAGCTAAAATAGGATAGAGAGGAACCAAATGAGAGTTGACGCCAGGCAGCAGCGTCAACTGAAAATCTCAAATGGGGATAGGTTTATAAAATTATATATTTTGAGGAAATATATACTATGCCATTATGTCTCATGCCGTTATGCACGGCCCTAAACACGCGTTAGCGTTGTAAGGCGAGAACTTTATGCATATATTAATTAGGAGATATAGGAATTTGAGTAGGAGGCGGGGGGTTGCAAGCACAGCAATACATTGTACATAAAAAACAAATATAACTCAATAGTTACAAACGTTTCGCCCTCCCACAGGCCTGTGGGAGGGCGAAACGTTTGTAACTATTGAGTTATATTTGTTTTTTATGTACAATGTATTGCTGTGCTTGCAACCCCCCGCCTCCTACTCAAATTCCTATATCTCCTAATTAATATATGCATAAAGTTCTCGCCTTACAACGCTAACGCGTGTTTAGGGCCGTGCATAACGGCATGAGACATAATGGCATAGTATATATTTCCTCAAAATATATAATTTTATAAACCTATCCCCATTTGAGATTTTCAGTTGACGCTGCTGCCTGGCGTCAACTCTCATTTGGTTCCTCTCTATCCTATTTTAGCTTCACATTTGTGTCCATACCGCGATGGTACTTTTCCTTTTCCTAAATACATTTTTAATTTAAAAAAAGAAAATTCTAATTTGACTAAAATTTGCTGCTAAAATTTGAATTTCCACATTTGCATGTAACTTTTAAAGTGGAATAACTTAAATATTTGATCGTGTTTTCACATGTTTGACGTAGCTTAACTTTAAAGGATCATTTCTTCTATACTTTGTGTTAATATTATAATTCGCGACCGTATAGTTTGCGAGATATCAGTCGGTCACTTACTACCCTAAAAGTTTAACTATGTCAAACATGTAAAAACTTGGTCAAATATTGAAGTTATTCCACTTTAAAGATTACATGCAAATTTGGAAATTCAAACTGTAGCGGCAAATTTTAGTCAAATTAGAAACTTTTTTTTAAATTAAAAATGTTATAAAACTTTTTTTCAGAATAATAAAACATTTTTTAAATTTACTTGATTTCACTTGAGAATTATAGTGTTTGTTTTGCTGGAAATAAAGAATGTACAAAGAATTATTTTGAAAATATAGTTCCTCTTTTAACGATTTCCGGTCCAAGTCGGTCACCTATTTCATTAAGAAAAGTTTGCAAATACTAAACTTTATTTTGCAATTAGGGAGAGCAATGGAGAGCTGAAATTCCTTCCTAAGAAACATATTGACTGTGGTTTGGGATTTGAACGACTAGTCTCCGTCATTCAAAACAAGCGCTCAAACTATGACACTGATGTCTTCCAACCCATATTTGATGCAATTCAAAAGGTAATAGATAAAAAGTCTTGCAAATCCTTGCAAAAGTCCTACAAATTTCATCAAGATTAAAAGAGTAATTTTCCTCAATGACCAGTGTCGGAGGATATGACTTGGAAATTGCTGCCAATCAAATTGGTGATACATATTTAATTGACTCAGACCTTGTCTGATGATCACACTTATTTTAATAAGATAAATATTCAATTCTGTGATAATTGATATTTGTAGCAAGATGTATATTATAGAAGGTGGTGTAGTTTGCCTAGGTAGCATCAGGTATGAAATGTCATAGGGGGTGAATCAAAACAAAAGGGGAAATTTAAAGCGACGGAAAGAGGGGAAATTTTGTGTCCCTCCTCCTCTTCCAGGTGATATGTATTGTACCAGAGAGACTTTGTGGCTCTGTTGACAGTCACCTTCTATGGGTGCGTACCGTATTCACTTGCGAGCGCTGAGAGTGCTGACAAAACGTACCGTATCACCTCTGTCAGCGCTTCACAGCGTTCACCGAAGAGACCCGAACGGACAACAGCTGATGCTGATAACCTATGCGCGCTTCTGAAAGTAAATAGGTGAGGTGCCTCACAGAGGTCTGGCTTACCGTATTTGCTAGCGCAAAGTATCCAAATTGCTCAGAATTCGTACCGTATTGCCACAGCACTGCACAGCGCTCTCATCGAAATACGGTACGCACCCTATGACGTATGTCAAAAATCGAAATTTTACGAAGGGAACCGAGTTATGACGACAGTAAAAGGGCGAATTGTACCACCTATATATACACATGATTTGTAGTAACTAAATATTGTCAAATATACATATTTTTTGAAAAATTTTCAACTCAATAAATGTTGTATTCTGTGATAATAGGGTACAGGAGCCCCTCAATACCAAGGTAGAGTAGGGTCTGAAGATAAGGATGGTGTGGACATGGCCTATCGTGTACTTGCAGACCATGCTCGTACCATTACCATTGCTCTCTCAGATGGTGGACGACCTGACAATACGGGCCGAGGGTAAGTTTGGATAGTGTGTTACTTGCAAGAAACAATAATACTATTCTTTTTATTGGCTTTAAACTTTTAGAGTATGTCTAGTATCGCGCATTCAAAAAAAAAAAAAAAAAAAATTGCCAGTGCATGAGGGAAAAACAAAGGTTTTACAATTCTAAATTATAATTTATGCGGAACTTAAATTTGATGTTCTTCAACAGATAAACAAAGTTGCCACAATATTGTTATAGCTATGTTTAAATTTTAAACATCAAAGGAAAGGATAGGAAAACTAACAAGCGCCTCACCGAAAGTCTGTAGCTAGTTGAAGATCTTGATGGTACAGTTAACACAAATATTTATATTGATTAAGCCCTCTTCTTCAGTTACACTCTAAGCAACTGAAGAAGAGGCCTGTCGGCCTATCACCCTTGACACGTCTTGATCAATGTAAATATTTGTGTTAACTGTGCCATCAAGTTCTCCACCTAGCTACGGACTTAATGGTAGTAAGAGTAAGGCGCTTCCTGATTTTCCTATTCTTTCCTTTGATTAAATATTCAAACCAAACTGGTTTTTACTTCTTAAAGGAATTATTTTTATACTGTAAACAAGTAGACCCTAACACATGGTTTTAAAACTGACGGATACTGACTGGCAAAGCTGACAACTCCTAGCTTTCTATCTTTCCTATTCGTCAAAATAACGGATACTGACAGATACTGTAGCAACAGATGCATATAAGTAGTTGCATTTGTTTACATTATCTCTGCTTCATCCACGAGTATCTGTAACTTTTTAGTGCTTTCTCATGTATAAGGAACAAATTCGCGTATCCGTCAGTTTCCGTCAACATCCGTTGACAGTTAGACTTTATGTCATGTGAATGATACTTAAAGAACATGAAATTGGTGGCAACTCATCCTTTTCAACTCCACCAACAAGAAACAAGGCCTTACCATGATGAAGTCTGCAGTAAGGTGAAGATCAAGAAGGCGTAATTATCACAAATATTTATAGTAAGATATTTCAAAGGTGAGGGCCTTCTTTTTCGGTTGCTTTGAGTGTAAGCAGTGTATTAGAGTATAACACACTGCTAACATTAAAAACAATTAAAGAAGAGGGCCGTTGCCCTCAAAACGTCTTTATCAATGTAAATGTTTGTAATTAATCTGCCTTCAAGATCTTTCACCTAGCTTTAGACTTCATTGTGGTAAGGTGCTTGTTGGTTTCCTTATACGAGAGTACATAGTCAACAAAAACAGCGCCTCTGCAGGAAAATAATGATACCACGGTTACGCAGCGATAGCCAGGCGATAGCCAGGCGATAGCCAGGCTATAGCCTGGGGCGCGACTACACAGTCCATTTAGAGACTGATAATTTCCAAAAAATGTTTATAATTCCTTCCAAAAATCAGCAAATAGTAATAAAAATAATCTAAATCAATTTAATTAATTAACAAAAAATGATATTTTGTATATTAAGGAAAATAAACCATCGCGGTTAGGTATGATAAATTGAAAGAAAAGGATAGGAGAAAACCAGCAAGGGCCTTACCATAGTGAAGAGAGTCCCATAGTTCGGTGAAAATCTTGCTAGCACAGATATAAAATAACTAACACATTGGAAATATTTCGGCAATCGACTCCAAGAGAGATATGGAGCGTGTTATGCCTTCATCAGTCCTTACAGACTCAGAGAGAAACTATGAATGATCATTCATAGTTTCTCTCTGAGTCTGTAAGGACTGATGAAGGCATAACACGCTCCATATCTCTCTTGGAGTCGATTGCCGAAATATTTCCAATGTGTTAGTTATTTTATATCTGTGCTAGCAAGATTTTCACCGAACTATGGGACTCTCTTCACTATGGTAAGGCCCTTGCTGGTTTTCTCCTATCCTTTTCTTTCAATTTATCAAAAAATGATATTTCCAATTTATCTATTTTGAGGGTCAATTTTGTTGCCAATTTGACTCATGTCTTCAGGGCGCGCTGAACAGCTGACGAGATTCGATGCGTAAGCCCTCACTAACATTAATTTCAATTATGATCAAGAGATGGCTTTATTGGTCACTATTAACTCTCGTATACTTACTTTTGAAAATATATCCAAATGCTTTTCATGGAACAGGAACTTGGTGTGCCATTGCACTTCCAGTGGAACACAAAATTCAAAAAAAAGTCTTTTATTTCCATTCTCTTTACAATCAAATATGCATTTTTTAAAATAGGGTAAAGGCTTCTCTTTCACAGCTTACGTTACTGACAAAAACATTGACCACGACTTCAAAAGTGTTTTGATGTGATGGTGCACAAAATTTAAGTAGAATCTTGTATTATACTGAATATATAGAATTATCTTCAACAATGATTACCTGCAAGATAACCTATTAAAAAATAATTATTAATAAATAAAAATGTTGTAGTGTCATGTTTAAACTTTGTATGGGGTTATTGTATTTTTGCTACTTTGACAAATTTAAGTAAAAGTAAAAGAAACGGTGACTGAGAAGTATGAGAACAGTGTGTTACGGTGGTTTGGTCATGTTAAGGGAATGGGTGATGAAAGAATAGCAAAGCAGGTATTTCATAGTAGAGTGGATGGAAAGAGAGATAGAGGCAGGACTAAAACATCATGGTCTGAGGTGGTTGGAAGATGTTTGAAAAATAAGAATGTACGCAGTATGAAATGCAAAAGGAAATGTATGAAACAAGGTATGAGACAGGAGGAAGCAAGTGAAGTATGTCAGGATAGGAAGTTGCGGAGGTCTATCACTTTTTTGATTTGATAACTATATCCTGCTTTCAGGATTGGCCTGAGGGTCAGAATAACCAAGTGGCCATAAATTTTAAGATTATTAGATAATTTTGTGTGCTTAATTATATACATACATACATACATACATACATATCATGACGCTATAAATCCCTTTCAGGGTAAGCCAACAACACAGATGTTTTATCCTGACCCAGTGATAGACCTCCACAACTTCCTATCCTGACATACTTCACTTGCTTCCGCCAGTCTCATACCTTGTTTCATACATTTCCTTTTGCATTTCATACTGCGTACATTCTTATTTTTCAAACATCTTCCAACCACCTCAGACCATGATGTTTTAGGCCTGCCTCTATCTCTCCTTCCATCCACTCTACTATGAAATACCTGCTTTGCTATTCTTTCATCACCCATTCTCTCAACATGACCAAACCACCGTAATACACTGTTCTCATACTTCTCAGTTACAGTTTCTTTTACTCCACATTTCTCCAACACCCAAGTATTCCTTACCCTATCTAATCTTGTTTTACCACACATACTTCTGAGAAAACTCATACCAACAGCATTCACCCTACTCATATGCCTACTCTGACATACCCATGATTCAGAACCATATAAGATAGTTGGGAGTAAGACAGAATTGTACACTGTAAGTTTTGCTTTGTTTGATAAAGCATCACTCTTGGCCAATCCTGCCATGCTGCCAACTACTTTCCTACCTGCCGCCACTCTCCTCTCAATCTCCCCATCTATACTTCCATTCTCTTGATATAATCTTCCCAAATATACAAACTCTTTCACTCTTTCCAGCTTTTCTCCATTCAGTGTGAATTCATTTCCATCATCATTTTCTCCACCAAATACCATTACTTTAGTTTTCCCAACATTTATTCTCAGATCCATTTGTTCTGTGCTTTCTTCCAACCTATCAATCATCTCTTGCAATTCTTCCTCACTCTCAGCCACCATCAACGCATCATCAGCGTACAACAACATCCACACCATTAACAAACCTACGTTTACTCCACTTCCATACTTTTCAGCCAACTTTATACATTTATCCATGAAAATATTGAATAACCACGGCGACATCACACATCCTTGCCTAACGCCTCTACCCACTTTAAACCACTCACTCAACTTTCCGTTTACTCTCACACATGCCTTACTACCTGCATACATGGCTTTCACACCCTCAAGTAACTTCCCTCTCACCCCATATTCATCTAATACACTCCACATCATACTTCTGTTCACTCAATCATATGCTTTCTCTAGATCTACAAACACAGCAAATACTTTCTTTCTTGCGTCCATACATTTCTCAATCAACTGCTGCACAGTGAAAATCTGATCAGTGCAGCCCCTGCCGGGCATAAAACCACATTGCACTTCTGAGATATGACCCTGTGTAACCTTTTGCACCTTATCAATCACCATCCCTCCGTACATTTTACCAGGTATACTTAACAAACTAATTCCATGATGATTTTTACAGTCATACTTATCCCCTTTCCCCTTATATAACGGAACAATCACAGCACATACCCAGTCTTCAGGTACTCTACCACATTTGTAACACATATTAAATAACTGTAACATTTTTACTTCCAGAGACGCTCCTCCATACTTTACCATTTCACTTGTTACTCCATCTACTCCAGCTGCCTTGCCATTTTTTAACTTTTTTACAGTATTCTTTAAATCATTCAATCGAAACTCAATCATCTCCTCATTTACTCCGTTTGATTCATTCTCCTTTTCCTCCTCCATTCTTTCTTCCCTTTCCCCTCCATCCAAAAACAGATTCATAAAATACTTTCGCCAACATTCTCTCCCCTTCTCTTCATCCCACACAATTTCTCCTTTTTCATTCTTTACTCCGCCTGCACTTTTACTATTACTTCCTTTTCTCACTTGATTCACCATCTTCCAGTACATTTTTCTATTACCCATAAATTCACTTTGCATTTTCTCTTCAAATTCTCTCCTTGCATTCAACTTACTCTCTAGCACACTCTTTTTTGCATTCATTCTTTTCTTTTTATACACTATAAATAACTCCTTTTTTTCTAATTCATTTTTTGCATCAATCATCTTCAAATATGCTCTCTTTTTCTCCTCAATAGCCTCTCGTACCTCATCATTCCACCATGCATCCCCAGCTATACGACCAACCACAGCCTCACCACATACTTTCCTTGCAGTCTCCACACATGCTTCTTTAATTACCTTATACCCCCATTCAACATCATAGTCAGTCATAACCTTTTTCTCCCACTCTTTTGTTACCAGAAATAACCTCTCGTTCATCCCCTTTGTATACATCCTTCTCTCCTCCACCTCCTGTAATTTTTCCACTTTTATTCTCTTTTGTACCACTTTTACCTTCTTATGCTCAATCCATTTATTTCCTAGATCTACTCTAGACACAACCAAAAAATGATCTGTACCACATTCACTTCCTCTACACACTCTTGTATCTTTCACCTTTCCTTTCAATCTGTTATCATACAGAATTAAGTCAATCATACTTTTCTGCTCATTGCGCACCCATGTATACTCATGTATTCTTTTATGCTTAAACCATGTATTCGATACAAACAACTCATGTTCCACACAGAAATTTACGATACTTTCACCATTACCATTCACTCTAGAGTCACCAAATCTACCAACCACATCTTCCAATCCACTTCTTTTCCTACCCACCCAACCATTCATATCTCCTAACACAATAATTCGCTCTCCCTTTTCACATTCACTTAGGACAGTACTCAACTGCCTCCAAAACTCATCCTTTACATCATCATCCTCTCCATCCACTGGTGCATAACATACCACAAACACAACCCTAGTAATACCCACTTTCATTCTCATCCACATCAACCTTGGGGACACACATTCATAATTTCTCATCATACTTTTTACTCTGTTACTTAAAATTATCCCAACCCCTTGACTTCCATGCTCATCTGAACCCACCCCAGACCATAATGCTAAAAACCCGTCATCCATTCCACTCACATCCTTCTCTCTACCACTACCAAGTGCACGAATATTACTCACATCTTTCCCTTTCCTCTTTGTCTCAGTTACACACAATACATCTAATCCTCTTTCACACATCACACTCACCAACTCTTGCTCCTTACCACTGACTCCTCTCACATTCCATGTACCAATTAACCAAGATCGCGCCAAGTCAAGTCCTGCTGGTGAGCCGTCCGATTTCAGACACCGTTGCTCACCATAACGCTGCCTGTCCGAGGCAGGTTTTTGTTGTTTTTTAGTAATTTTGTTTATGTGATGAAGCTTACTAGGCTTCATGCACAGCGGTCCAGACTTGGTACCATCTTAGCCACTGTTTTACAGAATAGTTGCTATCTTTCCCATGAGCCGTATTTCCTGATGCAAGAAACGCCTCATGGGCCAAAACAGCGTTGCCCGTAATCTACCACTAGGAGGTCTGGCAAATGTGCTTAATTATATATATTTTTTATATAGTTTTATATATAATATATATATATATATATATTTTTTTTTTTTTTTTCACTTATTACTATTGGGTATTTACATTTTTTTTTTTTTTTTTAATACTTACTTAACCTTGATTTTGGTATTTGACTTTCTATTATTATTTTTTCTTATATTTTTTATTATCACATATTTATGTTTTTTGCATGCTGGTTTAGGAAAAGTTTTAGTTTTGATAGGTAATAGTTAATTTGCCTACGAGGTCTGTCGTGGCTTAGAAATTATCTATCACTGGGTCAGGATAAAACATCTGTGTTGTTGGCTTACCCCGAAAGGGATTATAGCGCCATGATATGTATGTATGTATGTATGACAAATTTATACTACAATATTTTAGTACTAGAATATTTATATATTTTCATGTATTCACAGCTATGTGTTACGCCGCATTTTGCGTCGAGCTGTTAGATATGGAACTGAGAAGCTAGGTGCTAAGCCTGGATTCTTTGCCACTCTGATTCCTGTGGTGGTTGGATTACTGGGGGAAACTTTCCCTGAAGTTAAGCGAGATCCCGCTGCAGTACAAGAAATCATCAACGAAGAAGAGCAACAGTTCCTCAAAACTTTAGCTCGTGGTCGCTCTCTATTATATCGTACAGTGGAGCGCCTAGGCTCAGACACCAAAGTTTTACCAGGTAAAAAATATAAAATAATAATAATAAAAACACGTGGTAATAAACCCATTTATAAAATTGTATAAATTTATGGTCTCGATTGTTAAGGTGAAATTGCATGGCGTTTATATGATACATATGGTTTTCCTGTTGACTTAACCCAACTTATGGCAGAAGAGAAGGGACTAAGTGTTGATATGGAAGGGTACGAACACTGCAAATATCATGCTCAGGTATGCTTTTTTTTCTTCCTTTACAGAAATTTACATTAGTATTGCAAAATTTATTAATTTTTTATTTAATGTTATAATATACGTTTTACTCTGAATCTTTTTGATAATAAAATATTATATAACTGCTTTAAAGGCACGTCTAATATCCTAACATACCTGAAAATCAATGTTGCTTTAGTTGGAGTCATTGATTTCTAATTTATTTTTCATTCATAAAAAGATGGGTGTGGAATATGACGTCACAGGTTGCTGGTCCATGCATGTGTAAAGCAAACAAGCTGTGACATCATGTTTCATATCTGTCTTTTTGTGAATGGAAAATAAATTAGAAATCAATGACTCCAGCCAAACCAAAATTGATTTTCAGGTATGTTAGGGTATTACCTGTCATTATACAAGTTTTTTGTTCACCGTGTTCTATGGCTTTAAGAGCTAAATGAGCTATTAGATATATTCTGTAAGTTTGACATAAAGTATTTAAAAATATTTGACAGCTTGCCTCTTCTGCAAGAGCTTCCCTAGCAGATGATCAATTGAGTTTAGATGTTCACTCTATCACAGAACTGCAAACCAAGGGAGTGCCTCGTACAGATGACCTTTCTAAGTATCAGTACAAGGCACCTGAATCTAAAGATGGAGAGTATGGTGAGTTTTTATTCTAAAATGGAATTACATAGCTTTTAATTTGGGTGTATTTTATAATACTTGTTACGTCCACAGAGTTTTCATCATGTACCGGTAAAGTGATTGCACTTCGACGTAACAAGCAGTTTGTGCAATCTGTTGAGGCTGGAGAAGACTGTGGTGTTCTCTTGGATCAAACTTGCTTCTATGCTGAACAAGGAGGACAAATCTATGATGAAGGCTATATGATCAGGGAAGGAGATGAGGTAAATTATTAACTGAAACAGCATATTAAAACCTTTCATTTACATAGTTGCTTATTAAGTTGAGTTTTATGCAAGAGCATATTTTTAGTGCTCAGATTTGATTAACTTTGAAATGTCAACTTGATATGGAAGTTTTTGCTTATTTGGTCAGTTTCCCAACTTCAATTACTATAATTTGTTAAAAAAAAAAATCTTATTAATACTTTCCTTTTAGTCCGTAGAGTTTTGTGTACAAAATGTGCAAGTTCGAGGAGGTTATGTTGTTCATATTGGACATCAAGCTACTGGAAGCCTAAATGTAGGGGATACAGTCGCTCTAAAGCTAGACTGTGCTCGACGACGTCTCATCATGGCCAATCATACTGGTACTCACATTCTCAATTTTGCTCTGCGCTCAGTGCTAGGAGGTGAAGCAGATCAGAAAGGATCACTTGTTGCTCCTGACAGACTCCGATTTGACTTCACGTGCAAGGTATGTCAAACAAAATATAAATATATTGATAATTAAAAGATAGATAGAAACACATAAAAAAGAGAGGTAAAAGATTTTTGGGGAATGGGAGATAATGAGCTTTGTTAGTTCTATCTTTTAATTATCAACCTATCGCAATGTCGATTATTTTTTCCTTTTCCTCTCTTTTGTGTTGTCCATCTTTACCCTCTATTTTATCCCGCTATCTTTCTATTTTTCTACTCCCTGGCTTACATAAAGTTTGTTTTTTGGTATATTTGTTGCATTTCAAATATTTGGCGCGCCTCGGTGTGGCAGCCAATCCGCGGTGGAAGCTAAGCGTCCACCGAGGCTGTGGGTATATAAGGCCGCGCAGTCTATGCTACTCCAGCAGTCGATCTCTGACCAGGGCTACTCTCTGGTAGATCACTGCTTCTCTCCTCACCATGCTGATGAGACCCAGCAGGCCGAAACAGCGTTGTCCATGGTTAGAGAGAGTCGTGCCCGAGCTGGTATGGCCGAGTGGTGAAGGCAGCTGACTCGCAACTCTGTACTCCTCACCGAGTATAGGTTCGAGCCACTGCTAGGTGCGTACGTGAAGTGTGAGAGCACAACACGTTGCACGATGCATGTTTACATGCATTCCATGACGACGCACAGTATTCGGGAGGTGCATGATTGATGTGATTGCACCGACCAGCCTGCTTAGATGTTTCCACGGTTTCTCTAGGCTGTCATGGTGAATGCCGGGCTGTGTACTTAGGCCGTGGCCAGCCCGTGTGTGCTTTTCCATTAATTGGAAAGTCCTTACCTGTCGATAAGACAATGTCTTGACTGGGACTGGGATTGGTGTATAGCACGATAACACAATATGGCAAGCAAAAAAAAAAAAAAAAAAAAAAAAAAAAAAAAAAAAAAAAAAATTTGGTGTGACGTTTTTGCTAATTAATTTACTTTTGTAAGCCAAAAAACCCTCTAATTAATTAACTAATCTCTATTTGCTTACGAGCTTCTAGTTCATACCACCTTGCATATGATGCACTATGTGTCATATTTCGGCCTGGCTTTGAATATTTTTCTCTCTCTTTTGCGGGGTCCCTGAACTAACAAAGCTCATTATCTCCCATTCCCCAAAAATCTTTTACCTCTCTTTTTTTTGTGTTTCTATCTATCTTTTAATTATCAACCTATCGCAGAG